>CM060969.1:24228993-24673993 GCA_030765045.1 Tenodera sinensis | reverse complement strand
CCTATTTACCCCTTGACAGCTTCACGTTTGTGAATTTCCCTGTATATTGGGCGAACAAAAATAAAAATCTGATGTGTTGCACTTATATAACTTTCTCTACTCTTGTACTAACTATTCTTACAAACCCTTATTCCTTTATCTCCTTCATGTTGAGATAAAATTTGTAGAAATTATCTTACTGCTAATTTCCTTGTAGGTGCAAGGACAATATGGGAATAAAATAATCTTTGAGCGACAGTCAAATCTTTTAAAACTTTGAAATTCCGTTCTCTTTGCACGGCCAAATAGATAAAAAAGTGAATAACGACCTTCCATTTGGGAAAACTTAGTGCAAAACTCACACAAATAACAAATAATATCTCCGAAATGGTTCACTTAAAAAAAAAAAAAAAGCCATAATTTGCGTCTTTTAACGAGATCTATATTTTTGTATAGTAAAATTTGGTGTATCTCTTACGGTTTACCAGCTATGCAACGGTCATCAAGAGTAAACAGGACTACGTAGGCTATAGCCAGAAATTTTAAAATATATATTTACAATTAATACCAACTTTAGTTTTTAATCGACATTTCGTTCTTTTTGTGTTCACACAAATACACACACACACGGACCTTTTTCTAAAAATCTGATGTGTTGCACTGTGGAACGTTATTTTCGTGTAGGAACTTGGGCTGGAGGTTCCACAACATTCACGACGACTGTTTACATGTTGGTCCATTTGCCCCGCGTAATTACCATTTTGTAGCTATGGGACTCTTGGTGCTTTTCATCGAAGTTCTCGATGAACCTCAGGGCGTAGTACGGGCCTGCGTCTTACCAAGAAGATTAAATTTCCTTTTATCTTTTAAATATACTTATTTAATGTTCCTTCAAGTTACAAACAACAATACAACTTTTCAGGATTGGCGTCCTTTTTCACAAGCCCTGCGGGGTTCACACAACCCGAACACGGACTGCGTAATTTTGCTTGGAACGTTTATTCGTAATCTTCTTCTATTTGTCGATGCAGCCTTACTAATTATATATCAGTTCTCTGCATTTTCACTCCTGTTGACTTTTAAGACGCAATGTTCTTCCAATAAACACTATGTCGATCACTTTTACAATTATTCGCGAACTATGCGATTTTCGCATGACGCCAATCCCAACAATACATAAACAAGAACAAGCTAAGACAATTGAAAATCTCTATCATTGCCCACTAGGACAATGATTCACAATTCTAGGGGGCTTTTTCTGCCACCACTATGAACACAAATTTTAACTATTTTAGGAGGCTTCTTCTAAAAATATCGCCTCAACTGACATGACTTTCTCTACTCTTGTACTAACCATTCTTACAAACTCTTATTCCGATATCTTCTTCGTGTTAGTTGAGATAAACATTTGTACAAATTATTGCTTATTTCCTTGTAGGTGCAAGGGGAATGTTAGAATACAGTAGGCTTTTTGCGGTAGTCAAATGTTTGAGATTCTGTTGTCTTTGCACACTTAACATATAAAAAAAATGAACAACGATGGTCCATTTCACGAAAGTTCTAAGTTTTCCGAAACTCACACACATAACAAGGAATATCTCCGAAATGGTTCACCCTACAAGAAAATTTATTGAGACATAAATTGTGTATTTTAGCAAGATCTACATTCTTTGTATAGTATGATTTGGTCTATCTCTAACGGTTTACCAGTTATTGCAAAAGTCGTCCAGAGTAAATACGACTACAGGGGCTATAACCAGAAAATTCAAGATATACATTTCATTTGTCATAAAAATATCTCAAACATATGACATTTTAATCAAAATCGTTAGAGCCATTTTCAAGAAAATCAAATTTTTCGAAAAATTTTCCATCTAAAGGGTAGTTTAGGATGGGGCTATTTTCTTCAAAATCTTCGTGTCACATCCTTGAAAGACATTAAACTTAAATACCAACTTTGGTTTTTAACCGACTTTTCGTTTTTGAGCTATGCTGTCCACAGACTGACAGACTGACACACAGACACACACACGGACCTTTTTTCTAAAAATGCGTTTTTTGGATTCAGGGGGTCTCAAAACATATTTCCGGTGAAATCTCGACATCGCATTTTTGGGTGGAATACAATACTTCCCCTACTTACCAGTAGAGAAAGTAAAAATCTGATGTGTTACACTCACATGACTTTCTCTACTCTTGTACTAACGATTCTTACAAACTCTTATTCCTATATATTCTTCGTGTTGGTTGGAATAAACATTTGTATAAATTATCTTATTGCTTATATCATTGTAGGCACAAGGGGAATATTAGAATACAGTAGGCTTTGTGCGATAGTCAAATCTTTTAAAGCTTTGAGATCCCGTTCTCTTTGCAGGCTTAGCATGTACAAAAAAATGAGCAACGATGTTCCATTTCACGAAAGCTTTAAGTTTTCCGAAACTGATACAAATAACAACGAATACCTCCGAAATGGTTCGCTCTACCAAAAAAATTAAAAAAAAAATGATTTGGACATAAATTGTGTGCTTTGGCGAGATCTACATTTTTGTATAGTAAGATTTTGTTTATCTCTTACGGTTTACGAGTTATTCAAAAGTCATCCAGAGTAAACAGGACTACATAGACTATAGCCAGAAAATTCAAAATATACATTTCATTTGTCATACAAATATCTAAAACATGGCATTTTAGTCAAAATCGTTAGAGCCATTTTCAAGAAAATTAGGATTTTCGAAAAAAATTTCCATGTAAAGGGTAGTTTAGAGTGGGGCTATTTTCTTCAAAACCTTCGTGTCATATCCTTTAAAGATATTAAACTTAAAAGCAACTTTGGTTTTAACCGACTTTTCGTTTTTGAGTTATGCTATCCATAGACACACTGACATTTTTCTATTAACGTCCTCCAACGTAGTGTCATATCGGACTGAAATGGGTGAAATGATGCTCAAATGAGCCCGAGCTCCATAGAGCTTTAACTTACCCGACATTCATCTTCTCAGGATAAGGGAAAACCTATGTAAAAACCTTATCCGGATAACTTACCCTAAGCAAGATTCGAACTCGCACCTCTTGAACGTGAGGCAGACACGCTAACCATCACGCTACAGAGGTGGGCATAACACACACACACATGGACCTTTTTCTAAAAATGACCTTTTTTTTATTCAGGGGTCTCAAAACATATTTCCGGTGAAATCTTGGCATCAAAATTTTGGGTGGAAAGAGAAAGTAAAAATGCTTTTTTTTTTTTATTCAGGGGACCTCAAAACATATATTTCCGGTGAAATTTCGACACCGAATTTTTAGCTGGAATACAATACTTCCTCTGCTTAGTAGAGAAAGTAAAAAAGGAAGAAATTGTTCAGTTTATCTTCTTCCATGAAATTTACAGTAACCACAAATACATTTATTTTGAGTTTAATATCTTGGGGTTCAGTATTTTGTTGTTATACTGTTCCTTAGAGCTGATCGTTTGTGACCTGGTTAGGTTTAATTTCACAGAGATACTGTTCTTAGGAACGCGGTCAGAGAACTCCCACTGTTTGCCCCCCACTTGGGTCGCCAGGAATGCTGGGAAGGGTTTCCAGCTCCTCTGAGTCTCCTGTCCCTCCATTTAAGCATTTCACCTCACCCTTCATATCCCGCTAGGTTTCTTTCAGGGTTGGAAACGTCGGCGAGCGTCGCAGCAGAGCACGGCAGGGGGTACAAATGCGCTCTAGAAATCTCGTCCCCCGGGTTGGAAGGCGAGCCACTGATTTCCGGGCTCCTCATCGGCTGGTACATGCCCAAGGGGGGGGGGGGTTAAAAAATTAAAATTATATTCTAGTTAACGACGCTGTCAATTGCCAGGATCATATCAGCGCTGCCGGTGTGCCAGAAACCGAGGGAAGCTAAGCCAGCCTCCACCGGTGTGCTTCTAACTTGGAGACTGTAGGGATTCTGTCACATACTTTGTCGTGGCAAAGTTCCGGCCGCCCTTAGGATCCATTCGCCTCATCCATCTTCCCGAGGGTTGGCCCGTCAGAGACATAGGCACAAAACATCGCCTTTCGGTCGAGGTGCTTAGACTCCTTTCGCAACTTATTGTCATATGTTTGTACACAAAATGATATAGAATTCACGCAAAATGAACAGGATTTCACATGTTATTATGAAAATTCAAGATAACACTGCTATTCATGAAGATATCCTATACATTTACAATATTAAAAAGTTTAGCGTCATTTTTGAGGAAATAAATGTTTCCATATAAATAGTGGTTTAAGGTGAAGTATTTTGTTCAACAGTTTTGTCTGGCGTGCTTAAACAGTGAAAACACTGGCACTTTCCTGATTTCTTGTTTTTGAGCTAAGCTATTAACATACATCGATCAATGTTGTTTTGGTGTGGTGGACCTCAAAAGGTGCATCTTCGCCAAAAATGTGGATGTCGGATTTCATTTAATGCTTATTTGATTTTACCGTAGCGGTCCAGGATCCTCTTGGAAATAAATGCAGGGATCCTAAGGCTCCACGGAGCACAGGTTAGGAATCCCTGCGCTAGGCTATTCAGAATTTTAAAAATATCAAAGGAACTCAAAAATACCTCCTGTCAGGATTTTATTATGGAATTGTTTTGACATCAACATTTTTTGTACTCGTGCAAATATTTTAAAGTCCACTAAAGGTAAATATGTTTAGTTCTTCTCGTATATCAAAGTAATTGACTTGGTATTTGAGGGTGTGTACAGTTTCATATACCAATAATTTCCTTTCTATAAATCGAGTACATGAATCAACAGTATTAAATAATTAAATTATTGACATTAATTCGTAGAAAATATCTTGTGTTTGTTTTCCACAGTGTACTGTTGAAGTCGTGTATGATTTTCACGGTAGTCTTCCATGTCTTTGTCGGCGAGCACTTTCAATTTTGTTTACTTTTTAATATATTGTATAACTGTCATAGATATTCCTGAATTGACACAAATTCACTCACAGAGGACCAGAATCCGTAGTTGATTTACTTCGCATTTGCCGCCGAGCAATTACAATATATGATTGGGGGTGAATTAGTGTGTGAGGTTTAACGGCCCATCGACAACGAGGATTTGATTGGGAAGTATGAATCCAAACATTGAGAATTTTATCATAGAAGCTGTAAGCAACCTAGAATGCTACTTCTCAGAGTAGCAAACTACATACGGTTGATCCAATTTACATGACCTGTTAGAAAATCCAATTACTGCTGTAATGCTTCAAGCGCAGTCTTGTTAGAGAATAGGGAATCGGTAGACTATAATATTGCTGTGTAGGATGGTCATTTAATTTCCATTAATTCTTTTATTTCCCTCTAAACTACAGAAACTATACGCGCTGTAATATATTCCTCTTTGGCAAAGTCACTTTTGCACCTAGTTAAGTGAAAGCGCACTGTCTCTCTCCCCAATGTTGAATTCCATGGAGTTGCGGTCCTTCTACTCGGGATGTGTCTAAGATGCTGTACTGAAGCTTTAATAAGCAATTAGTTTATTGAAAAGCAATCTTGAGTATTTCTAAGTTGCTCTAAAATCAACAGTTCTGGTATTGTTTCTGGTAGCAGACATTTTAGATAAAATATTGTAAATGAAACTTCACAATTTCCCTTATACTCGTATTAGGAGCACAAAGATACTTTGAATCTTACATTAATTTTATGTTATGCTAAATATTCTCAAATTTCAGCACCTATGTTCCATAGATTCTCAGGAAAGACTCCACTAATACCAACTGTCCAGGAAAACCAGTTTAAAGTTTCGATGTTTCTTACTCGAATGCAGTCCTGTGCTATAAAGAAATGATCAGGAAGTGTATCTGCTTTGTACAGGTGTTCCTCCTTTTACAGCCTTTACCTTCTGTCTTGTTCCTTCTCGACAGCCTGGACCAATTTTCTGCTTTCTGCAATTGTGTTGTAACAAAGTGACAAAATCAGTCCGATTACTTTTCAATCACTTTGTCTTCTAACATTTTATCACAAATACATAGTTTTCTTCTCGTCGTCACACAGTTCAATCTTTCGTGTTATCACACAGCTCACAAGTTTTACTTCTCGTAACCATGCTCAGTCCTTTCAGTGTCTTTCTTCTCTTTCTCTGTCTCTCATACACTAACTACTACGATCGTGAAATCTCCTTACGATATTGTGACAACAGACACCTTTTTCACGACACACACACACGCACAGCTGTCTTGCACTCACTGACCGACTCATGTATGTAACTGTCAACTCACTCACTACTGTCTTTCGACCTTCTTATATAGTGGTGATGACGTCACACGAGCCTCTCGCGAATTCCTTCAAACACGCTGGCAGTGACGGAACTGCATATTTCTTGAAGTCATCGGAGAAAACAGGAAGTTTGACCCTGTACCTGGCAAAGCGACCAGGTGTATTGACCTTGGTTGTCGAGCGCTGCGTTCTCCTGCTATCTTGTTCACTAGAACAGTGAAATACTAATATCTTGGCCTACAATCAATAATGCAACACAAATGGATGACCTCACGCGCCTGCCAACGTGTGATACGCTGCTTCCTGAAGATATGATTGTATCTGAACACTGTACGTACTGTCTCGCCGTGTATGTGCGATAGACTACCGTAAATAACTCCGCAGTTTTATGTTATTTCCGGTACGTATCCTGGGTTAGTCACCTAGTAGTTAAGTTGTTGTTGTAGTGTTTAACGCCCGCTTTTACTACTACGGCACCGCAGGCGGTGACACTGATGATACATGAAGATGGAGCACCGGTGGAATGAGATGGCAGGGGAAACCGGAGTACCCGGAGAAAACCCGCCCTGACGCCGCTTCGTCCACCACGAATACCACATGCGGGTCCCTGGGATCGAACCCGGGCCGCCTAGGTGGTAGGCGAGCGCGCTAACCGCTCGGCCACGGCGCCGCCTAGTAGTTAAGTGCATTAACTTTGTTTTGTTGGGCTAAATTTCCTTGAAACCGAGATATAATGCTTTCGATGTCCAGTTCTCCAAGGGCGAGCAGATTAACAGGTGCTGTGTCTTATTGACTCTTGCGAGATGAGTTAGCGGTGCTTTTGGAAGACATTGTGCCTGTAGAAAGACAACGCATGTGATTTATGCATGACGTGGCAACACGCCATTTTGTACGTACCGTGCAACAATACTTAAACCAAACATATAATAGACGATGGTATGGTCGAGGAGGTCCAGTAACATGGTCTCCTCGTTCGCCGAATAATATATTGGATCTCTGGCTATGTGGACGTCTAACGACATTGGTGTATGCCAAACCCATCGATAATGTACAGAGGTTGCAAGAGTGTGTGACGAATGCATGTGCCCAAATCAGAGCAGCCAAGTGTGTTCGATGGAGTTCGGGATTCTTGAAGATGTGAATCATGTGTAAGAATGTGTGGTAACCACATGGAGGATTCCCTTTTTAGTAACATCGACATAACATGCAGATGTTACCAGGGGATTAAACGGCAGAAATCAACAGAACTGTTTGGTATTTATGGGTGTTTACCAACAACTGTTCTGTTAAACATTCTTGAGAGTGAAGTGTTCACTAGACATCGCTTGTTGAAGTCCATTGTCTGGGTAAATACTCCACACAACTAAAATGGACCATATCTCAACATGAATTTTTTGCGGACTTATAGGAATATGTATTCTAGTTTTCATCAATCCCAACTCCTATTGCAATATCGCAGCAGCAATGTTATACGTACCAGTATACGACTGTAGAATTGGCCGACATGAGCCCCAGCACACTTCGATGTAAATGTGCGTAACCACTTCTATGTCGCATATTCAAATCGATAGATTGGTAGCCCGCCCCGATAGCGTGTCTGCCTCACGTTCAAGAGGTCGCGAGTTCGAATCTCGCTTAGGGTAAGGTTTTTTTCCGAGGTTTTCCCTACCCCGAGAAGACGAATGTCGGGTAACTTAAAGCTCCATGGACCTCGGGCTCATTTGAGTATCATTTCACCCATTTCATTTGTCCGATATGACACAATGTTGGAGGACGTTAATTAAAAAAACGCTTCGTCCACCAACATGCGGTCCCTGGGATCGAACCCTTGATGATAGGCGAATGGTCTAACCACTCGGCCACAGCACCACCCAGTTAATTAAATCTCAAAAATAAGTGTTCTGATCATTCCTTCTCTAATCCCTATTCGACAACTTCTAAACTAAAAAGTTATAGGGAGAAATGTAAAAGAGGAAAAAATAACTTCCATTCATGTACATAAACACAGTTTTCTTGTTCTACACTTTTTCTCATTCAAAAGTTCAAGCCATAGATAAAATAGTGGCCTTTAGTCCTTTCCCATTAAATTACTCCAGGAGTAAGGAACTTTTAAATAGCCAGTGGTTGTCAAGCTGCACAAGACCTTTGCTCAATAACAAGATAGTTTAAGAGCACATTTTTAAAAATTCCTTTTACATCTGTATCCACTTGCCATGAGATTATGTGCAAAAACTTAGAGGATACAAGGTTGTCAGGATCTTGGAATATTGTCAAATTATTCCAATGCATCCATTTCTTAAAATTTGAATGGCAGTAAGTATTACCTCAGCCTAGTATCAATATATTTGATGTGTTGCAATTACATGACACATTCTACTCCTTGAAGATTCTTGTATAATTTATTCTTCGGTCTACCTGCAAATAAAGATATTTCTCCTCGGACCTTTCACTGTAGGCAAACAAATTCAGTAGCGATAGTGGTCCAATATTTGAAATGTGACTTATGTTCCTTGCAAGATCATAGAAGAAAACCCGACCATAGGTATTTGAAAAGTATTCCAAAATTCAAGATGAAGGATATCACAAAAACAGTAAATACCACGAAAAAGAACATATTTGTACAGACATAACATTCACCCAAAAATTTGGTTAACAAATCTTGCGAACAAGCCCAGATTCATACAAAATCTACTGAGAAAATGATTTGCAATATTCACTTATAGCATGGTACAATGACCTAACTATTTTCATAGGATTGGGATTCTTGTTTTCCATAGTGCTCTTTATGCAAATTGAACAAACACCCAATACACGTGAAACTATGGACCCGAATCTTCAACATCTGTAAAGCATGACAACTACAACACATAACATGCACACACTCCCTTTTTTGTGCAATTAGATTTTTTCTATCTCTTACACTTTACTAATAATGCAAAAGTCAATCAGAATGAAAGACTTCATAGGCTATTACCAGAAAATTAAAAATACATGGTTCATTTGTCATGCAAAACCAGTTTAAATATATGGTATTTAATTAAAAATTTCTCTCTGGGAAAACATTTTTCATATAAAAGGAGAGCTAGTACTGAACATGTATTCACTTGTATACAGCTTAAAAAATAAAATATAAAAGGCAATTTAGAGATTTCTTTAAGTCTTTCTCCTCTTGGAGAATGTGGAAATATGTTTGTTATTTAATTGCATTTTAATTTTTTACTTCTACTGTTCACACAGACAAGACCTTTCTAAAACCATTTTAAACCACACAGTAGGCAGAGAACATTGCATTCCATCTAAAAGTTGATGTCAAGATTTCACCAGAAATATGCAATTTGAGACCCCCCTGAATCACAAAAAATAAAGAGCATGTTTATAACAGCATAACCCAAAAAAGAATACTTCATCCACTTCCAGGGGTGTGGAACACTTTCAAGAGAATTCCGAATACCAAACCACACTAATGATTTTGATTACAAGGATGTTCCAGAAGTACTTCAAAATAGATGGTGTTGCCAAGCAAGTTGTGTTACCACTGTGTACTATTTGTTACACATTCCCAAAACAAATTTGGTACCAATTCTTAGGTTGGTTTGGACTTAGTGTGCATTTCAGTAACAGAAAAAGTGCAGTATTGCTCAGTAAACTGGTTTTTGAATGGGAAAATTAGCAAGGAGAGAAAAGCAAAATTGGATGTTTATGGGGTCCCTTTACCATTTATGACAACAAATAGGTTGAATGACTAAACATGGCTGAGTACATGTTTTTGAAGAAGAGCACTCAGGACGACCACTATATGCAGTTACTGAGGTCACTGATAAAGTCCACAACATAATTCTTGCTAATCATTGAATGAACGTTTGCAAAGTGGCAGAGGCCACAGATGTGACAACAGGAACACCTGTTCATATTTTGCATGTTGAAGATAAGCTGTCAGCCTGATGGGTCCTGTGCTTGCTCAAATTGGACAGGCAAGTGGCTTTCAACTACGAAACTATGTTGGGAGCTATATAAGTCTTTCTGAAGCCCAATGTCCACTGCTTCCAAGTTCACAAATTCATTTAGGTGAACCAAGATTCATCAGAGAAAAACAAAAGCTGTGGATATATGAAACCACTTTCTGAAGATTGGAAAAATCAATTGCACTCAAATGCAGATCATTCATTCCAACGCTTGCACTTTGAATATAGTAATAGAGCTTTATTTATATGTAGCATTTGTTGCACAAGACAGAGATAAAACCTGAATGATGAGCCGGTATGTACTGATATTCTCTTGGACTGTCTGTCATGCACCAAACTTGGAGCTTGAAATTTACTCATGATACAATACTTGTAGGTGGTTGAGTATTAGAACCTTTCAAAGGTATCTGTGCACTCAGTGAGTAGATTCATGTTTAAAGCAAACTTTGCATATTAACATGTTGTTCCACAGATAGGTGACATGCCATGTTTACATGTTTGCTGTATCGACAGGGGCACCTGACATGGTGAGAGTCCTAAGCTCCACTAGATGAGGGAAGAGAAGAGAAAGGCCACTAGAGGTTTAAATTACAATTAAATGAACCTATAGTACAGAAACTTAAAATACCTCATTCATTAGCAGAACAAGATAAAGTATTAATTGTATTGCAATTGCTGGATTTACTTAAGAGTTCTTGGAAGCAGGAGGGTAGTCAACAGTCCCATGCTACACATCCTTTCCAATATAACTGGACAGCTTTGCAACTGGTTATGGAGAACATTCCCCCAAAACCAGGTTTGCACTGGGTGCAAAATATTCAGCGATTCCATCTGTAACTCCTTTGAAACAGACCATGTGCTCATGACAGGACAGTCTTTGAAGGATGGATATGGAAAGGAAAGGTATTGGAAATTATTCATTGACATGCAACACATTTGGAAGAATCTTGAAATAGAAACATCAGCTGTTGTGTCCACTTCAACAGCAGCAAGCTCTGCAGCAATAGGTTCTTACACCAGAACCGTCATGAAATGCTGCAACCTTGTACCTGTGGAATTTCCCCCACTGCAACCACGCATAACGTGACAGCCGACACCCTACTAACAAGCTCCTGTCACCACCCTGTGCAATGATACACTTACACCCTTCTTGTATACACAATTCATACACTATTGCTCGCAGACAAGAATTACTTGTTTTAAACTTTATTTCACTCTTCAGCATATAATTAATATAATTTCCCATAAGTTAAAATATATTTCATCCTTCCTGGCTCTTTAATATACAGTTCATAAAATACCAAAGTAAAATCGCACAAAATATGCTTGTAATAAATGGTGCACACAATGCTTGGTACATTTATAAATTAAATGAAATTGAATCCTAATTTACATTAGGGCCCGGACCAGACCCATTCAAAAGAGGAGTCAAATGTATTTTGTTCCAAAACATGTAAAAAACATTTCAAGAAAATTGGAGGTATTAAGGTCAATTTGTAGCATATTTCGTACAATTTTACGTTGGCATTATATGAATTGTATATTCAAGAGCCAAAGTAGACAAAATACATTTTATTATATATATAAAATTATATGAAGTGTATGTTTAAGAGGGAAATAAAAAGTTTAAAATGAGCAATTCTTGCCAGTGAGCAATAGTATATGAATTGTATATGCAAGAGGGGCATAATTGCAGAGGTTGGTGATGGTGGGAGCTTGCTATGCAGGTTTGGGTGGTCATGTGTTACTGCACAGAGGTGTGGTAGGAGGTTGCAGATTGAGGTACAACACTGTCTGAAATTTAACTAGCTTATTATTTCTAGGGTACTTACCAAATGTGTAACTGCATTCAGATGTCTCAATTTTAATAAGTAGGAGGCAATATCACTTTCTCTTTTCTTTTAATTTTATTTACAATGCTGCACATTAAAATATAAAATTCACCTTGTATCCATTTTAAAATTAATAAAACTTGGCAGCAGCCAAAAGAAATTTACTGTTGCTGTTTGTACCAAAGCAATATTTGCCGAGAAGTACTTAAACACAGCTGCAGTAACAAAATATCACAGCTTTGGACTAAGTGAAAACTGATACGTAAATACTTCTTAGACTTCACAATTCACACATTCTTTTAATACCACATTAAATATCTTTGGCAAGGCAACATTCAATACATGAACTCACTCGCACAAATTACAAAACAACAAATGCTAATATAATTAACACTACTGAGATTGCAGCATGAAAGGCTTTGCCCATTGAATTGCTAAATAGCAGTAATAAAAAATGTCATTCTTCTCACCATCATTAGTTGCACACTTCTAATATGAAATTGATTTAAACACTGCACAAAATACTCATTTTAGGAACAACGCTGTCCTGTGGAACAAGTTTAAAGATTTACACTTATCTCGTCTCAGTACCTTTATCTCATCTCAGAAGTGTGCAAAGAACACCTTGACAAAAAATAATTACGGTGATGTGAATGATATAAAGCAGTTGTCCATTTTCATTCTTAACCCGAACAGGAACTTGAGTAACAATTTAGCCAGATTTTACTTCTTTGTCACACAATTGCGAAGACAAGTCTGATGGAATTTGCTGTACCTGTTCTTCTGGAATACTGCCAGATTCTTTGTTCTCAGTTTCCTTTTGCAATTCTGAAGAATTTGTTTCTTTTTGTTGGACTTCCATTGGAATTATTTTTTTCTCCACATCCATGTTAGCTTCACTATCTCCAGCACCATTTACTGCTGTTTCATCCTCCGCAACTTGCGCAGCAGTCTTTGAATCTTCCAATGCAGTCATTTTGTCCTCTGCACCTTCCACAGGCACTGCCATTTCATCTACACTTTCTGCAGCAGTTCCCTTGTCTTCCACACATTCCATGGGAACCTCCTGTGCTGCTGTCTGGTCCACAGAAACCCCCTTGCCTTGGGCAACATCTTGGGGTATCTCTTCCCTCTTAAGGTCGTCTACTGGGATCTCCTTCTCCTCTTTGTGTTTACTCACTTCCTTTAGAGATTCTACATTTTCTCCCATTTGAGTGGGATGCACCTCCATCTTGTCCATGGTTTCATCACTGGTGCTTACTTCAGCACCTTCTTTCTTTTCTTCTTGAGATGTAGCAGCATTATTAATTGGTGCACATTCCATTTCACCACTTTCAACATTTCCAGATGTGCTCTCCTCATGGATGGGCTCTCCACCAGCTTGTTCTACAGGCACCTCTTCCATAGGTTCCTGGTCCTCACATGGGGGAACTTCTTCTGGAACTGGCACTTTTGCTTCTAACTCGCTGATACACTGCTGGATCATTTTGATTACTTCTTTCCTTGCTTGCCTAACATTTTCCTTGCCTTCAGTATCAATGTCATCTAATTTTAACAAGTTCCTCGTCAACATTTCATCAAGATATATGTACTCCTTGTCTTTACGTGAAGTACCAGAATACTGCTGCACTTGTAAACGAAGCTGTTCCACATCTTTCTGAACCACCTTTACACGTGAAATAGGATCTTTTGCAACAGGCTCTGGAGGTTTAGGTGGCTTCACTGGCTGCTGTGATGCAGTAGTGTGCTGTGATTTTGGAGGCTGTTGAGAAGTACTGCTATGCTGAACTTTAATTGGTATTGTGTGCTCTCCTTGCCTAGGAGGTGATTTTGTTGGTGGTTTAGGAGAATGCGATGTTTGTTGTACCTTAACTGGTATGGGATGCTCAGATTTTGTAGGCACAGTCTGCTGGGGTTTCATATGTCGCTGCTGTTTAGGTGAAGCTGGTGCTGGCTGTTGAACAAAGGTCTGCTGAGGATAGAACTGAGAGGGTCTTGCAAATGGTTGTGCTGGCTGATAAGCCTGCCTTGGAGAAAATACATGTTCTACCTCTGGCTGTGTTGTTCTTGGTGGGAACACTTGCTCAACGTGATCTGGAACAACATTTTTAGGCAAGATTGGTTCATCTCTCCCTTCCACAAATATTGGAATGTGCCTTACATTTCCTGACTGTTTTGAAGTATTTTGAGTCTGTGATGACTGCTGTTTTTGAGGTACTGGTGGCTTTCCTGAAGCATCTCCAGTAGCACCAGCAGCATTCATAGGAATTTCTACACGAGACACAAAACGCTGGGGTTGTTCAGACTGTTGTGAACGATTATCTGGAGGAGCAGACATGGATCGTTGACCACGACCCTGCTTTTCTTCCTGCTCAGCTTCCTGTTGCTTTTGGCCAAGATCTACTGTATTTCTAAGGCCATAGTGAGGAAGTGGACCTTGAGCACCTGTATCAGGACCATGAGGCTCGCTGCTTGAGCTGCTTATTCCACTTGCCTGGCTCCGGGAATCATCATCACAATCTGCTTCTTTATGATGTCCTCTGTTTTGTGAACTTCCAACCTCACCTCCCCAAGGAGGACACCGTAAATGATCGGCAAACTCAGGATGTCGTGCTGCTAGATCATCCAAATGGGAACGGATGTCCTGGCGACCTCGAGGCATCATGTCATCATCAAACGGAAATCCAGTCTGCAACAAAGAAAAATACTTTATTAGGCTTTCTTGCTAGTTAGAACTCATTTTTGCCAAAAGAATCCTGCTATGAAGAATGATTTTAATTCTAAACAATAGTATAGTAGCTGCTAATGTGATTTTACACCTTATAAGCATGAAATAGATCTGCTTCACTTTTATTTGCAATTTTCACAGCACGAATACATGCCTTCTGCAATTTATTCTGAGAAAACTGTTACATTGTAGCATTTAATGAACTTTAAACAATATTAAAACTACAAAAGCAAGGAGGAAGTATTAAAATCACCTAGCTCAAACTTAAGCACATCACTCAGTCAGTTCAGAAAGCACAATGCTTCTTAAGTTCTACTTGTATAAAGAAGCAATGCACAACATTTATGTATCATTTTTAATAAAGTTACTGAAAAAGGCTAGTTCGAAGTAGAAGTCTATAGTTAAAAAATTACCACTTTAGCTAACCAACTTTCCAACTATTAAAAGTTGGTCATCTGATGTTGCTGCCAAATATTTTATCTATTCCTATATAATCTGACAATACTTTAACCATCAAACAGAATTATGTGCTCCTCTCGGGCAGTATTCAGTCCAACAGAACTTTAAACTTCATACAGAAGGTCCCTCAGCAGTCTATTTATAATTCATTTTAATTCTTCATGAACATTTTTTAAGGTTCCCAACAAAATCATCTCGCAAAAGCATGTATTGTAAGACTGCTCACCCAGTGGGAAATGCAGACAAAATAAAATGTTAACATTCTCCACTCAAGGAAAATAATTACCAAGAATACCGGGCATCCTATACATTACTTCCCAGAACACCTAAAGCTTTGAGGATATGTTTTAAACCTAACATGTGATCAGTTTTACATATACCATAGCTATTTCTGCACATTTAAAACAGAATCAGCAATTCTGTGTTATGGTTTTAAGTATTCGCACGGCTCACTTACCGTATGAAGTTCAGGAATTGTTTTGTAGGCGGTGCACACGTTTACTCTGCAAGCTGTAGATTATTAATCTAATCGCCACCCTGAAACCAGGGATACAATCCATTAACCAGGCTTGACTTCCAGAGATACTTGGGCATGTTTTATTTCCATTTTGATGAGTTTATATTGAGCAGCATGCATATATTTGAGTAGGACATGAGGAGTTAGATCCCTGACAGGAACAGGGTTTTCTTAGTTAAGCTGGGATGTCTGGACTAGCCCAGGCTCAAATCCTTTAAAGAAAGCCTGGAATTTGTTTTTCCAAATTTGTTGGGTTATAAGGGCTTATGTGCACAGAATTGCAAACATGTCAAATGCCTCGACTTCCACTTTTTTCAAGCAACATTTTGATTAGGCAATGCCTTTCTGTTTACCAAATATTATTTCTTTCTTTTCTTAAGAGAAAGTGAAGGACTATTCCATGCTTTAGGTCAGTTCACATTACCCTCTATTAGCATCTACTCTAAGATTGTTTGGAACTTCCAGTAAGTCAGTTTGAATGGATGACAGCCTAAAAGAGCTGTTAAGGTGAAAAACTTATTCATAGAAGCACAGCCTCATAGATTATGCTATTAGTCTTGGGCCTTGAACCTATAAGGACAAACGTATTCATTGCCAGTGATGTAAATAAGTCAAATTATTAATTTCTGCTTTCATCTACATGCAGGTTCCCAAAAATTGACAAAAATCACATACGTTACTTGTATGTGCTACAAATATTTTCCTTATATTTATTCAATTAAATTTCTTTTCCTTTTAGTTTGCCACATCCCTCCTTCTGATACTGATAACAAAACCAGGAATTCTAGCACAGCCTGCTTCCTCAACTCTTAAAGGGTACTTAACAGAAGTGTTGACCAAGCTTCCTCATCTACAAGTGAAACTAGTTTTACATAATATGGACTGATGCAAAGCTTTGGTACCTGCTAACATCCCTTGGAATGTAGTAAAGAATCCAATTTCCAAAGGATTCTTGCAGAAGTACTGCAAGTATTCCACTCCATCTGAACCCACTTACAAAAAACATTGTCTAAAAATTCTACATAATATACGAGACCACTCTGTAATCAATTCGCAAAAATATAGGGGATTTCTGCATTTGGTTGTGTGTAGACGAAACCACTGATACAATGGGGGGAGTATGTGGGAAATATAATTGTTGGTAAAATGGATCCACATGAACCCTCATTCCAGTATCTACTCTGTTCAAAGCACCTAGATAGGCAACAGTGAAACAATTGACTATTTTCTTTATAAGAATCTGTAATTACTTTTCCTGAATGGAATTGATTCTAAAGTTCTTCTGTGTACCGATGCTGCATCTTGCATAGTTGCTGCTTCATCTCTCCTGAAAACCTTTTATGCAAACTTAATTCACAGTGCCTGTTTAGCTCAGGTATTACAGAGTTGCTGAAAACATCCGAAATAAATTTCCCAAACTTAACAGCCTTGTGTCAAACATGAAAAAGGTGTTCTGTAAATCCCCTTCAAGAGTAGCATTGTTTCGACAAACAATTCCTTCTGTCCCCCTCCTCCTGAACCTGCAATTACTCAGTGGGGCACCTGGATTGACACTGTTGTGTATTGTGCTGAACATTTGGAAGAAATAGCCAGTGTTGTAAATGGATTGCGAGATAATGTGGCATGTGTGAGAGTTGTAAAAGAACTATTGCAGGATAGCACACAACAGAAAGACCATACGGTAGTGGGGAGAGTTGGTGACAAAGTTGGAGAAATGGAGTACATTGATGAAAAAGAATGCTGGGTTTTCTGTTTTGAAAAAGTGTGATGTGTTGAATGGTGAGGATGTAAGTCTGCTAACACAAATTAACATGTCAAATTCAGCAACATTTAAATATGCCCCAATCACTTCAGTTTCTGTGGAACAGCCCTTTTCAACTTATGAAATGGTTCTATAGAGATGCAGCTTAACACTGGAAAATTTGGAAAAATTAAGTGACATTTTAATGCTAATTATAAATACGGCACAAAATATTGTAACCATTAATAATTGGGATTTAAAAAAAATCAAAAGCTAAATAAAAAACGGAACATTGTATTTGTACAGCAAATGTCTTTTACCATTCTACTGTTCCGTTATAAATTTATAACCTCATTGGACTCATTTTATTTGGGATTTCTCTTACGGAGGAAAAAAATATTAAGGTATATTTTACAAATGTTATGTTCTTTTAAGGACAATAAACACTTACTGGTTGTACTAATTTAATTCTTTTTTCTATCCCATTGTTAACTTTGCTATTTAACATATATGCAAATTCTGGTGTTATTATTTGTTAGTTATTAATCTTACAGACTTAATTATCTTTGGAAGTTCTACAAAATTTAAAGAATCTCAAATTGCATTTTAGGACCTATTTTAAAATGTTTAAAACCTTTTAAGGTGCCTAAATGATCATTTTAAACAGTCTAAAAATCCAGGATCTGTTATGATAAATATACCAAACATGACAGAAAAAAAGTAACAAATTTGCCGCAATTACATTTACCATTGAGGGGTAGTAAGGGGTAGTGATGCGCCTCCTATAGCCTCTCCTACCCAATTCCCATCCTCATCCTGCCCGTGGTGCACCCTGCTTTTAACAGATGAGGCTCTGGGGACCGAATCACAGCGGTATAACTGTTTCATCTAAAATGGAGGAAATGTCATTTACATATGTGCTGGCCTATCACAGCACAACAGCGTCCCTCAGAGGCACATGAGGGGAAGGTCGGTGGATCTAAATATCTATTTAGTCCTCCCGGCTAGGTCCGATGGACCCGTTGACCAACGATAGGTGTGGTCCCCCTTGCTAAATGGGGGTTTAAGTCGGGTGATGTAACTGCCACATTGTAAAACTGGTGCCCGTTAAGAAAACAGTAGCATTAAGATCAGAAGAAACTACAGTTCAAAAGTATTGGAAAGCACGAATGCTAATGGCTTCATTGCCAGATGCAAGGCACTAGAAAACAACAACAACAACAACAACAACATTTACCATTGATTGTTCTATAGTGAACTACGAAAACTACTGTTTGGAAGAACAGATTACTATAGATGAAATGTTGATACCTTTTAGGGGAAGATGTAGCTTTACTCAATACATCCCCAATAAGCCATCAAAATATGGGTTGAAAGTATTTTGGCATGTAATTCTAAAACCTTTTGTCACTAATTTAGAAATCTATTGTGGTCAGCAACCAGAAGGGCAATATAAAATGTGCAACAAACCAGCAGACACCTTGTACGGTTTGTTTGAACTATGGAAAGGAAAAAACAGTAAGTAATTGGTACACTAATTACCTTTTGGCAATGGCTCTTTTGAAAGACAATATAAGAATGGTTGGAACCTTGAAGAAAAATAAACACTGGAGTTGTTGCCACATAAAGCGAGAGAGAAGTAGGAATGTGTTTTTGGGTTTCAGAAGACAGGTACTATTGTATCCTACATCCAACAAAAACCAGTCAGTAATTCTGCTTTCTAATAAACAAAGTGATTCTACAGTTGATCTTGAAACTAAAAAGCCTGGCATAATAATGGATTATAATGGCTACAAAGGTGGATAAATTTATGCAATGGACAATATCAAGAAGAACAAGGGGATAGCTTCTGGCTATATTTTTCCAACTGCTAACTGTAGCAGCCATAAACAGTCAAATTGTATGTGATGCATCAATGTAGGCCATAAGTAGAATTTTAAGAAGCATCAATGTTTAAAGCAAGAACGAATGTGTTTTTAACAGTGCATTATTGTTCTGGTCCTCAACAGTTGTATTAGTATTATTTTTTTCATAATGTACAGTGTTCAAGACAGTTGCTAGCTCTAATGCTTCGAAATGCATGAACAATATGTAGTAAAACAATTAGTGAAATGAACACATTCACAGTTGAAATACGAAGATAAGTTAGTGACACAAACAGGAAAGGCCTACTCCAGCTCTTCTACACTTGCTCTGCTGAGCAGAAGCAAAAGAAATAATACTTAAACAGGTATTCTAATATAAACAATTAGAAGTACATGTGGCTGACCAACTTGTGTGTATTAAATAAACTTTATTTCTTGCCGTGCTTGTTGATTGCAGTCGAGAAAGCACTCTGGAATGCAAAGGGTTTCGAAAAATTTAGCATATTTAATCCCAGCTTTGGATAAACATATGAGATCAACAATGGATATAAAATTGTTTACAGCTTTAAAAACTTTCAACACTTAACGGCCGTTCATTGAACTACCAGAAAAAAATTGTTGACTGTTTGCATAATGAAAAGACTAAACAAAATAGAAATATTTTGAATACATCAATTGATGCAACTCTTATACTTCCCCAATCTGTGAATTTTATTACGGAAACCAGACAATTCTTAGTTTCTCTTAATGATTTACACACTTTTTTCTCACATTCCACTTCAAATTACAAGTTGTATACCTGAAGATTGCAATTTATTATCTTTCCATGTAGTTTAGTATAAATTATAATATATACTGTATTCACACTACATTTTATCTATCTTTGACCTTTCTAGTAAGATAATGCTAATAGAATATTTAACCTAAATGAAGCTAAACATGGGAAGAAAGAAAAAATGAAGTTTAAAAAAATAAATACCAGCATATAGGCACAAAAATATAGTGCAGGTCTCCTAGGCTCCGCATGACCAATGGTGCTCTACCAGGGCGTGCACCTTACGGAAGGTTAGTCAACTACCCCTTATAGTCTAGATTTGGTAGGCCTAGTCATAGCCCAAGTCACAATCACAACATATGCCACTGCAAGGAAGTCATAAAATATGATAGATTAAAATGGACTGTGTTCTCATTTCAACACTATGAATCTCCAGGAAGCAATAAAATAATGTTTGTTAAGCTTCAAAGAAACTTCAATAAATTAGCAAATATTTTTACACAAATCTTAAGAGCAAGTTTGGCCTTCAGATACACAACAATGAATTGGAGGCAGCTGAGAGTGGTATTTACACCAAAAACCAGGGAATCCTTTGGCCCTGGCTACGTCCCTAAGACTCATCAGTTTAGTTGAACACAGCAGTAAAGTTCATACAAGTCTCATGAACAGTCTTAATTGCGAGGGTCCTGAGTGATTGTTAAGACTGGGGCATTATGAACCTCACTACAGAACCTGGTGGTTGTTGGGCTGCTTTTCAAACAAGTAACCGAGGTTTTGACAGCATACGTTATGCTGATGACATTGTCATTTTTTGAGGTAAATATGTAGGGACAGTCAGGAAACTCTGCAGTCAGCCCTGAACACTGCTAGTGTGCCACAGTGGGCTGGAGCGTGGCAGATCTGGTTCCCAGATGCAATCTATCTATCAATGTGGAGCTCTTAAGCCAGACTGTTCTTCCAGTGTTCAATTTAGTGGACTCCTAGTAGGAAATAGGGGTAGCACCCAAGATTTTCAGGCTGAAGTACAAGGGCTGCGAAGCACTCTCCAACCACTGCCACCACCAGATATAAAGGGATTATCTACAAGGTTTGAGGAAGTCACTCACCTTTTGACTCCAAGATGAACTACAGTCAGCATTTTAAGAAATCAATATGTGTGAAAACAGCTTTTGAAATAATTAGTAATTAGCATACATGGTAAAACATGGGGACCAAAACCTGCTGTAGGTCGTGAGGAACAGACCAGAACAATTCCCCTACCTGTGCAGTGGCAACTCTTTATCTTAATGTGGAAGAAGCTGCACTATCATATATGTGCAAAAGTCATAACGTTTCAGTTCACAAAGGAGTAAAGTTAGCTAGCTTAGCTTTAGTGCATTTTGTTAATGACATATATGCATAAAAATTAGCATTATAATGAGCAAAGTGATTTGACTACAACAAGGGCTATGTACTAACTATTACTTTTATGTGAACTGCAATTGTTTCAGCTGCACAGTTATAATAATGTTTACTTATAGGCGGCAAGCTTGCCTGCCTTTCCCTCCTCGCAGCTGTTGCAGAGAGGGAGGGGAGGAAAGCAGTTTCCCCTATGCACAAGATTTATTCATGTCTCACCTCACAACCTATATGATCCATTGGATATATACCAGGATAATCATACCATCAATAACTATGGAGCCCTTCAAGCAGGTTCTACAAATCAGCTGTAAAAGCTTCGAAGAACAGCTTTTATGGTCACAGGAGCTATCAAAACAACTATTGTGAGCCCACGACCTGGGGATCAGTAGGCCAGCACTTAACCAACTGAGCCACCCACACCAACACCTGTTGCAAGATGCAGTTTAACCAACCTGAGCCTTTCGCCCATCCATCGCCCATATCATGAGAGGGTAGAAGCAACTCACATTATGAGAACGTTGGATTGTAACTTATCAGCCAGGAGCAAAATAATGCAAGCTCAAATGTCAAACATGCTGCATCTTGCATACACTTAATTAAGCATGGTTAGAACCACAGCATGCATGAAAATGTATTAGAATTATTTTTGTGCCAATGGCAAGTATTTCCTTTTGCAATTAGACAACATTAAAGACAGCTTAGATATCTTCACTGGTATTCTTTTTATTATCCTTAGTAGACATATTAAAGGGAAAAATGTTGCTCTAGCTCTCGATTAAGGCAACATACTTGTGAAATTGGATGATAACCTGGAACAAATTTAAAAATAGAAGTTTTTGCTTCTCACTGCATTTATGCAACATTCATTTTTTTTAAACTCTATGTAATCTTTGAAATACTCTAACACAGTACAAAATGAACATTCCAATGTTAAATGTTTCTATAAAATTTCCTCAGTAGTTTTCATTATTTAAAATGATACACCTATTAACTTATTGTCAACAAACCTTCATTAATGACTACTAAAGGGAGGGAAGATTGTGCGATAAGCCATAAGTTCAGTGCACTTGGATTCTACTCATGCATGTACAAAGTTGCAGGTGTCTCCTGATGTGTACATATGTATATACAATGACTGCACTACCGATTACATCATCCCCTCTTTGTATCAATCTAACCTGTATCACATGTGACCACATGCAGTCCTGCACTCTAATAGTAACTTAGACTCGGATAGCCATTTGTTTTAAATTTTGTAACTTCATTTTTTATTACATATTGTCTTTACCTGATAAAAGAGAAGCATACCAAAATGCAAAGTGCTTATCTTACTTTTCTGACATAGCTCCCATTTTTTAAAAAAAATCCAATGTGGGTTTTTTTTTTATAATCTGTTAGAAGGCAAAGTAAAATCCTTAGCAGGATGTAAAAAACCGTTTAACGTTCAAAATTAACAATTAAAATGATTAAATCTAGAACAAAGCTAATATCTCCAAAACAAAATGCAGATATTTGATTGAAATGTTACGATCATTACACTGCATTTCTGTACTGTGATAAAAATGTTAGGTCTCTCATATGGAAATTGTGTAATTGAGTTTTTCACAGGTGCACTGTCAGCAACTATTCATTTAGTATTATGAAAGCATAAAGAATGCATCTCTGACAGTATATTACAGCTACCTACACAGCAGCTATCACATTAGCTCTGAACTTGAGCACAGGGGCAGTAGTGCCATGGCACTACCAAAAAGAAAAAAATTGTGGGGAGGTTGGAAGAAATATTTTAAACTGTATGCTCCAAATGCTATCGTGCTTACTATTCAAGCCGAATGAAAGGTCTTGCTTAACAACAGGAAATTGCAAAAGCTGAAGAAAGAAGCCACAGTTTGCAACACTATTATATTACTATTCTATGGATCTGTACCATTTTAAATTTGGCATGGATTGACAGCATTATGGACGTTCACTTTAGGCACTACTCTACACACTAGCAGTATGTGGAGAGCCAAGGGAATAAGTCAGATCCACGCCAGTTAATACCTGTCAGCTATCGTTGGCATACATACTAAGCAGAAGTACCATCTAATATGGACACCGAAGATTAGTGTACTATACTGAGAAGTCCGGATTAAGGCACTTTACGGTGTCGGCAGAAAATTAGTGTTTTTTTAATATCACATTCGTCATTCATTTCCCGTTGTTCATACTTAAATTAATCATGGTTTTCTAATAAAATTATCAGGTATCCGAGTACTGTAACGTCATATTTTCTTAATATGAATAGGTAAAATAAGTTTCTCTACTACGTAGCCCATTTTCTACATTATCCTTAGAAGACACGGTGAAACTGCAATACATGGAAAGGCCTGCTACTGCACATAAATAACAAAAAAGCGACGGTTAAACGGGTAGGAACTGAATAGGACATTTACACCAAAAATAAATGGTTCCAGAAAAGAACTGACGAGTACGTACATACATGTGTCATCGCATCCGTCCCCTCCATCAATAATATAAATATTACACTTCATTACTGCAATACAGCCGAATTATTTGTTCCTGCGAACATATTCCAAGAGATTCGCGTTGGTTTATTGGTACTTATATTCAAACGTCGAATTATCACGTAATAAAGTCCGAAATATTGAATTGACATCATTAAAACACATTACATCGATCTTCATTCGACATAACAAAACATTCACTGACCTTCAGTTGTCTATTGATCCCACCAGTTGGAAATATCGCGCATAAATGTTAAGATTTAAATGCAATTTTTGTCCGCTAAGTTCATTAACATTCAGCACAAATCATCATAATCGCCGATAACACATTCACAATATTATTGGCACTCAAGTAATGTATATTTTACAGTTACACGAACTTCAATTATTATTTCCACCGCGCAACACTCGCAAAGGTACGTTCACTAATTATTTGTTCTACTTACCCTAGGAAAAGATCCCGAAGTAGGAACTGGACCCCATTTTGGAGTTGTTTCAAAGAACATCCTTCTATCTTGATCAAACTGCTCTTTCAGTTCGTTCAGAAGCTCGTCACCAGATTTACCGCGAATTCTATCACTTAACCTCGATTTGTCACGAAACGAAAATGACATAATGGTTAACAATCAGCTTGCACTTAGTTATATACACTTCGGAACGCTTTCCAGAACCTCCCAGAATCTGCTAGTGTGAGGGCAGTCTCTGCACCAATGACAAGCCGGATTGGAGGTGGGTGATGCACCAATGAAAATCCAGGAAAAAAGTTAAGTTTAACTTCGAGAACCGTCTGGCACAATCGAGAAGAGCTATTCCACTCCACCTAGCGAATGGCTCCTAAAATAATTGGCAGTGATAGTTTAAAGAATCACCGCATTAGCGCGTCGGACGTCGGTAGCGACACAGAAAAAATAATAGAAGTATTACATATATACCAATATACATATCATATGTCCACATGCCCACATAGATTTTCAATAAAATTGATGAAATTGAGGTTATGTTAAATGAGGATTTGCTATAAAATAGATGTATCTCTACTAGGTGTTTTGTGATGTTTCTGTAATGTGTTTCACAAAACATTGGCTAAAGGGAAACTGTATTGGAAACAACAATTTGACTAATTTATACCTCGCAGATTACTGCAGAACTAAATACAACTATGGGGGAAGTTGCATTTATGTAAGGACAAATATTAAGTATACAAATTTACCACATATAAAAGAAAATTCCAAAGAAAAAGCTATAGAAATCTCTGCTATAAAATTATTTGATTATAATACACTATTGATTAGTCTATATTGATCTCCTGAGGGTAACTTTGGCACATTTCTTAAAAAAACTAGAAAGAACTTTGGATCAACTAAAATTTATAAACAAAATATGCATAATATGTGATGATTTTAATATTGACTTTGGAAGGTATAGTAAACAAAAAGCAGATTTAGAGTCCCTTTTGTCATCCTATAGTTTAAAAACTACTATGAATGATCCAAATTGCATGGTGGTAAACAGTAGCTCTATTATAGGTCAAATTATATTAATGATGGCCAAAATTAGATTATAGAATCAAAGAATAATGGTTTTAATTAGGCGCGGATACAGGTGGGGTGCGAGGGGGCCCGGGGGCCCCTTGTCATACCCTACTTTATTGCTATAAATGCTATATGTGTGTTACCTCATCATCACGCAAAAATGGCTAAACTGATTCCTATGAAAATTGGTATATGTACTACCTTTAATAGTTGGTCCCACTTAAAGAATAGACCAGCGAGGTGGAAGGTTTCTAATGGGGCCCAAATTGAATGAATCAAAATATCCTGCCTTTTTGGGGAGGTTTTGCAAAAATGCTCCTTAGCAAATGTTTTTAAACACGATGTTAAGTTTTGTAATAAGCAACATTTCGATTGGACGAGTATTTAACAAGTTATTGCAATTTTTCCTTGCCGCTATGCAGGTACGGTAACATCGCGATGTAAGTAACGATCTGAGGTGGTAGTAGACCGGAACCGACCCCCCCGCCCTTAATGAATACTTCTAGATCCGCGCCTGGTTTTAGTGATCACTGGGCACAAATTTTAACCTCGAAAGGGTCCAAAAGCTGTACTAAATTCTCAAAAATAAAGAAAATGAAAAGAGTTTTTGATGATCCCAGTTTTGAATTTTTGTACATCTTTTAAAACAAGAAACTTGGGAAGATATGTATGACTGTAGAGACGTAAACAACAAATATAATATTTTTTTAAAAACTTTTCAGTATTATTTTAATATGGCATTTCCACTCAAGTATATCACACAATCTCATAGTAAACAAAAAGCCCTGGATTACAAAAAGAATGCAAATTTCATGTAGGAGGAAGAGACTATTACATAAAATATAACAAACTCGTATTGTCTCGACAGAATTTATGACTTGTTTTTAAAAATACAAGAATATATTGCGTAAAGTAATTGTAAAATCCAAACGTATGGTATATGATAGGCGTGTACAGTCTTCAGTTAATAAAACGAAAACTATCTGGAAAATAGTGACTACCAATATAAAAACAAACATACCTACTAATAATATAACATTGAAACACAAAAATAGTCTGGAAACAGACCCCAAAGCTATTGCAGATATTTTTAATGACTATTTTGTTAATGTAGCAAATAGGCAACATCTTTCAAGTCACAATGATTAATAGTAGAGATGCAATATTGCTGCTTCAAGCAAGAATATCAACGAGGAGCAGTAAAGTTATTGTGCTTCATTTGTTTACCCACAGTCATTTGTCACCTTGCCGATTGCTTTAAAATAAGCCATCACAATTTGAAACGGTCCTAAATACATGAAGAAGTTATCAAATTTAGGTTTTTTCTCTGACTGTATTTGTAAGGCTATTCTTGCTATTGCCAAATCGTATGTAACTTGTACGGAAGCTTGATCTAATTCTTTAGTTATTCTTTTACTTTGATGTTTGATGCATAAACGTCAGAACTACGGAGTTATCAGTTGGTGATGCATTGATTGGAGTTAAGTAAGAAATGTGTTGTTGCGCACTATTGCTATCACAAATCCAGCTATTGAAACCAACCCACATAGAAACATCAGGTAATTCCAAAGCATGACCAATCATCCAGATATTATCGATTTATGGATACCGGGCTGAAATACAACTAAAGATATCCTTTCAAAAATCACAGGTGACACCCCACCCACCAATCCTTACACCTGGCTCATGAATTTGTCGCCCGTTCTTCCCTTCTCACTTTTAGTAATGCCAAGTGTTAGTTCCCCTAACGCCCCCTCCAACCGAGGGCCAGGGCGGCCGTTCAATTAAGATAAGAACACGCGAACTGGTGTTGCTACTTTTCGCTTATACTGGTTTCATCGAAAGGTTTGATCCTTATGTAAACAATGCTTAAACATGCACCCCTCCGCTTTCTCGCTCTGATTGGAGCAAGAACGGCAATACTTTCGTAACCACGTGTAGCCTGGGCCTATCATCGCTTGACTTCGACCCACCAACCTCTTCGTACAATAGCTTAAAACACACTACTTGTTATATTACAATTGCGTAAACACTCTTATCTAAAATGTGAGCTAAGGCTTTCACGGCCGGCTTTCACGGGTCCAGTCAATGCGTAAGCACCTGACGTTTTGCCCGCCATTCCGACGAGCTCGGCCAATAAACCTGGGAACATCATTGTACTCTTATCTAAAACCATAAATAACAAATGTATCCTCACGGTCAACAATGGCGTTCTTACCATTTCTTTTCCGGGACTCGAAACCAACGTCAAGTAATATCTTGTAAAGTGAAGTTTGCTTTAATGTAGGTCGGGGTCATCATTGACAAACGCAATCATTTTTTTGACTGTAGGTGTTTCACATATGATGAAGAAATAATGAACTTTTCGACGCACTGCACCCCTAACAAATTTGACACACTGAACTTCTAGCAATTACTTTTTATGTTTCCTTGATCTTCCAGGCGTGGTAAACTTACCTTTCACTACGCGGTCCCCCCAGGGGCCTACTACGATAGCTACGGGTTTGGTGTACCCGGGGTCCCGAGCCATACTCTGGATTGGGTTCCTCTAAGGAGTGAGAGGGCATATGCTAAACGCCCAACCAACTTTGGTCCACTTTTGTGTTTGACCTCCCTAAGCACAGTCTGATGGATAACCTACGCGCGGGTTCTAGGTGGATGGGGAGACGCAAGGAGTGACTGGGTAACTGCATAATTCGCAGCCCCTGGTTATCATGTAGGATCTGTGTTCTTATCCGCTGATAAATGTCAGTCCTGGAGAGGGGCCATTGCATGAGCTGATGCACTCCTGAAGGCGATTGAGCCCCTCTGTATATACACTGGGAGGTGAGACCCAAGGGTGAGCAAGGTCCAAGCCAGGATGGCGCACAGGAAGTGAGCAAGCAACTGGAGACATTTGCAATGGTGGAGGATATCATCGCCATGAGTTCTTCGAAAACTCAAAAAAATGGAGAATACCGCAAAGTTTTTGAAAAGGAAGTAGCAGAGTTGAGTGGTCCTCGCTACTTAGTTATAACAAGAACAGAGGAAGGTAAAGCATTTAGGCCGGTGAAACCATTCATGATTCAGGAGGGTCTGGATAAGATAGCTGGCCCAGTTAAAAACTGCACAAGATCACGCAACGGCACGCTGCTGGTTGAATCTAATTTAGCAGCCCAGGCAGCTCAACCGAGAAGTCAATCTGCGTTAATTTCTGGCGACGTAGGAGACAATTACCACCTTCGCAGATGAGACGCGCTTTCTGGTGTTGATCTTGGATCATCGCCGTCGTATTGAGAAACAGGATCCAGAAGTACCATCAGCATCTTGCCTCAGGGCAGCCTCTGGATGTGGTAAACTACATCATCGAACTTCTTCTCCACGTAGCACGATCTTTGGCATCGTTGTTGGATAACGCCCCTGGGTCCCGGAAGGGGGATGTAGACCATTCTGCTTGAAACCTCTGCGGCAGACTCGCCGGTCATGACGGGTCTTCGTCTAGTTGCCCTTCATCCAGATGTGTTGGCAGGCTATCTTGCGCATAGGGTGAAAACGGCATATGGGTTACCCTGCAGACCCTCCAGCTGTTCACTGGGGCTCCGCAGCGTCATCTCATCTTGTGTGACTCGTAGGACTCTCCTGCCGACGTTGACCGTGGCTTCTGAAGGTGTCCAATCCCAAAATCACTTTCTCTCTTTGTCTCCTGTGTCGTACTCTTTCGTTCTCCGAGATCGGCCGCTAGGTGCTCTCTGGGAAGGTCCGCTATCCGGTTTACTCCTGGTATTCACTTCTTTGACACTGCCGCCACTCTTTTTTCTAGGGTGCTAAGACAATCCGCAACGTCCTCCAAGAAGTTAACGGTTTTACCGAGGTCTTCCACCTTCCCGGCGATTTCTTCCACGTTTTCCTTCACGCCGACCAGTTGCCCGTCAATCTCCGCCGAAGGATCTATCTCTATCTCGGACATTTCTGTTTCCACATTTTCCAACCGGGATTTTAATATTGTTACTTTGTTTCCCAATTTCTCCATTCCGGGGTTTACGTTATTCAATTCACCTTCCATTTTTGTCTCCGTTTGTTGCATTCCGGAATTCATTTTGGTCTTCATATGTTGCATTCCGAATTCCAGTTTTATATCCATCTTTATCAGCATCGCCTCCACCATGGTTTGTCGGTCTGGGTGGCTAAGTTGATTAGACGCTGGCCTACCGATCCCAAGGTCGCGGGTTCAAACCCGGCCCAGGCCGATGGTTTTTAAGTGTGCTTAAAAACGACAGCTCCATGTCAGTAGATTTACTGGCATGTAAAAGAAATCCTGCGGGACAAAATTCCGGCACACCGGCGACGCTGATGTGATCCTGGCAATTGACAGCGTCGTTAAACAACAAAATAATTTTTTTTCCACCATGGTTCTTGTATCCCCCTCCTGACACCAGTATGACATCGTGAGAAATCCAATCCTTACACCAGTGACAAATGATATGTCCAGTTGCTTTTTCTGTCGCTTTATTTCCCTTAAGTTGAATAAAAAAAGCAGTATTTTTGTGACTAACACAATCTGGTCACCTTGCAACTCTAAGAACGTTCCACCGTAACTTTGTCACACACTTAACTAATTCTCTCTCTCTCTCTCTCTTGCACACACACACACACACACACACACACACACACACACACACACACACACACACACACACACACACACACACACACACACACAAAGTGGTTTCGTTTCCTTCAACAATCCTTTGGCTTATATAGCCTGAAATGACGTAACACTGATTTTGCTCGAAATCTTTGGTAAACAAGGCCGGACCGTGAAGCATGAACGTCGGCAGACTTTTTTACAGGGGGGGCCAAATGTTAGAATTTTGCAATCAGATAATATTAATTCATTATTTTGCTGTTAAAAGTTACAGTATTTGTTGTGGATAACCATATACATTTGCGCTAAATAGAAATTTTTCTTTACATAAAAATTAAAATAATAGTCAGCACATTAAGTTCGTTAATTTCCAAGGAGGGGGGGGGGGCCGCGGCCCTCCCTTGCCCGCCCTTCGCGACGCCCATGCCGTGAAGTTTCTCGAACTGTCTGGAAACACTTTGTTATGCCGCGCTCATTGTTATCCCTGTTCTAATCTCTCCGTTGTCGCCGGACCGTGTATTTGCAAACACTGGTGTAAAGTATAAAGTATAAGTATAAGTATATAGCTTGGTCTAGAGCGTATCTTTGACGCGCGGTCGGCGTCACAGTCTATTAGAAACTTGTTTTCATGCACGCACAAAATAAAAGAGGAAAAGATACCGTTAAGAATCATTGAAACAATTTTTATGGGATACAGTGGCCACCAGTATTCCCATACAACTGACAAAACTATGTAATGCGAACAAAATATTTTTACGGGGTACTAATACATTAAATATCTCACAATCATCTTTTCTTATTATAATGTCCAGAAGGTGCCGATGACAACGGATGTTCATGGTTTAGGCTAGGCTATGCAGCCCGTACCGGTGATGTCATCAGTGGAATCCATCTTCTGCGAGGTTGGCCAACATCTCGTGCTCCTCTTGGGTCATATAGATATACATATATTATATGTTCTTGATATAAGTAGATTTAAGCAGACATCATAACCAACATTCTATCACAGAGCTGTCCGCCATGCACGTGTTTCCGTTGGATGTGCTTAATGCTGCTATCTTGCGGATCCTGATATCAGAGAGACAATTTGGATTGGTCGGATTGGTGTTCTCTGGTACCGAGGACTTATTTCCTCTGTGCTTATTTCGCAAGTACCCGCGAAAGAGCTACTTATACCTTTAGTAGTTTTCGGACAAAATAACACTGGCAGTCGAAGTATCCACATTTAGCAGTAATTAGGATAGTCGTTTATTAACGTGGAATCAAATTATGGGCGTTAAGCGCACATTAAACCATGTGCATGGTCGAATTATGCCTGTTATAGTGAAAAGAGCGCGGAGCAGCTCTGATTGGTTCCCAGTCCTTGAAAACTTTCTTGCGCTCCGGAGATGCCCATCATTATTCGTTTAATGAAATGATCAAAGGCTTATTCAGCTTGTCTGCAATTAAATGTATATCAATTATGTTATTTCCAGTTATTTTGAAATTCAAGGAAGATACACGCGTACGATTAAAACCGTACTGTGCCTCGATAAGATTGGAAAGGGTGCACAGCTCCGGTAAACAAGAAGTGGTTTCTACCATCGATATGGAAGTAAAATAATCTTTGCCATTTGTCAAAACATTGTTGCGTGCGTAGTTAAATGAAGGTTTTTGCAATTTTAGCTTTAACAAATATAACTGGGCAGCTCTAGCCGACATAATAAATTGGAAAAGCAGCAGACTGGGCATGTAAGTAGGTACTGCTTTATGGCTTCTCATTTATCATTGCTTTATTTAATACTAAAGCATTTACATAAGTGCATTGTGCACATAGAATGAAGTAGAGCTGCTGCAATATTGTCATTGTCAACATATGCTTCTGAAGTGGAGTTAAACTGTTAGTTGATCTTACTCCATTGATTTGTACCCAATATCTCAGTAGGTAAGATAGATAATAAAAAGACTTATTTAATATTTTCATAATTTGTTATGGTAGTTGCCTAATGTGATCAATATAATTGGCTTAATCTCTATTACTAGCTAATTAATTAGTTAACCGACAGAGATAGGTATGTCAAAAAGCAAAATATATGTAAAAATAGATGAGGATTGTAAAATTCTAGGTCTTTTCAGTTGTACTACATGGAGGTGAAAGCTGGATTTCTGTAAAAGAGATAAAAACCAACCTGAATGCCTTTGAACCTCCAGCAAAATCCATTGTGCATATCATGGACCAAGGAATGTGCCAATGGCTCTGTAATAAACACCTTTGAATATCTGATTAAATGTCTGTGGAGAAGGAAACAATACTAGGAAAACATACAAATGACTTTAAAGAAGAGGAAGAATTCGAATGTGATTATTAGAAAAATAATGAATGGTGCAAAGTTAAAAAAGACGGAAGCTACAAGGACCCATACAAGGCAAAATATAACATACAAAGTGATGGCTAACAGAATATGTTCAAACACATAAAAGGCTAACAAACCAACTGCTAAGAGCATCATTTCCATTCACCAAAGTGCACGGGACTTGAGAACTGCTACTATTATTATCACAAAATTACCTAATTGAACTAAGTAAAAGCTAAATAAATTGATGCATCTATGTATAACTGACATGCTTGATTCATTGGGAAATGGAATACAAAGTTATGCAGAAAAACTCCAATAATGCCAGCAGTTTTAAATTAACGAAAATGTACAGATCAGTTACTATTTACTAGGTAGAGATTTATTGTTGTATGGGATGTAAAAATGTTTATCTCTTAAAAGTGTTAGTGTTAGGTACATGAGATTAGCAGCATCCTTCAAATTTGAACCTTCGTAGACTAAAGCTTGACAAGACTGTCTCCCATTGAATGATGAATGAAGAGATCTTGTGATGTCATCTTCCATCTTTTCTTGGATACATTTGAAATGCTTAATTTAAGCCTTTGGTATTTATATTGACAAAATCTCAGTTTATTACAGTTTCACGGGTGATCAGCCGTGTGAGGTTTAGTTTCATTCTGACGAAGGCCATGGAGTTTACAATGGCCGAAAGCTCAAGGTTTTTAAACCTCACACGGCTGATCACCCGTGAAACTGTAATAAATAATGTGCGCCGTGAAAGCTTTAAATCTTACAAAATCTCAGTTGTTTTAAAATATGCCAATTAAGATAAATTACTTATGGGTGCCAGGTCATAGAGGAATCTATGTCAATGAGAGGGCAAATGAGCTCGCTAAAACAGGATCATCAGCCCAATTTAGTGAGCCAGAACTTAGACTAGGACTGTCATATGAATCTGTTCAAGGGGCTGTAAGCAAATGGACTGACAAAAAGCATGACTTGTATTGGTTGTCAGTTGAAGGGCATAAGTAATCAAAAAACTAAACAGATACATGTAAATTCTAAATGAAGATATACCAACAACTATGTACAAAAAAAAGCACTGTCTGTTTTAAAAAGAAAACAAACAAGTCATATTAATGCTTATGTTTAATAAGATGAGCCAGCTATTAAAAATATTGACAAAGGCAGAACCAAAGGCCTGCTAACAATGGATAAATTGAAACTTGGTTGTACAATAGGCCTGTTGACTGGACATTGTTGACTAAAGGTGCAACTTTATAAGATTGGAATAAATGTAGATCCTACATGTAGGAGATGTGGCAAGGCAGATGAGACAGCCACACACTTGGTGTGTGAATGTGAAGCACTGGCAAGGAAAAGAGTCAAAATCTTTGAGAAAGGGTTCATAGGACTGCATGAACTTGAAGTCTCTGTGAAACGACTTGCTACCTTTATTAAGGATATAGGTATTATAGGAGACTGAGAAATGAAGGAGAGCACAATAGATCAGCAAATGGTCGGGGTGCATATGGTGTTAGATTGACACTCTTTAATTGATTAGATTAGAAGATAAATTACACATAGATAGTTAAAGAAATTATATTTCCTATCCAAGCCACATTTCTCCACTGCTAATGTCTCACACCTGTAGGTTTTGGATATGTTGCAAGTCTCTCAGTTCAAAGAGAGCAACAAACCAAACCATTTCAATGAAATTCTAATACTGAGGTTACTTTAGATGAACACAATGTTTGTACTATTCAGTGGAGCTGTGGGTAAGTATGGAAGCTTTTGCTACAATTAGTAGCTTGATCATCTTCTATAACTACAGTAAAGCATTGGTTATCCGAAGCAATTGTGGATTGTTAGAGTTCTGATAATAACCAACTGATTTTTTGGATCATTGAACTTTAAAGAAAAATAATTGAGACACTATTTTGAACATTTTTATTTATTTAATACAGGGTTTTGATGTACATCATTAACCCAATTATAACAACACTGCATATAAGTACTCGCCAGAAACAAGAAATGAACAGGTGAACAAAGAAATAGTAACGTATACACTGGGGTTACCTTGTGTTTTCACTGTGGGGCCAAACATGGGCATCACAAAGTGGGAGGCAGGAGGGCGTAGCCACTCCCCTTGGAAATAAACGTGCAGTCAATTACTATTAGACTATTGTTCTAATTTTGATGTAAAGAAAAATTTTATTTATACAGATTAATACGCTTATGTACAACAAATGTTGTTGTTGTTGTTGTTTTCCTAGTGCCTTGCATCTGGCAATGAAGCCATTAGCATTCGTGCTTTCCAATACTTTTGAACTGTAGTTTCTTCTGATCTTAATGCTTCACAGGTCTTCAAGTGTTCTTCATTCATTTCTGCTGGATCGTTACACAGGACACATATTGGTGAGGCTGAGATACCTATTCTGTAGAGATGACTTGCTAAGCAGTCGTGATTTGTCAATAGTCGGAAGGCTGCAACCGCTGTTTTCCTTGGTCTCTCGGGGATTATATCTGGGTTGGAAAGTAGTGTAATCCATTGTACAACAAATGTATAACTTGTATCTTTTAAAGTTTTTGACAACAGAATAACGAATTAATATTGTTTCATCATAAACTTCTTTCAACATTGGCCTCCCCACCTCCACTGCACTGAAAAGAATTCTACCAATGCTCATGAATCAAAGTCATTTCATCTCATGCTTCCAGGGTGCAAAATCATTAAATGGTGGGGGGGAAAGCATTTTAGTACTGTATGTTTCGCTGTTTGTCTCGTTATATAAACCATCCCCTGGATGTTTTAGTGGAGGGGAAATTCTGGGTATAAAATCGCTGTTGGGGCAGAAATCATACTTATACCCCAGGATTTCGCTCCCTGCATGCCTCCCAGTATTTATAGGTGAGAATAGTACTCATCAGAGAGGAACAGCTGTTAAGGGGAGTCCATAGTTCCCTGGTTGCAGATTATACAATTTAGGCTCAGTATGATGCCAATGTGGTGCAGGTGTTTGCCCAGGTAATCATGGCCTATGGTCAGTCTGAATTTAGCAAGCACTTCATGTCTTGGACAGTTTGGTAATAGCCAGTTTGAGGTGCAAGGGTAAATTCACCTCCTCGTGGTGCACCCTGGAAATGTTTGATAAACAGCCAAGTAGTTTACCAAATCTGCAGACCATGACAACTGCCTTGAAGTTTGTAGGAGAAATAAGACGTAATAAGCTGTGTGTAAATTTATTTTACATGTCTTAAAATACTTTAAAAAACTTTTAAAATATGGCTATCAGAATAGAGCACAAAATAAAATTTTTACTCAGGAGAAAAAAAAACTGAAAATGTCTTTCTGCTTTGTTGTCAAGAGTCCCAACAACTTTTTTTTCCTGCTAAATCTCGCAGGCATTTTAAAGACAGCAGTTGGAAGCATTACATTCTTCTTGCTGGACCAGCCAGGTGTATGGCACCCTTGCAGCACTGCAGTATAGTTTCAGCTCAGCACACAAATTTGCATTAAGTCACAATCAAGGGGTTTTGGTTAACTGACGTTTCAGATACCTGGTTTTCAGATAATCCATTCTGCTGTATTTCCATATATATTTCATGGCTGCACATGAGTGAGTACTTCAGTATTTTTGCTTTTTGCACATAAATCTATATAGACATATGCTGCTTATCACAGAACACATATAACTTCAATTTCTTTGCTCATTAGTACCAAGAAGCTGTGTAGTGAAGAATGGATCATCAGCATACTCCTAAAAGTTTATAGGAAAACTGAGAGCTGATCTGCTTTTTAAGTATTGTGCATATTCTATTTACTGAAATAGAAAAATTCTATTTATGGCCATTTTTCAGCAAATGAAAATAATATATTAAAATATTCTTCCACAGTTACCTCAAACAGCCAATTTGTTTATTATAAATGTGCATTTGATGAACTGGACATTGTATTCAGGTTTTAATGTCTTCCATAAACTTGTCTTGCACTTTGTGCTAAGTTTAGTGTTAGTAAAAGTGAAGCAATGAGCTTTTCACAATAAACCTACCAAATATAATATAGTTGCCATGAGTATGAAGCATAACAAGCAGTGTTTCATAGCCAGTCACTGTATCCTTCTCTTTAAAATATATTATAACGTTCAAATGCATACAGGGTCTGTTGTAATCCCATCATCAACTTAATTAAATACTTGTATATTTTTCAGGAGATTGTCCTTTCATATATTCTTATATTTTGTCAGATGCTGTACATCTGACTGTATCTGGATTTTATTTCCGATCAGTTCTAATGAACAGAGCTCTGAGGCTTTTTGTTGGGAGATTCTGTGTGGTTCTATAATTCTACTTCAGGGGTCTAGAGAATAAGTGGGTGTGACCACAAGGTACCCAAGCTGAGCAGGACATTACTTCCACTTACTGGTGTTTTGCTCCTCACTGTAATCTTTTCTATCTGACCTACCTTTGTCATCTCTGGTTCCCTTCTGACCCTGATGCTATTAGGGTACTCGAGGGCTGGGGAGTCTTTATTTTTCCAATCTTTCCACTTCTCTAATTTTTCTATAACCTTTTAACATGCTGACTTATCATGGCATATAATGCGCCCTCTAATTGGTGATCGGAGAATATGGTTGGTGAATTTATCTTGATAATTCTCCCAGTCAGGTTGGTAAGACCCACAAATCAATGACAGATGTGGTCTAGGGGTAACATGCTAGCCTCTCATTCCTGAGATCACACGATCACACCTGGCAGAAAGCGATGCTCTTTTCCCTTAGAATGGCTTCTATCAGGTGGTCCCATGTCATAGAGTTATGGCATGTAAAAGAACTTCAAGCCTAACAAAAAGGTCTCTGAGCAAAATCAAGTAGTCTTTCACATCCAAGATGGAATGATGAGAATGAGAACCACAGCTGTTAAGGAACAACCATAAATACAAACTCAGTCAAGCTAGAGTTTAAAACAATCTTTAAAATCTGTTTGTTTTTCAACATTCTTTTATATTATGGTTTAATGCACTGAAAACTCGCACCTACTGAACTGATCTTGAATTGTGCAGGTTAGTAAGGCAGACATCTTGATTACATGGCACACATAAGCAATCTCATTTCATATCACCTTCCTCCTAAACACACTGCCATCTTACTGATAAATAAAATGTCAGTGATTTCATTAAAACACTCCACATGGAGGGATGTCAAGAGTAGTACTTTGGCTCTTAGAGCTGAACAAACACTTTTCAGCCATGAACTCTTGGGTTCTCTTTATATTAGAACTTTAGTGCTATATTATATAATAAATTACCATTGGCAGTTAATAGGGCAGACTCAAAATTTAAAGCTGCTCTAAAATCATTTCTAATAGATAAATGTTTGTATAGTATTGCTGAACTATAATGTATGTTTTATTTAGATGTGTTTAATGATTATCTTGTTAATAACCAATGGCATTGTATTTTGACTAATTATTATAACATGATGATGTTATATAATGATTTTGTAAATAACTAATATTGTAATCCAATTGATTGTATAGAAATGATGACAATGTCAGATGCTCTCTATTGACCGCACTAAAATTATCTATTATTATCATCATCACATATTATATTTATTGGGAGAGCAAAAACTTCCGAATGGGCTGCATGGTGCATGGCCTGTCTGCATCCTTGACCCTCGTTGCCATCTGCCGCTGCCATAGAAACCTGTAGATGAAACCATACAACATTTTTAAAACTACTTTTAAAGGCTTTATTTACCAACTTTATGAAAGGAGATGCCGAAACTGGTCACCATCATTGTCCATACATTTTTGGCACCTCTTTGGGAAACTACCCATCACTCATCATTATTCACATTGAGAAATACTGGCAATTTCCTGGTGGATAGTCTTAGTTCTTCCACAGTTTGTGCATTTGTCTTATACATTTATGTTTTAAGTTACCCCAGGGGTAGAAATTGCTTATTGAAGCTCTAAGAAACCTTTCTCCGCTAATGGTACACCATACACCAATTTTTTTGTCATGAATGGGTACTTCTTGAACAATTTTAGGTTCTGAGTTATAGGGTAAATTTTTTTCAAGTCAACAGTTGATGCCCATATATACGTGAATACAATTTTGCTCGTTTTTATAGAGAATTAACAGACAGGGTAATTTGCCCTTTTTCAATAAGACTGCAACAGCTCATACAGCTAATCTTCCAAAGCCGTCAATTGAAAGTCTGTTTCAGCACAGAATTATTAGTAGAGCCCCTCTGTCCCCTGACCTAACCCCCTGCTGTTTCTATCTTTGGGGTAATTTAAAACATAAAGTGCACAAGACAAACCAACACACCCTGGAAGAATTAAAACAAAATATCTATCAGGAATTGAACATCTCAACATGAAGTATGGCGAGTAATGGATAGTTTCCTAAAGAGGTGCCATAAATTTATGGACAACGGCAGTGGCCAGTTTCAGCTTCTCCTTCTGTAAAGTTGGTAAGTAAAGCCTTTAAAAATAGTTCTAAAAATGTTGTATGGTTTCATCCATGCCTTTTTATGATAGCGGTAGGTGGCAATGGGTGCCAAGGATTCAGACGGGCAAAACACTGCACAGCCCATTCGGAACTTTCTTGCTCTCCCATTAGTTGGTATATTTGTGAAAGAACTGTTTTTTCAGTAATATTTAATTTTAATGCTCTGTTTTTCAGTTAAGAGATGCTTGGTGAAAAATGTTAGGATCATATGTTACGGAAACTAAAGTTTACAAAATTGTTTGTTCTAGGATGTCTTCATCACACACAGGCAACACACTACTACTGAAATGCAGCATTTGTGATGAACATAGCCAATCATTCAGCTCCTTACACCAGCATCACATGTCATGCCATACCGCTGAGGAATTATCGTTAGCAATTATATCATTTATAGAATCTGAGCAAACAGTGGCTGGAATAGAAAACAAACATCTGTTGTTCACTCAGCTCTGTAAAGTACAAAGACAGTGTGATATCACAGCTGTGTTATCACAGAATATAGAGGTGACTGCAGATCATGAAGTAGATTTTGATCAGAATAAGCAGGCTGAACAAACTAATGAAAAGGAAGATACTGAAGGTAGTCTCAGTGTCATGAATAGTAATGTAAGAAATTTAGAGATGTGCTGCAAGAGCAACATAGAAGCAAACAAATTAAATTATATTCACAAAAGGAATGTTTATTTATGTAATGCGGAACTTCAAGATTTGGATGTGTCTGCCTGTTATAATACTGAAAAAGAAAACTTATTACCTATTAACTTAAATGGAATTAATAGGGATGATACAAAATCTGAAATGATTGCTGACACTGAAACAGTTTATGTAGACACAAGCAGTAGCGATATATATAAAACGCTCAGAAAAGTTAAAAAACCAACACATATAACACAAATTACAGTGTGTAATACTGGTGACATTCCTCAGTCAGAAGTGTCTCATTGTCTTGAAGGTGCAGAGGGAGTCATTTTGGATATGGAGTGTGTTGATGACTTGGACAGACCACCCAATGAAATAATACTAGGAGATGCATCTTCTTCATCTATGGCTGAAAACTCTTCTACTGATAGCGAGATTCATATGTTTGCTCTTGATAAGTTTTCCCAGTCAGAAATTTGTATTCAGGCAATAGTAACAAGATTGTCAAACATCGTAAAAGCTGTCTCTGACCCATTAGAAGACAATGACAGCAAATGCAAGCAGGATGTACTTAACAAATACAAGGATGATTATATCTTGCCTTCGCCTTTGAGGAAGTATCATCACAGCAAAGTCTCTCATGACTTTGGTTCATTTGATGATATTGAAAGATGCACAGAAGGCAGCATAGATTATTTTTTTAGGCCAAGTATAACATTGAATGGTTTTAAAGATGCAATGTGTGAAACAATATCCACTGATTTTTCAGAAAAGGAAGTTCAGGTTGATGCTGACATATCACTATCAGATTTGCAGGACAGTAACATTCACCCAGCTTTAAAGGAACACCATGAAAAGTACACTCAGACAGGTATTATAAGCCTTACAACCCGTCGTCTTGCTGCATATAGAAAACCAAGCAAAAGCTCTCCTTTAGTAGATAATAATTTAAGACCATCAAATTATGATTCCATTTCAGTTACTAAATTACTTGTAAAACCTTCAGAGAAAAGACCCCAAATATATCCAGGGATAACTAATGATCGCCGTTTCTTTTGTGAACTTTGTGGAAAAGGGTACAAAAAGAAATCCCATTTGGAGCGCCATGTGCGTGTTCATACTGGAGAACGTCCTTATCCATGCCCTTACTGTGACAAGCGCTTTGCTGTGCGTTCCATTCTGAACCAGCATGTGCGTACTCATACTGGTGAGAAGCCATATTGTTGTTCCTTGTGTTTGCAACGCTTTCCTCAAAAATCTGGTCTTATGACTCATACTATGCTCCACACAGGAAAACCATTTAAGTGTGATAAATGTGAAAAAGCTTTTGTTTCTAATCATAAATTATTACAGCATTTAAGATCACATGGTAACAAGAGTAGTTGCAAATACACTTGTTCTGTTTGTAAGACTGAATTCCTTACTAAAGGTGCCATGGTTCATCACAGGCATATTCATAGCAGTAAACCTCTGTTTCTTTCCCACAGTTTTAGTAATACACTCTTCTCCAAATAGATTTAGAAAAGGTTTAAGATATAGCTTTTCTGCTTAAAGAATTACTTTTTGCCATATAGTGTTTCCATTTTGGAATGAGTTTTATTTAAATCATCGAGCTGGTGATCATAAATATTCATTCTTTTCATTCCTTTTCTTTTATTGATGGAAACAATACTATAGAGAGGTTGATATAAGTGCTGCAAGTTGCAGTTGAAATTACAAACAAGTTAGGCATTTGTAAATCTCCACTTTACAATATAAATGCAGTAGTGTAAAAGAGCATTGATTTGTTAATTTGTTGAACATTTTTGTTACTGTTAATATATTTTGTTTCTCATTTATGAAGTTATTGTTTTTACTCAGTTATTTATTGTTATTTTTCATTCCAGAGCTTTAAATTAAAAAAATGAAAAATGTTCTCAAAAGCTGTAACATATATATATATATATGCAGTGATATTCAGTTATCATTGAATTCCTTAATATTATTAAATATAATTTTGTTTTGCAAATTTAAACTGGCAGTAAAACCCCTTGTAGCAAAACTAGAGATCATTGAAGTTGCATTTTCATTTATCTTCCTTCTTTCCTTTCTTCTGTTGTAATGCATGCTTTGTTTCTTCAACTCTGATTATGTTTGTAATCATAAAATTTGGAAAGAATGTCATAGAATGTCACATTAAATAGCCATTCAGGAGGAATTTTTTAAATACTACATCTAGTTCTGACAAAACTGTTTTGTTTGGCTCTGTAGCTCAATCAGTAGAGCACTTGACTGATGTGGGAAGGATCCCAGATTTGATTCCCAGTTGGGGAATGGAAATTTTTCCCTAGCCTCTGTCCTCTCCAGAGTCTGAAAGTATGAGAGTGTGAATGTGCATGTGCATGTTACCTAATATACAGAAAACCCAAGGATCCAAACCCCACTGTATATGAGTTGACATATTGCCTATAGGCAACATGTTCCAGAGTAAAGGCTGCCAATATGACCATCAAAGTTAAATGAAACAAAAAAAAAAGTTTTGAAAAAAAGAATAGTGACATTAGCGTATTAAATTTCTTTTCAGTAATATGTGTGTTATATATAAACATGCAGGTGCACATGATGTGTTCAATTCAAATAATATATTTTTATGTAGCTTCATGCAGTAGCTCATTTATATAACTACATAAGGTTAATTCAAAGTTCATAGAATAACATTCAGTAATACTTTGTTGTTACTACAAAGGGGACACAGGAGATTGAAGGTCTCAAATCTTTAAAAACAGGTCACTATAAGCTAGTATTGAAATTGCATACACTTTCCTTGATATCACAAAAAGCAGTTAATTGGTTGTAGGCTTTCAAAAATGAGAAAATTAGGGAAAGATTTAAACCAACAGCAATGAATACCTGTCTCAGAAATAGCCAACATGACAAAAAAGTTATTTAAAGAGATCTACATCATTTGTGCAATACTTCGTCAATACTTATGGTTTATCCATTATGCAAAATCATACAAAATTCCTTCTAAATGAAAAGGACTTCAGAGCTTTTTATAAGAAAATACAAGTTACACAATAATGATTAGGAAGTTTTTTTGACAAGTGAGGATAATGATCATGTTAATATTAAAGGTAAGTTTTGCTCATACTATCCTTGCTTACTTCAGAAGATTAGAACATATATTTCAGGATCAGTTGTTCCCATCTTCAACTAACAACCAGTGGCGTGGCGTGAAATAAAAAATGGAAATGCTATGGCTTAAACGCCCTATTGCTGGAAATGAACGGTGGAGATGGACAGTAGCACATTTTATTGAATATTGCACCTGTAAATTATGTTTAAGATTGACAATGAAAACAACAAATAACAATTATTATTTATTTATGCCATTCTGGCAGTTTGTCACAATAGCTCAGTGGTTAGAGCAGCCGCATGGTAAGCGGAAGGTCTGTGGTTCAAATCCCAGTTGTGGCATTGAATTTTTAAGTTCCAGTTCTACCTCCTAAACAAATAACAATGTTAATATAATGGTTATATTGAAAACAATAACCCATCTAAACTGTCATATACACTAAATCCATATGTCAGTTCTTCATTGTTGCGAACAGTCGATCTTCTCAATAAAGATGGCATCAGAGGACAGTTCTCCCAAAATCTTTTTTTTATTCCTACAGCTAACATGCTTACGTTTCATAAATGGTGATTATTGTGTTTCTTAAGTAGGTTTTAATCTTTTTGAGTGCACTAATGGGTCTCTTACTACTTACTGTAGCAGGATATATTACTACCAAATGCAATTGCTTAGTCACCTCCTCATACACAGAGTTTAAGCCATTTACAACCAAATACTTCAGTAGATTTTTCGGTGATAAATGCATTTTCTCATGTGCGTGAACATTGAAGAGCTCATTTTCAACCTGTTCTGAATTAAGATAACCAGGATACTGCTTTATCAGTTTGGAAATTTTTGTTTAAGGAAATTCTTCCTTGCATTCCAAAATCTGGATTTTATTTGAAGAACTAGGCAGTCGATTTCGTATATCAGCACTTTCAATCTAGCCTTCTGAGAGATACTGAAACTCTCCATTCAATTGGATACTATTTTGCACACACTCTTCAATGAAAGCCTCGCATCTTAGGTTCTGTACATTTGCAATGGCGAGTTGGATTTCATTGGCAAGCATTTATATTAACTAGTGACTGCAGAACCTTAAACACACAGTCAATGTGAACAAAGCATGCCTCGTAAACTCTCAACAGGTACACAAAATTAGGGTTGTCCATGTACTCAATGAGTCCCAATGCATGATTTTGGTATAGTCCCAGTGAGAATGTTCATCATCAATTATTGCATTAAAACCGTGGTGTAAATAATTTAAATATTTAATTATAGTTTTGATGGCCCTCAATGAAAGTTTCATCTTGTGATACAGGCCTGTGGCAGCTTAAACCCCTTTTTAAATAAGCAATGCAGTACACTTGAACAACTTGCTGTAAAAACTGAAATGGTGTCAAGTCAGATATAAACAAACATAATTCCTTGATTGTGTTTGAACCATAAAAAAGTACTAGATTCAGCTGGTATGTGTAGTAGTGAATAAACATTGCATGAGGACAAAGTTCTTTTACAATATGCTGTATACTCCTTTGCTGGCCTGCCATTACCGACCAACCATCATAGGTTTGTCTTATCACTTTGCTTTTATCTATGTTCCACTCTTTCAAAATCTTACAAATAATACCTGCCAAACCGAGCCTCTTTTATCGCTTGAGACATCATAGAAACCTATGAATCATTCTTCAATCTCATCTTGAACACAGTACTGAAAATGATGCTAAGTTGGCTCTTGCAAGATGCGTCTAAGGTGTCATCAGCTTGAATTGAGATGAAATCTCTTGAATTTCTGAACTAATTTTGTCCTTAACTACAGAAGTTATGACCTCAATAAGTTCATTGGGAGCCTCCAGTAAAGTCCCTTTCAGCGTTGATGTGGACTCTAAATGGTCTCATATATCCGGTACATTTTCAACAAGTAAATTTAAAAGTTCTAAATAATTGTCTCTGTTATTGGATTCATCTTCTCCGACCATGTAAAGGTAATTCTTGTGTGCACAAATATGATAGTTTAAATTATATGTCCAAGAATCTGTCTTTAATGCTATCTGTTCATTATGTTTTATTGCCTGAAGATGTGCAGCTTCGGAAAAAACATGGTCAATCCGATGTCTTCCTAAGAGCTGTAATTTTTCTTTATTTAACAAATGTAACTTTGATTTTATGTACTGCAATTTTATTTGCAAAGAAACATCATTATTGACAGTTCCTCAACAACACTCCAGAGTTAGAACCACACCAGTGTAAGACTGAACGCTAGCCTGTGCAGATGGATATGTGAGGGGCTTGCAGAAGCGAGAGGGGGAGGCAGAAAGTGGGTGAGCGGTTTGCAGGGAGGTCCTCCTAGGCATATCACATGCAGGTAGTGAAACGCTTGTCTTAGTGTATGCTGCTGTTTTAGAATGGAACACATTGGCTTGTGAATCTTGTGTTTGCTATTTAAGCCAATTATAGCCGCTCAAGATTATTATCTGCAAAGAAATCACTACTAAATGATTCTCTCTTCTCTTTATCTGATTACCCTCCCCTTATGTAGGACTTACACTCCGTAGGATTTACAAGCCAGTGCCTAGGGTCAGACGCCTGTCGGGAAGCAGACGAACTTATGGACTGGACAGAGTGAAGACCTGGAAGCGGGTGGTCAGCCAAGTACCAGGAATGAGAGTGATGAAGAGGATGATATGAAATGCAGGCAAAATTGATGAATGAAAGGTGGAGCAATTGGTGGAATGAGTGGTAGGGGAAACTGGAGAACCCGGAGAAAACCCACCCAGATGCCGCTTCGTCCACCATGAATATCACATGTGAGTCCCTGGGATCGAACCCAGGCCGCCTAGGTGGTAGGCGAGCGGTCTAACCACTTGGGCACAGTGCTACCCTACTAAATGATTGTATAAAATAATTATCTTGCCTTAAAACTATTACAAAATAAATATAAAACAATTAAACAGAGAAAAATAAAGTGAATACTCAGTGTACTAGTGTCCCCCAAAGCAACGTCCCTGCTAACAACTGATAGAGGTAGATGTAGATGTATCGTCTGGTGCAGTATTGATGGTGAAGGTCTCTGGTGGTAGTGATATGAACCTACTAAGCCAATGGACCAACTTAGTGTTTACACTACTGAGGATACAAGAGATTGTCTTGTGAAACTGGTTTAGTTATTTGAAATAATTCAATAACTTAAAACCAAAAATAACTGAAATTTAGTCTCTAAATATTTAATATATTTGTTGATTTATATTGCTTCACTGTCAATAGCCTCAGCTTTTTCATTCTATTAGTATTATTTTTTTTTAGTATGGTCTCAGTAACATAACCCTTCCCCGTCAAGCTTGATGTACCCCCAGATGAAAGTGACTGCATTCATTATTGCCAATAATTGTTCTAAGATAATGCTTAGAAGAATGGTATAAATTGTTCTAATGACCAACATCCTCCAATGCATAGAAATCCAATGTAGTGAAGAAAAGTGTACTTAAGGGCTTCTTTGGTTTTAACCAGGCATTTCAAGATTATTTAAAATAACCCAGGGAGCTTCATGTGGGAGTGATCTACTTTATTCCCCAGTCTATATAAAGAATTGATTTATGTATAGACACTAGAGCATCTAAGATTTGTTGTAGAACTTAGTGATGTAAACATATAGTTTGTTAATTATTATTTATTTATGCCCACAAACTTACTATTGGTGTTTTTAAACACACAAGCCAAGTGCGGGCAATGATATTCTGCCAACAAGATATTCTTTATTCATCCTTTTAGAACATACATGTTAGATATATCAGGTTACATAAAATACATACATTGAAAAGTGAGGGGAAAAATATACAATAATTTTATATATACTACTAATATCAATAATTAACATTTGTACATGGTTATTAATAAAACAAATTTTGTTATATCAATTGTTTACAATTCTTCATTTAAAAATTCCTCTATCAAGTAAAAACAGCCATTTATACAATATTTTTGAGCTGCTTCTTGAAAACTTTATGGTTTTTGATGTTCTTTATATATAAGGGGAGTTTATTGCAGGGTTTGCATGCTGAAGCTGTTGGTTTTGTTTTGTATAACTGTAATGAATGTATTGCTTTATTTGTCCTTTATAATCAATCATACAGTGTCTATTGCACTGTCATAGAACCTGTTATTTTGAAGGGATACAAAATAAAATCACATATAACATACAAAGTATAAATTAACATATGTTTATGTAGAATTAGTCATAGTAAGATAAAATTAGCTGTCTTTTGTTTGATTTGAACTTCCACGTGAATAAGCTAGATACTCTTCAATGTTTGAGAGGTAGGCATTGAATTTTTCAGTTCTGATTCCACCTCTCAAATATAGTTTGTTTTCATAAGCAAATTGTGACATTCTGAGTGTCATAATATGTGTACCTACTATAATAAACGGTAAGGCAGGTTATACAGGGTAATTCAAACGTCTCTTGACATTTTAGTGCAAAAAGCACATTATTGAAAAAGTTCCTGTACTCCCAAAACATACTATACAAAATATTACATTTAGTGCATTTCAATATGGGGTCCCTTTACAAATAGGTAGTCTCCATCTTTTTTCCATAGACTGGAACACATTATTCAGCATAACAAGCATGATCTCATCTGCTGCTAGTTATTTGCTGCTGTACTAGCTATAGGGTGTTGATCCATGTTCGATATTCTTTAGGTTTAATGAACCTCCAGGCAAAGAAGTCTAAGGATGTCTGGTCTGGAGAGCAGGGAGACCAAATTCTCTGTGAGCCATGACCAATGCACCTATCATTTCGAAAGTAGTCATTCAGGTATTCTCTTACAATTAAGAGAGCTATTACATGTATTATTAATCGCATTTGTTTGGCAAGTTTGATTCCACGATTTAAGTTTAAGTTTTTTATAAACTCCAGAGCATTTTCATTTATTTCCCTATATTTTCAATATGTATATTTATGTTTGAGTTTTATAGAACTTGAGCATCATGATCTGACAGTCTATTAGTTTTTTATGGGACAGTGCAAAACTTAATTCTATCTGAATTTACAGAAATATTATCTATAACAATGGTAGAATTATTTTGGACTCTTGTTGGAAAGTTTACTGTGTCTCATGTGGTGTGTTGTGAATAAAGAGGTAAGTTGTTCCTTTTAAGATTAGATTTCAAATAATCAACATGTATATCACCAGATATGATAGTCCCTTTTTGGTTTAATTAAAATGTTTTAGGTCATATTTTAGTTGCTTGCCAACAATTTCAATATTGCCTAAGGGAGATCACTAAATGGCTACTATGACATTAATTTGATTTTGATTTAACGGTAGAGAGCTTGAGGTCTTATTCTCTACTAAATTTATATGCAAATTCCACCTTTGTGTAGATTTTTTCTTGAAAACTCTGCTCCTAAAGGGTTCCCATTCAATGAAATGGGATGAAATTCCTATTGTGTCAAGTGATGTATGAGTGTGTGTAACATAACCAAAACAAAATTTGATAAACATTAAACTTGGGAATTCAAATTCAGTATCTTCCAAAGTTGCAACATGAAGATTTTCAGGGAAACATCCTCCCTCCTTTCATCAAACTACGATTTATGTGGAAACATTTATGTTTTTATTTTTTCAAAAATGGTTCTAACAACTATGATTAAATCACCGTAAATTTAAGATGTTTTTGTGGCAAAATGTAAATACCAATTTTCTGAAAATAGCTTGTGAGCCATCTTCATTTGGAAGAAATTTTATGATGGATAAACCATAAGAGATAGACAAAGATGTACTATCCAAAAAATGTACATGTCTTTAAAGCACACAATTGATTCCAAATAACTTCTTTTGTGGCATCAGCCATTTCCAAGATACCATTATTGTTGGGTTGAAGTTTTAAACACTCATGTTTTTAAAGTGTGGTCACTATTCAGTTATTTTTTGTGATGTCATGGAAAGACAAATGAATTTTAAGACCAGCATATTTTTTTTTATTTAAACATTTGTTGCTAAATTACAATCTGTTCAATAGTTGAACAATAAGTAACAATGATAATATATTACTTTTACAAACTATGGCCCATTGGCCATAAATTTGCTTATAATTTGGGTGCAAATCTGTACTGCAATTCCAAGACCTGGTTTCTCTGTAGTCAGCTCGTGCTGCTGCTGTTGTCAAGTAGATTTATTGTCAGTCTATTGGGATGACTGTTGAGACGCTTTTGGTAGGACAGGCTGTATGCTGCGATTTCCTGTTTGATTGTTGGAAGTTTCAAATCATGGTACATGTACTTGTTACCGATGTACCAGGGGATGTTACCAATGGTTTGGAGAGTTTTGGATTGAAAACGTTCTAGTATTTTGATGTTTGAGCTGCTTGCTGTAACCCATTCCATATGTCCAAATTGGTTTCAATATAGTTCGCTTGCCACTGAGAGTTGTGATTTAGGTCCAAGAAGCCAGTGCATTTTGGAGTATTTTAAATTTAGGTGTTTGCATTTGGTCCATATGTATTTTTTCCAGGTGAGTTTGTCTGTCAATGTACATCCCTAGGTAGTTCACATCTTGTGCTTCTGGAATAATCTGATTGTTAAGAGTAACAGGTGGACATGAGCATTTTCGGAATGTAAATGTTACGTGGTGACTTTTAGATTCATTAACTTTAACTCTCCACTTCTTAAGCCAGATTTCTATGTCAGAAAGATGGTCTTGTACAATTTGGGAAGCAGTATTAAGATCTTCATAAGCTGACAGAATGGCTGTATCATCTGCAAAAGTTATGTTATGTGCTATTAAAAACTTGTATAGAAAACAGATATTTTCAAGTAAAATACCAAAATAACCTTACAGAACTTCATCCTATTAAGTCAGGCATACCATAAGGTAGTGTACTAGGACCAATTCTATACATATTGTATACTACTGACCTACCAACAAAAGAAAACAGAACTATAGCAACCAGCATATGGCGTTCCACTTTTAAACATTGACTCTAAATTTGGTTTCCTGTTTCCTTTGTATCTATAACAAAATGTTTGATGAAACTCTTTCTGCAAAACTTTGCTTTGTTTAACATGAAGATAATAAAGTTTCATAAGAATAGTTTGTCAAAGCTGAATAAAAATGAATGATAATGTGAATCTATCACATCAGATATTTTAAAATACTAATTTGTTATCAATTTTATTAAATGAAATCAAAATGATCCTTCTCTTAGAGATACTTCCCCCAGGGGCCTACTATGGCAGGTACGGGTTTGGCGCACCCAGGGTTCCAAGCTATACTCTCGATTGGGTTCCTCTAAGGGGTGAAAGAGCAATGCTAAATGCCCAATCAACTTTGGTCCACTTTTGTGTTTGATGTACCACCTGATACCTCCCTGAACACAGTCTGATGGATGACCTATGCACAGGATGTAGGTGGATGGGGTGACTGGGTAACCACGTAATTCCCAGCCCCCAGTTATCATGTAGGATCTGTGTTCGTATCTGCTGATAAAGGTCAGACCCAGAGAGGGGCGATTGCATGAAATGAAAATTATTTTGTTATTTAACATAGCTGTCAATTGCTAGGATTACATCAGCATCACCGATGTGCTGGAATTTTGTCCCATGGGAGTTCTCTTACATGCCAGTATATCTACTGACATGAAGCTGTCATTTTTAAGCACACTTAAAAACCATCAGTCTGGGCCAGATTTGAACCTGCAACCTTGGGATCAGTACGCCAATATGTAACCTACTGAGCCAACCAGACCAATGCCATTGCATGAACTGGTGTAATCCTGAAGGTGATAGGGTCTCTGTCTATACACTGGGAGATTAGAGCCTAGGATGAGCAAGGTCCAGGCCAGGACTCTCACCTAAGTCGGGGTGGTGCCCAGGAAGTGAGCATGCTATCTGAGACATTTTCAATGGTGGAGGATGTCACCATAATGAATTCCAAAAAAAAAATTCAATAAACAACTGAAGATTGTGTAACGGAAGTAGCAGAGTCAACTGGTCCTCGCTATTTTGTCATTATTAGAACAGAGGAAGGTAAAACTTTTAGGTTGGTGAATCCATTCATCATACAGAAGGGTCTCAATAAAATAGCTGGTCCAGTTAAAAACTGCACTAGATCTTGCAATGGCATGCTGCTGGTTGAAGCTAATTCAGCATCCCAGGCAGCTATTATTTTAAAAGCCAACCTGTTAGCTGATTATCCAGTATATGTAGAGATGCACAGAATGCTGAGCTCCTCCTGCAGTATTGTGAACACCTGCACATTGGACGATATGTCCAATGATGGAATTAAGGGAACCTAGAAAATCAAGGTGTTTATCGGGTTCAGACAAAAGAACAAGGCAAATATCTGCCTACCTGTATACCCTGTTCCCTACCTTTGATCGGGTTGATTTCACACAAAGGATTAAGGCAGGGTATGAGGCCATTAAAGTTAGGCCATATGTATGAACCCATTGAGATGTTATAAATGCCAGCACTGTGGTCACCAAGTAACTCTTGCAGTAGTAGAGCTACCTGAGTGAACTGTGGAGGCATCACTCATATCAATGAATGTACATCACCTCCCAGTAGTGTTAAATGCAGTGGAGAACATCAAGCTAGCTCTTGAGAATGCCTGCGTTTTATGGAGGAAAGGGCAATCCAGGAGGTCCGGGTGAAAGAGGAGGTGTCCTTCTCAGAAGCCTGTAAACCCCTGTGTATCCAACAACCCTCTATCTCAGTTGCAGCTGCTTATAGCTCAGTTGCAGCTAAGCCGGTACTGAAGCAGGAAATTGCTAAACAAACCAGCGACCATAACAGTGCCACAATTTCCGAAAATATTCTCGTAGCAAGAACTACACCAAAACCTTCAACATCTACAGCTACATCTCAATCACCCACCAAGTCAGCTAATAAAAAGAACATCTCAAAAAAGTCACCATCCAAATTGCCAACCTCGAGCAGTAGCTCCAGTAAACTCGTTATATATGATGTATCACCGAAAAAGTTCAGAACCCATTATGTAAAAGCAGACTTCCTCTAAGAAAGTAATGTCACTCTTCCCAGTAAATCTAAAGGAAAAAAACCTAACGTTCATCTCCAAGATCCTCTTCTGGTATGGAGACAGACCGGCAACTACCATCTTCGCCAGTGTCCGTTTCCAATCGGTTTGAGGCTCTCGAACAGAAGTTCGCTAAGGGGAAACGGACCTCATCAGTAGAGGAGATGCAAGAAGATCCAGCCCACACTGGAAGAACTCCAGCAAAAAAGAGGCAGGATAAAACTTCTGAAAAGAGTGTAAGCCCAAGAGATAAGAAAAGAACAATTAAATTGACTACTACCTACTACAAGGTAGTGCAGAGTTACCTTGGAGTACTTATCCCATACAAATACTAGAATGGCTATCCTAATTTGGAACATACATGGTATTAGAACACAATGACCAGAACTAGAGCTTTTGCTCAAAAAGAACAAACCTTTGGTAGCATAAGGAAAAATTGAAGCTACTAACAGTGAAGCAACAAGATTCTAAAGTAAGAACAAATTATAAACTAAAAACTTCACTTATGGGTCAGCAAAAAGAACTACAACATTACTAAGATAAGTGAAGTTTTTAGTTTCTAATTTGTTCTTACTTTAGAACTTTGGTAGCATATTTACAAGAGACTAAACTGCATCCACAAGATGCTTTTCAACTAAGGAGATACACCCCAATACAATGTGATGTTACACCAGAAGAGAATGTTTCGATGCGTGGATAGCTCTCTTAAACACTGGGGAGCCCACATTTCTTTCTGACTCAATAGTCTCTCACACCTTGATCTTGCAGTTTGTTCACCTCAGTTGGCAGTCTCCTTGCAATGGAATATCATCTCTGATTTACACTCTAGTGACCATTTTCCATGTCTTATTGGTATCTTAACGCAAGATACATGTCCCACACGCGTGCCTACTTTGCTTTTCAAATGGTAAGAGTTCTGATCTGCAGCCAATGAGATACGTTTACGTGTACATCTTTGCAAGCTCATTACCCCCACTCTTTTCATATTTATTGGCGCGCGTCAAGACCCATTTAAGGGGAAAGCAATATGACAACACAACAGGACTCCGATTGGTTGCCGACCTGGAGGCGCTCAAGGACCCACTCCTTTCCATTTGAAAAGCAGAGTAGATAGCGCCTGGATCATGTCAACTGGAAACTTTACACCCAGTTGGCCGTGTTTATTTACAACGAGCACAACAGAGTGAATGATTTGGTGCAGCGTCTCACCAAGAGGATTCCCTCTGCTGCTGAACAATCTATTACGCGGTCGATTTCCTGTACTCTGGTGGACGGAAGAATGTCGGAATACCATTCGTGCTTGAAGACGTGCTCTTAAGGCTTCAACGTCACCCTACATTGGATAACCTAACCCAATACAAGAAAATGCGCGCCAGGTCCAGACAAGTCATTAAGGATAGCTAAAAGATATAATGGAGCAAATTTGTAGCTTCATTTAACCGACATACACCTTCCTCGGTTGTATGGGATAAGTTAAGGCGCGTAGCCGCTAAATCGACCCATATACCAATTGGGGGTTTGAATACAGCTACAGCTGTTCTTTACCCATTTGAAGTGGCCAACACGTTTGACGGTGCTTTCGCTCGTGTCTAGCTAGGATAACTACTTCCCTGAGCTCTAATTAAAACTCAGGTGGAATCTCAAGGCTTCGCGTTTCGTTCCAGAAACGTAGACCACCGGTACCCAATTCTCGGCTGTATAAGCGAGTCGGCACGGACAGAGCAGGCAGTTTTAGTGAGGTTATCGTCAGAGTTAGTTTTTGGTCAGTTTTAAGCAGGGCTTTATTTGGGCTGATATTTACCGTATTCAGTACCTGTAGTAATGGAATTGTTCGAAGTGAGTACCGGAATTTCTGAAACGTGCAATGCTCATTGCTCTTACAAGACCATCGGTGTTTACTTGTTCGGATAAAATTCTAATAATTTGCTCATCACAAAATAACCTTATGATACCTAATGGAGAGGAGACGATAATATTGAAGAAAGTTTTGTTTTTACCACACGCTGTAGATACCTATGTATCGTAAAAGATTAGAAAGAAAAATAATGAGTTAATTTTTCCCAACTGAATGGACAGTTATTGGCGACCGCTTGAGTTAGTTGGGTACCCGTAGTTCTAATTTTCCAGCCAAAACACAGGTTGAATGAGTGGAATCGTCAGAGCGGGCTGTGGACAGTGAGCAGTTTTTTTTTTTTTTTTTTTTTTTTTTTTTTTTTTTTTTTTTTTTGTCAAGGTTACGATAGAACAGAACAGCCGAGTTTTGAATTGTAATTCAGTTTTAGAGGAAATAAAATTACATAAAAAGTAATTGGACTTGTTGTTTGTATGTTTTTTATTTAAATATGGCTACCGTACTTTTAAAAGGGGCATTGAATTTAAAAAATAAATCAAACGTAGGCATTGAAAGGAAAATTTCGTAAAAGTCAATTTGAATTTGTTTGTTTTCAGACAGCTGTAATTTTCACAGATCCATTTAAGTTGAACCGGAAATGGATTTCTGCGCACCTGCTTACGCAAAAAAGATATTTATTTTTGATCGAAGTTTTCTCTTGTTATTACCATTTGATCTTATTTTCATAATACGATTTTGAAGCTTTCTCTTTAATGCTGTTGTTTCTTTTGATATTGCCTTCTCTTCTCTTCTAATTTCCCCAGAGGCATCTTTATGTTTTATTATAAATATAATTTCTTATTAACGAAGGTAATTTCTTTGTCATCCATGAAGTTCTTTGGTTAGTTTTTTGCTTCAGAGATAAGAGCTGTGGAGTTATCAATGTTATCTTTTAATTTATTGCTAAACTTTTCGATGCATAATTTACATCATGAATTAGAAAGTTGAAATCATATTGTGATATCGAAAAACTCCAAGTTACTTAGCAGAGTGTGATGCATACTTTGCGTTCAATTTTTAAATTGTATTTTTGTTTTACTAAAATAGTCGCTGTCTTAAAATATTTGACTTACAGTTGTCCCTAAGAAGAAACCATTATGGCCTTATAATACTTGTGCAGCTAGATTTTCTTTCACTAAAGAATCAAGTTATTATTATTATTATTATTATTATTATTATTCTTCCACTCCATAAAAACTGCGAGAGTAATGAACACAAAATGTCTCTATTTAATTCTAAAGAGCAAACATCATTGGGCAAACTTGTTTCCCTCCTTCTAATGCAAAATTTTGTATTGTTACCAGCAGCGTGCCAGCAACTAAGACCAATATGCTGCCATCTGCTTGGAATTAAAAATATAGGCGTAACTGCGCGTAAGGCAGCAATGCACGAGAATTTTAAGAACACTGCAGCTGAAATGGTTACAAGTTAGCAATACTTCAATTTGTTTATAATCGTCCTAATTTAGTCGTTTTTAAAATTTAGAATTTTATGGGTTAGTTATGTCAGTGATATTCCATGTCGGTTGTGGCAAAAGAAGTTGCAAATTGAAGTACGTGCTGTGAAGAATACAAAAATAATGGCAGCAGGTTATACGGATTTAAGACAGAAGTTACAATTTAAGCAGAAAACTTACAGAACACAGCTAAAGGAGAAGAAGTTAGTATTCATTTCATTAAATTAAAGTGATTTGGGAAGTATGTACATGATGTAATTAGCACAATAAGAACAAAACGGATGTTTAGAGGTTATAGATGCTCTTCACTGAAGGCATGGCACTATCGAATTCATTTGTAAAAATGTTGTGACAGGTGATTTAGAATGTAGATTTAAAAATAATTGGAAATTTATAGTTTAGTGTTAAACACATATTGAACATTAAACATCACCTATGTTACAGATATACTATATCTCAGCAGTATTCACCATATCAAAGTGTTGAAGATAATTTGGTGATTCTGAAGCAAATTCACACAGGCATACAGCAGCGTCGTCTGTTTGATAATGAACAGTGTGCAAAAATAGAAGCAAAAATAGATGAAGTGGTTGAACTAGCGGATAAAGGAAAATACAAACCATGCACAGTTGACAGGGCACCTCTTCGAAATAAGTGAGTTTTTTTTTACATCTGTATTATTTTTCGTATTTAATAGCGAGTCGCTGTATTGTGAAGGGCAAATATAAGGCTATGTTGCGTCAAACCAACATAATTTCAGGTTGGAGATGTATTTCATACTATTAAAGTTGGTAATTATGTGGTAGGTAAGTAGGTAAAGGTTTAGATTTGTTGATATATTGAATAACTATTGCAAATACTTGAGATTTAAATAATGGATTAATACATAGCAATGATCATTTCAAAACTATGATTCCAAATATTGGACAAGCCACAAAGACACCTAGCATTTCACTCACCAGGTATACCCATTAATTTTTGCAGAATGTGTAACTCATTTTGAAACATTAAGTGTGAAATTAACCTAAAAGCTACAATCAGTATTCCTATTTGGGCAAAACTTTTGAGTGTGGGTCCTGTCTTAAAACTGAATAAATATAGAATATGTAAATCTAACCTAAGAATTGCTTTTAGAGTTGATGTGACTGCTTTCAGATCCTCTATGTTTGGGGTTTAGCTCACGGCTACACTTTGTTGTTCCCGTTGGCCACAACTGCTTTATTCCTATACTTTTAAAAGACTCCCTTGCCTATGCTTTGCAGCTTAGGGTCTTTAATGATTTGGCTATGCTTGTGATTTAGGTACTCAATCCCTTGGCTATGCTTTGTGGTTTAGGCTCTCAATCCCTTGGCTAAGCTTTGTGGTTTAGGCCGTCAATCTCTTGGCTATGCTTTGTGGTTTACGTCGTCAATCCCTTGGCTATGCTTTGTGGTTTAGGCCCTCAATCCGTTGGCTATGCTTTGTGGTTTAAGCCCTCAATCCCTTGGCTATGCTTTGTGGTTTAGGCCGTCAATCCTTTGGCTATGCTTTGTGGTTTAGATCCTCAATCCCTTGGCCATGCCTTGTGGTTTATGGTCTTTTTGCCTGGGCTATACTTTATAAAGAAAATGTCATAAAAGTAGTTGGGGTTGATCACAGGCTCTAAAAATGCTCACTTCAACACTAAAAGTAACTATGCTAATGGCTTCATTGCCAGATGCAAGGCACTAGAAAACAACACTAAAAGTAACTTATAAGGTTTTCTAGTATTATTCACATTCTAGTTCTTTCAGTTTTAATAGAACCTACACTTGGAGGTTTACCCAATTTTATTATATGGCACATGTGAGAATGGAAAAATTATTGAAGGCATTTATATGAGTAGAAGTTTCATAATAGAGAAGCAAAACATACCTCTCTCTTAGTGTATATATACCTTAGGCATATCGTTCTGATCGTTATTCATTTGCCATTATTGTTTTAACAGTGAAGGGTTAAAGGAAAAGAGAAAATGTTGCTAATGCTTGTACCTCAGTACCATTATATTGCAGAAATAAAACAAAATACTCTTGTGCATCCAGAGTGCAATTCTGGCAATTGCAATTCTCTTGTTGTTTTGTTCTTTTATTCAAGTGAATGTTTTCATCCACTAAAATAATTCGCTGAGAGGTATCAAGTTCAGCATAATGCAAATAGAACAATTTTTTGCCAACTACCTACATATCTAGTGGTTAGCATGCTGGCTTTTGATTTATCACTTCAGTAGTTTGTTGCAATATTGAATTCTGTTGCCAAGGAATGCATTTGTTATTAAAAATTATGAAAAGTTATGTTATGTTTAAAGGATGCTTTACTCGCCCAATAATTACACTGCTATGTCTGTGCAGACTAGTGGTATAATGTGGTATATCGGCTGAGATATTCACTTTGAACTCTAATATTTAAAAAATTATAAAGAGTACCAATGAAAGAGAGAGAGCAGATGTTTTAATTGAAGCAATCTCTAATAGTAGTGCAATATTTAATTGAAAATGTAAATACTTTTCATATATCATTGTAGTTGCTATCTATTTTGAAGTTGGTGATAACATAGATGCATAGGATACTAGCCTTAATGTAAATTAAATAACAAAAATTTTGTGTTTGAACCAAATAGACAATGTAAAGTAAAAGAAAATCAACGTTTTTTTCAAATCCAACAGATGGATCTGCCTGTAACCATGCCATGTAAAAGTTATTACAATACCTTTATAGTACCTTTGGGTAACATTTCAGTACTTCGGATGGCATTAATACTCCCACATTACCTTTGTAATGAACGTTTGTTTCATACAAAAATCATATTGCAATGTCAGTAAACCACGTTAATTTACTTCTCAGCCTACCCAACTGCAGGTTTGGAACTGAAACCCTCTGGAATAGCTGTGTTTTGTTCGTCCTTCTTCTGCTAGTTCTTTTTCTTCTTGCTTTGTGTATGTTCCCTAATTTGTTATAGGACTTTAGAAACTTTAGTTGATGTTTTGTGTATTGTTCTTACAGAAAAGATATATCCTGTCAACAGAGAAATGCGCATTGGTGCTAATATAGAAATGTAAGTAGTTGGAATACTCCTTTGTCTTCTCAATCGTCCTCCGTGGTCAAAGGGTAACATGCTAGCCTCTGGTTCCCAAGGTTGCTGGCTCAAACCTGGCAGAGGGCAATGGATTTTTTTGGGCATAAAAATCCTTAGTATGGCTTCCTTTGGAAAGGAAGTAAAACCATTGATCTCATGTTCTAAATTTATAACATATAAAAGAACTTCAAGCCTGATTAAGAGGCCTCTGAGCAAAATTAAGCGGTCTTTCATGCCTAATATAGAATGGGATGCTGAGAATCATAGCAATTAAATATTGTCCATAAATAAAATCTCAGTTTTTGTCTTCTGGTTATACTGAAACATGCATATATTTTTATACATATATATAAGCTTAGGTTTCTGTTCTGTGGGAGGATAGGTTAGATCTTAGCTTTTTGATATATTGTAACAAATGAGAAAACACCAGTTGCTGCTAATCACACTTTATTGCCTTCTAATCAGTTAGCATAGTGCTAACGTTACACTTAGATCACTTTTGTCCAACCTCAGAGTAACAGAACAACTTTCGAATCAAATCACCATGAAGAACTGTTAGATTACAACTGCTACTGCAACTGCTACTTGGCATTCACACTGAATGCTTCATAAGCGTTTAACTCCAACATTTCACTCCAAGAACGATGGGAACAACTTCTCCTGGGCATGGGCAGGTCCGTTATGTAACACCTTTAGACAATGGAAAGGTTCTGGAAGTAGAATAGTCGAGAGTGACTGTGAGATAACAGTCCAGACACTGGAACTACACAGTAGCTATTGTTTCCATAGGCTCTATTGTGCGGTTGGCTTTGGGTCGTTAGGGCAGGTAAGCACCTCCGGCCTGATCCTGCTACTGGGCGGAGATCAGGCCCCGACCGGCATTTCTTTGTCAGCCGCTTCTGGGATTATGGCCGGCGTGACAATATAAGTTTAGATTTCTAATTCACAGGAGGTTAGATCAGGATAAGTCCCTTTTTAATAAGCTTATGTTACTTAGCGATCAGCAATTACACCAAAGCATGTGAGTGTCATTCAGTGTGAAATCAACTCACTTTAAATATTTTAACTCACCATTTTAGATTTTGCTAAAATTTAGTGTACTTATAGTGGGTGCTGAGACTAAGGAAAATACTAAGTTAGTTTTTTATCTAAACTGTTTCTGAAATGTAGCTGCAGAACATTTTCAAAAACTAGCCAAAAACGTGTGAATGCCTTTTTCAAATCACCCTAGGAGCTATTCTAATTGAGCTACAGAGCTGGGAAAGGTGCCATTTTGCAGCATTTTTTATGCTCTTTCTAGTGAGGTACAACATAGGTTCCAATTAAGAAATTTATTCAAAATACAAATTTAAACTTTTATTTCATTTTTTTTCCAAAAAAGTACATAAATTTTCTTCTTTTGCAATCCAGGGATTAGGCTCATAGCCTATTCCGTCCTTACTCCATCATTTGCATCCCTTCCTCAGGTGACCAGCTTCTCTTCTTCCTTGAGGTTTGTAACTACACACAATCTTGGACATTGTATCCTCATTCATTCTTTCCTCATTCATTCTTTCCATGTGTTCCTTCCAATTATTCTTATTTTCTTCAATCTTTTCCATTATATCAAATATTTTTAATTCTTTACGTATATTTACATTTCTTATTAGGTCCCTTCTTGTACAACCTTTTGCAGTCTGCAGAAACCTCATTTCAGCACTCTGTCTTACTTCTATCCCTCTGCTTTAGGATCCAAGATTCACTTCAATTTTGTTTCCTTTTTTGGCTTATCCTTCAGAGTTTTCTTTATTGTTCCACAAATTTGTTGGACTTTATTAATTTTACATTCTACATCATCATCATTTCTATCTACACTTATGTTGCAGCCCAGATACTTAAAATGGAAAACCAATGCCAGAGTTTTTCCTTCTATGATTATCCTTGAATGGACAGGATATTTCCCACAGTGTGCCATTATTTTAGTTTTTTCTTGTGATATTTTTAAGTTATATTCTTTACTTATTGTGTGCAATTTAAATAGTCCTTTTTGTGGATTTTCTTCACTATTCTGCATAATAGCATAATGCAGTGTCATCTGGATAAAATAAAGCATTTATAAATTCGTTTTTCCCTATTTTTATTCTTGAAGTAATTTCTTGTTTCTATTTCTTAATCAAATCAACTAAATATATATTGAAAAGTGTTGGAGACAGGCTACATTCTTGTCTGATCCCTTGATTCGCCATACTTTGTGTTTTTATTTAATTTATATTTAGTACCATTCTTGTATATTTATATCAACTTTTTATAATGTTAATCAAATGCAAGAGTATCCCATTTTGTCCATTAAATTCCATAACTTCTGTCAATAAAACCAAAAGCCTTTGCAAAGTCGATGAATGCCACTTGTGTTTGACTTCTGGTTTCCTCTCTAAAATTCTTTTTAAACTAACAATATTGTCATTACAGGATCAACCTTTTCTAAAACCAGCCTGTTCTTCCTCTAATAATCGTTCTGCTATTGTTTTAAGGCATTCATTTATTATTTTTGCATATATCTTATATGTAGACCTCAAATTTTAGGTTTTTTGCCTGAAGAAATAATCAAAACCCAATCATGTATATTCACGTTTCATGCAAAATTACACCTTTTGTGTAAGCTTTTTTGTACCTAAAAGTACCTATTTTACTCCAATGAGCCTATTTCATGGTTTTTAGGTCTAAAAATAGCTAATTATAACAAACAAAAGTTATGAAATTGCAATATTTTGTCAATTTATATTTGAGCCATAGCTTGAAGTACTGTACATCCCTAAATAAGAAATACCTGGACATACTTCAAGAACGAGCCAGTAATTTTGGTATAGTAAGGGTATTTTAAAATTGCCTTTCTAAAAGCTGAGAGTTGGGCCAACAAGTTTCTGACCGCAAGAAAGTGCAGCATTCTTGCACACAGCGGGTGAATTCAAAACAGGGTTTAAAATGGGATAATGGGCTGACCTTGAGCATCAAACATAAATGAATTATCTGGGTCAACAGCTTGTGAATTTGTATAAACCATACAATAAGGTATTCATAACAAGCTTTAGCTTGAAAATGACCATTTTTCTACTACCTGAGCGCTGTAGAAGAGGGTTGTGCTAATGATGGTTCAGGTCTTTAGAAACAATGCCACAATTAGCCTTCGCTGCACCTTTTACTGTGAAATATGGAAGAGATTAGGTAGATTCTGTGGAAATTCTCTTCCTACTTTCTATGTTTCAACTTAAAAGGAAAATCATAATAAAAGCAGCACTTTGTAATACAAAAGGATTTTGCAACAACCCTCTTAAGAAGTTTTCCTTGCTGTAGACTTCTACAGTGTCAACGTACAGTGTTAGCCATCTGTGTGTGTATGAATGAGCATGTGTAAAAACTAAAACATAGAAGTGTCAAAATGCCTCGAGTGAAATCTTCCAAAAGTGGATGCAGCAATGGATCCAGAACATATCAGGATCCACCAGCAATGGGAAAATTGTTTTCTACAAGTTCTGCAATAAACAGGTAATCTAATTTTCATACTTAACCAACCTGTAAAAACATCTAACAAAATTGTGTTTCAGTATTTGGCACAAAATTCTCGTTTATGTAACTCTAAAACTGTCCTCCATTTCTTTTGTGAAATGAAATCTCCTACTGACCAGCATATTAATGGCGGTGGCCTTAAAACTAGAGCTTCCTAGCCTGCACTAAAGAAACAAACTTTGTTGACCATGCTTCCTCCATCTACAAGTGAAACTAGTTTTAATATGGATCTATGCAAAGCTTTGGTAGCTGCTAACATTCCTTGAAATGTAGTACAGAATCCAGTTTTCTAAGGATTCTTACAGAAGTACTGCAAGTATTCTGTTCCATCTGAATCCACTTTACAAAGAAATTGTCTAAATTCTACATGAGACCACTCTGCAATCAATTTGTGAAAGCATAGGGGATTCCTGCATTTGGTTGTGTGTAGGCGAAACCACTGATGTGATGGGCAGGTATATGGGAAATATAATTGTTGGTAACATGGATCCACATGAACCTCCATCCCAGTATCTACTCTGTTCAAAACAGCTAGATAGTCAACAGTGAAATAATTGACTATTTTGAGAGGTAGAACTGGAACTTAAAAATTCAATGCCACAACTGGGATTTGAACCACAGACCTTCCGCTTACCGGGCGGATGCTCTAACCACTGAGCTATTGTGACAAACTGCCAGAATGGCATTACCAGGAGAAATACGAACTGGTTTGAGAATTTAATGCCATTCTGGCAGTTTGTCACAATAGCTCAGTGGTTAGAGCGTCCGCCCGGTAAGCGGAAGGTCTGTGGTTCAAATCCCAGTTGTGGCATTGAATTTTTAAGTTCCAGTTCTACCTCTCAAACTTTGCCCACACACGGCTTGTGTGTTTAAAAACACCAACAGTAAGTTTGTTGGCATAAATAAATAATAATTGACTATTTTCTTTATAAGAATCTGTAATTACTTTTCCTGAATGGAATTGATTCCAAAGTTCTTCTGTGTACCGATGCTGCATCTTGCATAGTTGCTGCTTCACCTCTCCTGAAAACCTTTTACACAAATTTAATTCACATTGCCTGTTTAGCCCATGCATTACACAGAGTTGCTGAAAACATCCAAAATATATTTCCCAAAGTTAACAACCTTGTGTCAAACATAAAAGAGGTCTTCTGTAAATCCCCTTCAAGAGTAACATTGTTTCAACAAACAATTCCTTCTGTGCCCCTCCTCCTGAACCTGCAATTACTCAGTGGGACACCTGGATTTGACACTTGTGTATTGTGCTGAACATTTGGAAGAAATAGCCAGTGTTGTAAATGGATTGCGAGATGATAATGTGGCATGTGTGAGAGAGTTGTAAAAGAACAATTGCAGGATAGCACACTAAAGAAAGACATTGTTTATATACAGTCCAATTTTTCTTTCTTGCCTCTTTGCATTACGAAACTTGAAGCAATGGGAAAGTCTCTTCCTGAGCAAATTGGCATCATCAAAAGACTAGAAACCAAAGCAAATGCAGTAGTGGGGAGAGTTGGTGACAAAGAGAAGTGGAGTGTATTGATGAAACAGAATGCTGCTTTGAAAAATATGTGCGGTGTGTTGAATGGTGAGGATGTAAGTCTGCCAAAAAACATTAACATGTCAAATGCAGCAAAATTTAAATATGCCCCAATCACTTCAGTTCCTGTGGATTGGTCATTTTCAGCTTATAAAATGGCTCTATCAGATACAAGATGCAGTTGAACACCAGGAAATTGACAAATTAATGATATATTGTAATGCCAAATATAAATAGGGCACAAAATGCTGTAACCATTAATAATCGAGATTTTAAAAGAATCAAAATCTGAAATAAAAACAGAACATTGTATTTGTATAGCAAATGTCCTGTTTTTTCCATTGTATTGTTCTGTTATAAATTTATGACCTCATTGGACTGTCATTTTACTTGGAATTTCTCTTACGGAGAAGAAACAGTATTAATGTATATTTTGCAAATGTATGTTCTTTTAAGTTAAATAAACACTTACTGGTTGTAGTAATTAAAACTTTTGCTATCCGTATTGTTAATTTTTGCTGTTTAACTTAACATATGTGTGTATTCTGGTGTTATTTGTTAGTTATTAATCCTACAGGCTCAGTTACCTTCCCCAGTTGTACAAAATTTAAAGAACCTAAAATTGCATTTTTAGGACCTATTTTAAGGTTTTTCAAATTTTTTTTAGATGCCTAAATAATCATTTTTAACAGCAAGGTCTAGATAAGTGTTCAAAACACTTATTCCAAAGCAATTGTTGCATAATTTCTTTGTCCTTAAAGATAGATTACTTCTGCTGTCCATGAACTAGGAACTTTACCTTTCTTACCTAAATGCTTCATAAGCTACTTTTAATATACATTCTTTTATTTTACTCCATTCTTCTTCTATATTGTTTTTAGTTTCTTTTATTAAGTATTCTGTTATTCTTCTTTGTTATAAATCTCTGATACTGGCTTCTTGGAGTAAATAAACCTTAACCACTTGTCCTTGAGGTCTTCTTTTTCTGTTGTGTCTCTTCCATTTTGCTGTTACATTAACTGTAGCAATCACCAAAAATGGTCAGAGCCTAAATAGGACGCAACTTATTGGAATATCCCAAAAACCAACTGTATTTTTCCCCCATTATGGCGCAGTCTGATTATATTTGGTGATGTTCCATCTGTTAGGTTGCATTAGTACCACCAACTGTTCCTAAATTATAACCACAGTAAAGCTACGGTCATAGTTGGTGTTATTGCATCTGTGATGTTGCTACAGAACCCTTGTTTTTTAACCCATTGCAGAGAAGCCAAGCAATAGATTTTAAATCATGATTCTCCTTAGACTGTATGTTAATTAATCTGTGGACGCAATTGTATTGCTCGTGTGTGCGTGGTTTTTTCTTGAATTGTTTTAGAGCATTACATGCAGTTATAGCTACTGTTATTTTTGTGTTCGCTGCACAGTGGTGCATTGAATATATATTACAATATTTAGCCTTTGGAAGTGATTTAATTCAAAAGTGTTATTGCAGAACAAGATTTACTGAAGGTGAGTAAGTTCATTATGTGGTAACGATTCTGATCGTTTTTAAGTGTGTTACTTTAACCCATATTTGAGGTTAGAAATAATGCTTTTATTATGTAGGTTGGCAGTATAGCATTTTAGTGTAATGTCTACCATATTGAATTCTTGGGAACTGCCAATAAGCTATTTCCCCTATATATCACTTTGTCTGTGGTCTGTAACATCTGTAATGTGATTTTTTTTTTCATTAGCTAAAAATAAACTATTGTGGATTTATATTCTCTTTCACTGCTTGTATATTTGTCAATATCTTTTTACTTCCTCTACTGGTAAGTAGAAGTATTGTATTCCACCCAAAAATTTGATGTCGAGATTTCACCGGAAATATATGTTTTGAGACCCACTGAATAAAAAAAAGCATTTTTAGAAAAAGGTTCGTGTGTTTGTCTGTGTGTCTGTTGGTCTGTGGACAACAGTTTATGAAGGTAGAGCTTTCGTTTATTCTATACTCTGTGGCCTTCATCAGGATCTGAATGAAGGCCATGGAGTATAGAATGGCCGAAAGCTTGACCTTCATAAACTTGACACGGCTGATCACCCACAAAGTCTTGATTAATAATTCTCACTGTGAAAGCTTAAAATCTTATATTCAATTCTTCTTTATTTAGTATTCCTCTGACATTCTGTTTTGCCATGCTTGTCTTTTCTACTTGGTTCATTTAATCCGCCAGGCTTAACATCATGAGGATTATGAGTAATAGTTCTGTGTGAAAGAAATGGGAAATCAGTTTGGATCAATATTTACCTGTTTGGTTTACAGTGATTGCTGAAATATTGCATTTCAAAACTGCAAGGTGAGCTGATGGCTGCCATGCCCTCTGAACAGCAAGCTAAGCATATGACAAATTTCATTCTCATACCAGCTATGCAAGAACGCCTGAATACTCTACATGCAGGTCTCATTGAAGTGGAAGAGCTACCAACACCTTGCACATGTCCCAATTTGGAGGGCCAGAGGTTTTCTTTCAGTGTCACTTTTCCATAGCAGAGTTGCCTTTATTATGGCTAGATGTCTCTCCTACATCACGAAAGCCTCTTGAACCAGTTTTCACAGTTTGTCACCCTATCAAGTTATCCCTTACTTCCTGTTGCCCAATCCTCGGGATGAGGACTACAGAGGTTGGATTTTGAGAGGCATGCATTATGTGACATTGGAGTCGGTGTACAACAATGAATGAATGAATAGATGGAGCCAAGTTGTTTAACACCACATACTGGGCTGCCTTGAGCAACTGCATGTGTACTTGACTATAAACAATGAGGCGACAGAAACAAAAGGAATCTAGAACGTTCGTGAGGCTTCCAGCTGAGTCATTCCGGGCACATGGAGAATTTCTGGAAGGGTCGTATGACATTGTCCCCAGTATAAAAGGACATGAGACAGCAGCAGAGTCAGTCAGTCAGTGAGTTAGTTTATTTTTAGCTATGGGAATAAGTCAGTGTGTCTGCTGTGTGTGTCGTCCTGTAAGATACGTGATTATAATGTAATAAGTGTATTGGGAGACAGCGAAAGGAAGAAAGTTACTGAAAATACTGAGCAAGGTTTTGAGATGTTCTGATAGCCCAAAAGACTGGATTAACTATGAGAAGAAAACTGTGTATTTGTAATAAAATTTAGAGGACAATAGCGACTGGGCCTATTCAATGCCTTGCGCTTGATGTTGGTGTAGCCATTTCTTGACTGTCTTACAGTTAACTGAAAGTTCTCTAAAGATCTGGGAAAGACTCTTGGTCTTTGAGAAACTTCCAATGATCTCAACCTCTGTACTAATGTCAACTTTTAGCAACTACTGGTTTGCGTGAATGTCTAAGAATGAGAGAGGTAATCAGAGAATAATGGAAATGATGTTTCATGTGCATGCTTTTAATGCTTTATGATAAAGAGAAGAAAATAAGCAGGATAAATTGTTTATGAATTTGAACCTGAATGTCATTTTTGAATGCCAGTTTAAGGGAAAGCGTAAGGACTGTGATATTGTTTTAACAGTTTCATTGTTAATGAAAATAAATAAAGGAACTTATATTCTACACTGAACACTGCAATATCCAAGATGATGTTCTCTGTTTATGCTCTAAATAAACCTAAATGATTATATAGAAACAAAAGCAAAATATTTAAACCATTTTTCATTGTGCTTTGATCTGTCTGCCTTGCAATGAAATTGGTTGCTAAGTTAGCGACAGAATAAAACTTAACCCAGTTGCGTCATATTTAAATGACTTAGCAACTAACCAAGAAATCAGATTTAAATCCCCTAGCTGTGAGGGTGGTAATGACTTAATGCTGAAAAATCATTTAAAATCAGCCATTAACTGTTGTTTGAAAATATGGGTGCACAATATTAAAATCATAAACTCACCAATGCTGTTCTAATACTGCTGTTGTGTGTGAAAGAAATGGGAAATCAGTTTGGATCAATATTTACCTGTTTGGTTTGCAGTGATTGCTGAAATATTGCATTTCAAAACTGCAAGGTGAGCTGATGGCTGCCATGCCCTCTGAACAGCAAGCTAAGCATATGACAAATTTCATTCTCATACCAGCTATGCAAGAACGCCTGAATACTCTACATGCAGGTCTCATTGAAGTTGAACATTTACTTTTGTGAAAAATAGTACATCAGCAATGTACAGCCTAAGAGAACTTTGCGTTCTTTTCAAAGCTACACAATAAGTGCAAAATGCCTTTCTGTTTGGTTGCATACATGGTAGCCAATCTGTGAAGTGCATGCATCTTATAATTGCACAAAACTGGGTTTGAATGCTTGGTATATGTTTTTTTATTATTAAATTATTTAAGTATATGGTAATATTATGTGTTTTCTATGCAACAGACATATATTAATTTTAAGACATTCATGGATAAAAACAAATTACCTTTTTCATTTTCAAAGTAAATGCCATGTTAGTAATAATTCTAAAGTGAAAATCTGAACAAAATATTTAATTGACTTATTGTTGGATGTGCAAGCTATCACATTTTTTAGTTATGAATTGCGCTGGCATTATCATGCATACACAGGTAATGGTCTTAAGAGTTCTGCACAGTCTGTTAGCAATTGTACTGACTTTTGCTATGGCTGAGCGCACACATAATGACAAGGAGATCTCTCCTTATGTTAGTGAATGTTGCTGAATGCTGTTGTGTCTCAGGCTGCAAGGACACTTGCCCGCCTCGGTAGCGTGATGGTTAGCGTGTCTGCCTCACGTTCAAGAGGTCGCGAGTTCGAATCTCGCTTAGGGTAAGTTATCCGGGTAAGGTTTTTTTCCGAGGTTTTCCCTACCCTGAGAAGACGAATGTCGGGTAACTTAAAGCTCCATGGACCTCGGGCTCATTTGAGCATCATTTCACCCATTTCATTCATTCGTCCGATATGACGCAATGTTGGAGGACGTTAATTTAAAAAAAAAAAAAAAAAAAAAAAATGCAAGGACACTTGTCCCTGTTTCTATGACTATGAGGCTGATGTGTTACCCAGGGAAGGGATTGTTTGTCATCAAAATTTGTCCACATCTCAGTAGGACACTGCACTTCTAAAAGAAGCAGACCCTTCCAGCATATGCCTACAATTAGATGTATAATAATTCTAATTTCCTTGGATTGAACCACACAACTTTGCATAGTTTGCGTACAGCAGGTCTCTTTGTTTGATCTGCAGCTAAGAAGCAGAGCCTTACACAGATTATGTTTTCTCTCAGAAGAAAAGAAGAAGAAAACGTCAACCATAGCTGGAATAGGGGAATAGGATTATTGTCACAGATATTTTCATCTACACATGGGGGGGGTGGGGATGGAAAGCAAATGTTTACCACCCTAGAGCTGTGACAGCTTGATGGCACATTAAAATGCCAGCAGTGTAAAAGCATCCTTGAAAACATCATGGTTCCCTCTGTAAGCACTAGATATTCTGATCAAATGCAATTCCGGCAGGATAACCACTCTATTCAAGCAAATCCATGGGTGGTTTTAGCCTGATTCTTGTAAAGCCAAGATATCATAGTGATTGGTTGACCTCCTTGTTCATTAGATTTGAATGGTATATGTGGGCAGAGGTGAAGAAAGTTTCAGAGTTAAATTGGCATGTAAGACAGGTTTTGTGGGAAGAAATACAAGATGCTTGGGAGGAAGTATTTTCTAGTGAACATTTGACTAGACATTTGATATCATCCATGCCACATAGAATGAGGATAGTAATAGAAGCAAAGATTTCGTACACCTGATACTAAATCAATTGCTATTTTACTTATGAAAACAAAAAGGAGAGAGTTTTAAGTTTTATGCCGGAGTATAAATGCTTTGAAACCAAATAAGTCCTTACAATTGGAAATTATAATATGCATAGTAAATATAGTGTTGGAAACGGTAGAATCAGACTAAAAAAATTAATGCCATAGCTGGGATTTGAGCCATGAATTGTCCAGTTTACTAGGAAAATGTGAGTCAACATGAGAATTTAATGTAGTGTTGGGATGTTGCCATGATAGCTCTGTGGTTAGACCAACAGGACAGAGACTGGATGATCCATGGTTCAAATCTGGGCTATAGCATTGAATTTTTCAGTCTGATTCTACTCTTTCCAAACTTGTCCTACACACGGCTAATGTGAAAGAACAATTAATTTCCAAACATGGTGTCCCCCCCCCCCCCACTCCAAAAAAAGAACACAAAAGCTTGGTATACAAACCTTGGGAGGCCTTGTTGCTACATACCAGCTCATAAATGCTTGACTGCCAGACAGTGACAATAGAACAAAGCTAAAGTGATGCGTCCCAAGAATACCATTGTGAGCCGGCTGTGGAAATGATTTGGACTTCGACAGATATATGCTTCAAAAGTCTGCTTATCTTTTTGTTCTTAGGATGCACATACTCCGCTCTTTGTTACTTGGTTTATGTTTCACTTGCACGTTCACTCATAATAATATGATCCAAAATACTCTATGTTGTAATATAATATGAGGGTGATTCAAATATAAACCATAATTTTTTTATGCATTTCTTGATATTTGAGTTGGTTCAGTTTTTAAACTATTGTTTCATAATCACTTAATAGTTCAACCTTCACTGAGGCTTTGCTTAGCTCACTCTGTCACTTCACTAATGTGAACCAGTTCCACTGTTCACTATCACTTCACTTTGTTTTTACATTTACTTCACCTTCTTCCGCAACATAGAGGCATAATGAAATATGCCCAACATGGGCTCTTATTTCAGACAGTTCACTTACTGGAGAGTCAAATATAAGATGTCTAGTCCCTAGAGCATTCACTGCATGTCATCGCAATCGTCACAAATTTGCTTGAAGAGTAATGTGTTTTGCTAACCAAAAGCACATTCGCTTTGCGAGACTACTCATATATAACCATTGGAAGTTTTCACAGAGTTCTGGAATATTTGAGACAACAAAACATCCTGGAGGTTATAGTTCTGTCATGATAGCACTTACTGTGTTTATGCTGGATGAGCGTGCAGATTATCTCGTTTACTGTTCTAACTGCAAATTTCCCAATAGTAGCTGCACCACAGTATACACAGTTGACACCTTCAGTTTTTCTCTGCATAGCCTTTTTCAAGCTCTACACCTTTGCCAATGATTTGGAAGCAGAAACATCACTTGTTCAAAAAAAAGTTTCAGGGCGAGTTATCAACCCACTTCTCGATGACTTCATTTATTTCTAATCATTTCCTTGCAAACAATTCTTTCATAGGTGCAACCATTATTTAGGGGAGACAAATTTGGTCTTTAAGGAGGGTGGCCAAGGGTTTCCCAGTGCATGTCCTCCAATGTGATCCTTGTCAAATTCTGACATAAGGTATAGGGTTATCACGGAGAAGAATAGCATCTGTGATGGACATAACAATGTTTTTTGTTTTGGTAGGCGGCTTTTACTGACATTACCAATCATCAATAGTAAGCCACATTCACTGTACATTGTTCGTGAAGAAAGTTAATGAATAAACCTGTACTCAAGAAACATAGTTGCAAGAACTTTTCCGGGAGAGGTGGGTTTTGGCCTTCACTGGAGATGCTTAATCCTTTCTTCAACACTCCTTAACTGCCATTTTGGATTCCAGAGTGTAATGATGGACTCATGTCCCATCACATGTGACAATGGGCCTCAAAAGACCCACCCCTCTTGCTGGAATCAATTCGGAAGAGACACACAGATTTCCAATCCAAGCTGTTTTTTCCGTTCATTTAACAATTTCAAAACCCATTGAGCCCTAATTTTTCTAAAGCCAGGATGTCCACTATATTCTTATGAGTATTCTCAATGCTGATACCCACTTCTGACATGATTTGCTTTATCCTGCATCTGCGATTGCCTTTAAGCTCTTGAACGGCACAGATGTCATCTGTGAAACTTGGCTCATGGCTGTGCTGAGGCCAGAACAGAGTGAAGCAGCTAACCAATCTGATTCCCTCTCATTAACACACAACCTGCACCCCCCCACTCCACCATCCCATTCAGAAAGGCTTGCTCAGTACCTGGTTTAATTAACATTTATGTTTGATTCACCCTTGTAAGTTCACAAGAAGCGAAAGGTATGAAATTAACTTTCACTATTCTAAAGTAAGAACAAATTAGAAACTAAAAACTTCACTTATCTTAGTAATGTTGCAAGTTCTTGGTGCAAAGCTGACTAAAGTTTCGAATTGACTCCAACTCATTCTCAAAGCTATAGCTTTCACTTATCCTTGTAATGTTGCAAGTTCTAAGCTTTGAGAATGAGTTGGAGTCAGCTCGAAACTTGACTCAGCTTTGCACCAAGAACTTGCAACATTACTAAGATAAGTGAAGTTTTTAGTTTCTAATTTGTTCTTACTTTAGAATCTTGTTGCTTCACTGTTAATAGCTTCAATTGCTTTAATTAACTTTCACTGTTAAGCAACATACTGAGAAACTTCCTTTTTAAACCATTTCAACCTTATCAAGCAAGTTGTATCTTGCTTCATTACATCTACTATGCATCTATATTGTACATGATTGACATGCGACATAAAATGCTTTACCTGCTCTTTTTCCATAACTAGCATGATACTGCATTTCATGGTGGATCTGTTATTCAAAATGGTCCTCTCAGCAAGGATTATTTCACTAAGATCAATAAAGTAGAAAATTGTATACTAAAGTAAACTGTTAGGATATGTAACCCATCTATTAATGCTGTGCCCTTGGTGCATACAGATTGTACAGACAAACTGGAGAATAATTATTCTAATCAGTGTTAGAGATGTGACCATCAGTTATTTTTGGTAACAGTTATAACAGACTTCAGATTTTTAGGTGCTGAAAATCTAATTTTAGGTATGGCATATCCTAGAATTGAAGTGATATAACCCTGCATGTTGGTAGTATTGTATGCCCACGACAAGAAGGCTAGAGGGGAATGAAGGGCAGAGGAACTTGAACTGTTTATCTGCTCTGGTAGCGGAGCTATTTTCTAGGAAATGAGTGTATGAGAGTGCATACTTCTAGCTATGGGTGAGCTATGTGGCAACATTGTGTATTTTAAATGAACCTAGCATCCTTGTCATACTTGGAAACTAAGCATAAACACCATGCGGGAAGCACAAAATGATTACGCTACACATTCCTAAGACTTGCCTTCTTGTCATGGGTATACAGTAGCAGTGACTCATGTGGCTAACGGTGAACCCGGCATGCTTCTGTTATTTCTGTTGTGCAAGTTTGTCCAACTTGGTGTTTGGCTGCTTTTTGGTGGGGTAATAGATAGGAGGTGATTTAAGTTTTTTGAGTTAAAGGTACTGAGTTTTACTGGCTTTGTCAAATTGGAACTAACGTACTGATGCAGGTAAAGGAAACATAAAAGTGCAGGATTTGCTTGAAATAAAATATAGCTGATCAGTACAAAGCATAACAATTAAAAATACAGAGACATGTTGTATCTTGACATCTTATTCTCGTATGAATTAAAGTAATTCACTACATTTTAGTTACTTATACTTTCATATATGTTTTTCATATGCATACTTTGTTCCATTTGTTTTTCTTTCTTTCCTTATTACTGTCTTTACTTTATCACAGTTTAGAATACGTGTGAGTATGTCTAATCAAGGATCAACTAAATGCATAATAGGATACCTCAGAGAGTCTTAATATCTTGCATGTTTATAATTCAATTTCAACAACTTTTCTGTAATTGTTATCGTGCTTTTGCTTCACAGTGTATTTACTATGTCTGCATTTGTAACATTTCATCTCATTTATTATAGTGGATGTTAGAACATTTATCTACATATACATTTGTAGGTTATAAGGTAAACAAACAAAAACGTAACTGATAATATACATTTTGGATGATATGATTTACATAGTATTTGCTAAACAGTCTGCTTGAACATTCTGGAAGATATTGCTGGTGTCACCTCCCCTAGTACACAGCCTTGATTGGCCAAAGTAGAGGACGGGACTGTCACTGTTATTTCCACTATATGCTATGCCTGTCTGACTATAGTCAATCAGAGGTAGTATTATTTATTAACGTGGAGCGCACTCAATCTGATAAGATACCTGCCAAACCAGTTGGAGTTGGTGCCGCTTACCCCTTGTGACACCTCAAGTGTGATGTAGCTCTAATTCTGGGATATACTATACTGAAAATTGGTTTAAAGAATATTTTAGGTGTTTAAAATATAATTTTTGATACATAAAATGGTTTTTAAAGAATATTAAATTTATGCAACATACATATACATGATGGAAAGGAAGTCATTACTAGGGCTCGGAAGTTCATGCCCTAAAAAACACTGAAATATGCATGCAAATATGCTCTTAAAAACTTGAAAATATGCCAAGAAATATGCACTATTTAATTAAAACACTGCCCCTTTGCTGTAGACAAGGTGAGTTAGTATAAATAATAAAAAGTTACCTTATTCCTTAGAGGCTGAAGCAGGAGTGGTCCCACCACTAGTATTAACTGCTAAATTGCAGTTCACAACCAACACTTTGCACAAATTTTCAACTGTAAAACATCGTCTGTTGTCTGGCAAAATACTTTTGTAACGTGAAAAACTTCTCTCCACGTCACAAGATGTTATCGGCGCATATTTATATGATGTTAACTGCTTCACAGAGAGAGTCAAGTCTCTTGGTTTGACAGATGGTTTTCTTTCGAGGATATCTCGAATATTGCACATCTGTTTATAACCAGAATTTTTTGAAATTACGTAATTTACTTTCTCTTTCACTTTTTGTCGTATGCTACCAGGAACCGAACTTAGATCACATATTGTTTTTTCAAAGACAGTAAGTGATTCATACAAAGAAGATCCTACAGCTTCCAATGCCATTATGGCTGTTGGTAAGAAAGAAAAATGGGAAGATATGAAACTAAGATCCTCTTTTAACCCAGTGCCTGACAGAATATTTTGCACAGTTTCTATTGATGAAGCATCTTTCGAGTCCAAAGAATTAACAACCTCTTCGACTATTTCTATGTGCTCAGCATAATATAAAACTGCATCGACCCAAGTTTCCCGTCGAGTTAACACTGGTGCAGGAGGAAGTCAGATATTAGGTGTTGTTGATCTAAACAACTTAACTCTTTTAGGAGATTTAACAAAAATTCTCTTTGTACTGGACACAAATCTATCTACCAATGGGAAAGAATCGCGTATTGTCTCAGAAATGTGATGAAGAGCGTGTGCCAAACAAGTCATATTAATTAAGTTAGGAAAATACCTTTTAGGGTTTGTCCTGATTTTACTATAAGGGCCAGCATCAGTAACAAATAAGTAACCGGTCGTATTTGATTCCACATGACCATAGTCATTTCAAAGAGTCCATAACAAACTGTGTCACAGTTACATTGTCAGTGGCCGACAATTCACACACATTAAGAAGATAAGGTGTAGTCTTTTGTTCATTATTTAAAGTACCCACGATTATATTAGCAATAGAACAGCACTCAGAATCAGGGGTTTCATTAACAGACAACCACACAAAACTTATCTGCTAATTCATTTTGTATATTTGACAATACGTTTTTGCAACAATGTCCAACATAAGTCTTATGCAGTGTACTTTCTTCAGGCACATGTTGTCGAGTTTACTTGGCAAAAAAGTTTTTAAATGTCGGATTATTAATTTTTAACAAGGGAATATCAGCAGCTAAAAATGCTTGGCACAAATCATAGGAAAATTCAGTAACCCTACTTCCTAAACACTCTACTAGCTGTTTTTTGAACAGGTTCTTTGTTTGCGAGTTTTCTGATTAAATTCTCCTTATGTTTTGCTGCATTTATGTGCTGAACTATTTGAAATCTTTTCTCACTCCCTACATTTTGCTCACATGCTCCACAAAACAGTACCCTATTATCTGTAGATATTAAATCACCGGAAAACTCTTTCTGTAAATTAATTAATGTAGCACTTGAAGTTGGTCTTATTTTCTGCATTTGAAGAGCTTTTCAACATTATATACGCCTAATTTAATTTGGTGGGAACCAGTTCACAACACTTATGTTTGAAGACCACGAAACAGCTACTGGTGGGCAGGCAAGAGTTATTAAAATTGTGCTGTTCAAAACGTTGACCTGCACTTCATCTTTAATATAAACCTCTCAGATAACACACTGATTATTCTCAACGCACATACATATAATGAAAGGATAGAAACAAGGGATTCACTGCATGGCAACAGCATTAGTTCTCACCACCTCGCGAGTTGCATCATCATGTGCAATACTACCAATATGAAAAGTATTATACACATGGAAAAAATAATAAAAACCATAAAAATCATTAAAATATGATATATAGGGGCTATAATACTGAAATGTTCGTGAGTTGCATCATGCGCAATACTACCAATATGAAAAATATTATCCAGATGGGAAAAAATAATAAAAAACCATAAAAATCATTAAAATATGCAATATAGGGGCTATAATATTGAAATATTATGCATTTATCAAAATCAAGAAAATGTGCAATTATATGCACCATAAAATCATGTCCAAATAACTGAAAATTCCATAATTCGTGCACATAATGTAAAAGCATACGTTTTTAACCCCTATGAAAAACCATGCAAATGCATGAACTTCCTAGCCCTAGTCATTACATTCCTTCTAATATGTGCTTCATAGAAGCATTACAAACAAAAAAGACTAATAGCATTTTGTTCTTTGATCAACAGATTTCAAAAAAATAAATAGTTTTTGATCCCAATTGGATACGTAATTCCACAAGAATGTAGGAAGATAACAGTTTGTTACTTTTAAGATGCATAGAGTAACTTATTTCTGACAGAGTTTCGGTAGTAATTATGGGACATCACACCGGGTTACAAAATAATTAATCACTTAAAAGACGTGAAAGAATACTCCTAGCTAATCTCTCAGATGTTAGGTAAGTTGACAATGTTGTGTTGAGGTTGACCTAGTTTGTGAATTTAAATAGATCTAGCACTTTCACTTTCGTTGGGAACTAACACTTGTAATTGGCCAACACTGCACAGTAAACAAGGAAGGACAAGGCAGAGTATGAGTTTGTTTTCAAGACACACCGTTACGATGTTTGTTTATGTACAATGTGCAGTGTTGCCAGATTGCTTTCGACAAAACTAAAATATCTCCATAGGAAATGGTCAGAGACAAAAATGTAAGATAGAAAATGTGTTCCAAATATCGAGATCTACCACTAGTTGAAATAAATGTAATGACTTCACTTCCTCCCGGTATATGTTAATAAGCCATAATTCAGTTCAAACATAGATGATAAACACATACTTTTTTTTCCTTTCTATTTCATGTTATATAAGAACACAAGTAGATTTATGTTGTAATTTCATAGAGAAATTACTCTTCCAGTATTTCTGCAGAAAGCACAACCACTTACCTTCCTTTGAGTTTCCTTGCTGTTTGTAAGATGTTACTTCCTGGTTCATCCTGCATTTGCTGCCCTTGTGTGTGTGTGTGTGCGTGTGCGTGCGTGCGTGGGTGTGTGTGTGGGTGTGGGTGTGGGTGAACCATGTCGGAGATATTCCTTGTTATTTGTGTGAGGTGTGTAATACCTTTACTTTCCTCAGATAGAAAGCCCCTATTCACTTTTTTGAAAGACTCACTCAAAGCATACTGTATTCCCATATTCCGCTGGCACCTACAAGAAATTCAGCAATAAGATTATTTCTGTGAATTTTTATTTATACTAACATGAAGATATAGGAATAAGAGTTTGTAAGAGTAATTACAAGAGTAGATAGTGTAGAGAAAGTCATCTGAGTGCAACACATAGACTTTTTCTCTTGGTAATGTAAAGAACATTTAATTTCGGTCGTCACATAGTTTTAAAACATTGGCTTATTGTATCCTTATGAGACAGAATATTGACTAATAGAAAATTGTTCATGTAAATATTTTTATAAGAATGTGTAAATTTTTAATTCTTTCAATTTGAATGTATTAGGGACCTAAATTTTTTCAATATTCAAAATAGACAATGTCTTCTCAATTGTTTGAGTTCGACCAATGAGAACTGTTGCGCGGATGAATACATAAGAATGGCGGTGTTGCGTCATAGGGACGCCAAAGGACTAGTTTATCATTAGCGTCTGTGACTTCAAACTGTAAAGACGTATAATTGTTGATAGCGTGTGAATATGTGAATTACATCCAAACTTCTAACCGGCATGGACGCTATCCAATTTTAAGAGTTGTTAACTAATTGCTTTGTGAAAAGAAGTGTAGATGAACGAATAAATGTGTTTATAACAAAAGTACGTTGATTTATGCATTCCACTCTACGACCACATCCCCTGCAGAAAAGAGCGGCCTCTGCTCTAACAAACTTTACACCTTTCAGCAAAAACAGTGTTCCATTTGCTGCTATATCCACACTAATATGTGTTAACCCTCATTTAAGAAATCCCCGCCACAAATGGCTTGCCCAACGTGGGGCGCGAATTTGGAGTGGAATGCAAAATTACGAGTGCGATAAATATCAAAAGGACGCTATCCCACAGCACAGGAGAAAGACGTCAATAGACCATCGTCTGATATCAACAAAACATCGATACACGGAGAATCAACGAGGGAAAAACACCGGAGATCATCTAGCGAAACCAACTACCCAGGAGACGTAAATAACCGGACGAAGAACCAGCAGAAAAAAAAAAGAAAAAAAAAAAAGTAGGATCCAAAATTTTTGTATCTTTATCTTATTCCCATTAGTTAATGATACTTAGAAGTGGAAAAGTAGTGGGACTTTTAACCAAAAGTGAATTAAATAAAGGAATTAAAATGTCGCGAAAAGAGATAGAAACAGGAGTGGGGGAAGGGGCAGATAGGCCTAGTTATCAGGAAGGATTAGAAGATGAACAGGCGGAAATAAGCAAAGATCAAAGGTTAATGATGCTGATGTTTGAAAGACTAGAACAGAAACTGGAACAAAACAAGGTAGAATTAGGTCAGAAAATGGAGCAAAATAATGCAGAATTAAAACAGGACATAGAACAAAGTTTAGGTCAGAAAATGAAACAAAATAACATGGAATTGAAACAGGATATAGAACAAAGTTTAGGTCAGAAACTGGAACAAAATAAGGAAGAGATAGGTCAGAAAATGGAGGAAGTGAGAAAAGACTTAGAACAGAAAATGGAATTAGGTAGACAGAACTTAGAACAGCAAATGGAATTAGGTAGACAGAACCTAGAACAGAAAATAGAATTAGGGAGACAGGAGTGTAAAGAAAATATGAAAGTAATGGAAACTAATTTAAAATTAGTTCATAAAAACTTAAATGAAACAAAAGAAGCCTTAGAAGCTAGGATAGAAATTGTAGGAGATAGGATGGGAAAGATAGAATCAGAGATGAGGGAGAGTAAAATTGTGTTAGAAGAAGAAATTGCTAGATGTAGGGATGAAATAACAGAATGTAATACAAGTGTAGACTGTAAAATAACAAATGTAAAAACAGAAATAACTGAGGAATTAAGGAAAGAGATTGAGGTTGTAAAGAAAGACATTATTAATGAAACTGTAGAACAAATAGTAGTTCCTAAAATTAAGACAATGAATGATGTGATGCTTTCACAACAGGATGCTATAAATGATATGAAACAAAGCCACTTAGAAATAAAGAATGATTTAAAATCAATTTGTGAAGAAATGAAAAAAGGGAAAGAAAATTTGGCTAATGTAAATGATGTTGTGAAGGCATTACAAAGACAAGATGATTTAGATGTAAGTAATGTACAAGATGAGAGTTACTTGAGTAATGTACAAAATGTTGACTCACCATACAGAGAAAGAGGTTCACAACCAAACAATGACACAACACATAACACATGTTACACCAACAGCATATTACATGAAATTACACCACCTACGTTTGACGAGGAGAAGGGAGACGATCCAAAACTCTTTGTTAAAGAGATGGAGGAATACTTTAAAGTGAAAAGGATACCAAACGAGCTTAGGATGATGATAGTAAAGAAAAGCTTAAAAAACAAGGCATTAGAATGGCTCAGGTTAACACTAGCTGGTCACGAGTCTTATAGCTCATTCAGAAATTTATTCCTATCAAGATATTGGGGCCCAGCTAAACAAAACCAAACTAGGGTAGAGCTAGCGACAGGTAGACACGATCCAGCCAAAGGATTGTCATTAGTCGACTATTTCATGAAAGTAGCCAACAAAGGAAAGCTATTAGACCCTAACTTGTCGGAGGCAGAACTAATTGCCAGTATAACGAGACATTTCCCAGACACAGTGAGAACAGGATTAATTGTTGCAAGGCCGGTAGATTTTGCAGATATGATAGAACTGCTGACAGCCTTCGAAACACAAAATGGTCGACCTAATGAGCATAGACATAGGAACGGTCACCCAAACTCACCCATCCTAAACCGGAACACAGCTACGAACAACCAGAGCGAAGGAGAACATACAAATACTAGGAGTACCCATGAAAGGGGGAGAGGGGCACACCATTTCCCACAACCACATAACCATGGCGAGAGGATGGAGAACACAAGACAGCGGTACCACGACACGATACCGAGGGGTGAATCAAGGTACAGAACGCACAGGTATGATCGTGGAAGACCAGGAGATCGTACCCATCAAGTGAATCATATACGATTCTGTAGGGAATACATGAACAGTCATAGGTCGTCGTACAATAGGGGTTCACGTCAAAGAGGCAGAAACCAAGGGAACACCGACAACGTAAGACAACAGGAACAGAATGAAAATATACCGGATAGGACCGATACTGCACAGAATACAGAAACTACTATCACCTCCAACGTCCAGGAAAACTAAGTACAAGTCAACTTTGTGTCCCGGAAGTTGACCTGTGTGGCAGTAGGGGCGATATTGACCAATATAATGTAGGTACCTTGAGAAGACAGGCGAGTGATAGAAAGGAGATAACCAATCCACCAATGATTAGGCTGAAGGTATGGGGTATCGAATTGCCAGCGATGATCGATACAGGAGCCAGCACATCAGTATGTGACGAACAGCTGTTCCAAGAACTGATAACTAAAAGAAATGCTGAATTCTTGCCTGTGTGCGGAGTATATTGCAGCACAGCAATTGGCAAGAAGAAAGAACATGTTAAATACCAAGTAAGGCTGGTAATTGAAATCGGAAGTTGGAAGTTCGATTTCATTGCCCTAGTAATACCAAGATTAACAGCTACCCTAATCATTGGCAGTGATTTGCTTAACCTTTGGAGGTCGATAATTAACTATGACCTACATGAATTTGTCATTAAGGAAGGAGCCTCAGAATGCACTGCGAAGTTCCTGGAGGAAGAAACATGCCAAGAGGAACCAGACCAGACAGGGATCCATCCAGATGAACAATTCTTTGTGGAAAACATCAATGTCCACGAGAATAGATTGGTAGACCTAAGGGTACATAAGAAGAAAACAGGTTGGACGAGCGATGAAGAAACTAACGTTTGCAGCCATTGGATCTGCACAGAAGACGAGTATGTTGCCTGGGACAACTACCAACCTGAACCACTACCAACAGATGGAGAAGAATCGAGGCTACAGCTAATCGATGAGAAGGTCTGGGGGGCACATGGCATCTCTGAAGAGGAAAGAAACCAACTTAGGAAAATACTGGTTAAAAACAGGAAAGTTTTCGATAAAAAGCCAGGTACGTGTAACAAGTACGTACATACCTTTACAGTAACAGATATTACCCCCTACTCACACAAATCCAGGCCCATCCCCAACTCCATCAGGGAGGAAGCTGACAGAGTAATCCAGAAAATGTTAGCGGACGGAATAATTGAGCCGTCGGACTCATGTTATGTGAATCCAGTAGTATGGGTCCATAAGAAAGGGGGAAAATTGAGGATGACCATCGACGCAAGGAAGATAAACACACATACCTTGCCGGATCACTACAGGCCTGAGGGGGTAGACCAACTAATATCGAAATTGAAGGGAGGTCAACATTTCACTAGTCTTGACTTGACAGCATCATTCTGGCAAATTCCTCTTCATCCAGATGTCAGGAAATATACCTGTTTCTTACACAAGGGAAAGGTATACCAATTTTCAAAATGTGCCTTCGGACTATCGACCAGTAGCAGTGCACTACTGAGGGCTCTAGACAAAGTTTTTGGAGATACCATCGAGACTTTTGTGACGCAATATGTAGACGACTTTCTAATATACAGTGAGAATCCCGAGTCGCACTTACATCACATAGATTATGTATTATCCAGGTTCCAGGAAAGCAACATGACCCTAAATTTAGAAAAGTGTGAGTTTTTCGTCAAAGAGGCTGAATTTCTGGGCCACATCATAACACCTGATGGTATACAACCTAATCCGGAGAGGGTCAAGGCCATAGAGCATATACCACCCCCACGTAACTTAAAACAATTGAGGAGGTTTCTGGGCATTTTGCAGTACCAGTCGAAATTCGTGGTCAACTACGCTAAGGAATTGGTACCCCTTAGAGCACTGTTGAAAAAAGATACTAAGTGGGAGTGGAACGCCGAACACCAGGTGGCCTTTGAGAATATCAAAGAACTTTTCAAGCACAGTATTCTCCTGGAACGACCGGATCCGAATTCACCTTTTCTAGTATACACTGATGCTAGTGCGCACTCATATGGTGCGATATTAGCACAAGAAGATGCAGATGGCAACAAACATGTGATTGCCACAGCTTCTAGATTTTTAAATAAAATAGAAGCCAATGCCTGCATAACCGAACTGGAAATAGGTGCAATCCATTTTGCGTTGCAGAAGTTCAGACAATATATATATCTCTATAAAATAATTATATATACAGATCACGTAAGCCTGTCCTTCATTCAAAAATGTAAGCTGACCAACTCCAAAATCTCAAGGTACATACATGAGATCATGTCATACGACATAGAGGTCAAACATATCCCGGGGAAGGAGAATATCTTCAGTGACCTATTGTCAAGATTGAGGTCGGAAAGTCACATACCCGAGACGGTATACAGTCCGCACCATGAGATCAAAATTATGCAGATAAGTAGCAAAGAAAACAACGAGATCTTGCAAGACTTCAAGAACATAGCAAAGCTGCAACAAGAAGACCCTGAATTGAAGAGGCTATTCGACAAGGCTCCAGACATAATACCAAGATTGGATGCCAAGATAGGCAAATTTAGGGACATACTATTTAAACTGCATGGTCGCGACGTAAAGAAATGGAAGATGATGGTACCAAATTCCTTACAGGATAGGGTCATTTTAGCATTCCACCACTCGATGCTTCACTCCGGTACTGAGAGGACAGTGCTTGCCATCGAGGAGGTATTGTACATTAAACATCTTGGCAAGAAGGTAAGGAAGTTAATTTCCTCATGCGACCTATGCCAAAAGGCCAAGCCAATTAATGTAAAGTACGATGTCATCCCACAATCCATTGTGAGGAATGAAAAAAATGCATTGGTGTGTATTGACGAGCATGGAGAGCTGCCAAGGGGTAAAGATGGAAACAGATACATATTTGTCATGTTTGATGTCTTTACAAAATTCACCAAAATATACCCCATTAAGAACATCAAAAGCAGAACATGCCTAGATAAAATCGTCAAGGACTACATCCCAAAATATGGGAGAATAAAATGTATCCTATCGGACAACGCGACCATGCATAAGAGCAAATTGTTTCAGAACACCTTAGAAACATTAGGTGTAAAATTGTACTATTCCTCAGCATATTACCCCCAGGGAAACCCGACCGAGAGAATCATGAGGGATATTAGTATTTATTTTCGTTTGCTCTGCCACAGAGACCACACTTCCTGGACGGAAAAATGCGGATATATAGAGGAGGTGATTAACCATTCGGTGAACCCCACGACCAAGTTCGCACCTATCGAGCTAATGACCAACACGAAACCAAGAAAATTAGCAATTGACATTGACACTACCATGGCTGCCCAAAGAGAATTATCAGAGAAAGAAAAATGTCAATTGGCATTCAGAAGATTACAACAGAAGGCTGAAAAAGGGAGGAACAAGGTGAAGAGATTCGTCAGGAAATGGTCCCCACAAATTGGAGAAAAGGTGCTCTTAAAAAGCCACAAAGCATCCAAGGCATCTGAGAAGAGATCTGGGAAGATGGAACTATTGTATACTGGACCACTGGTCGTAACAAAACAGCTGGGTGACCATACATATGAGCTACAGAATACAAATGGCAAGTTGGTAGGAAGATACCACAAAAATAAATTGAAGCCATACAAAGAAAGAGCCAAATAGCCTTTGTCAACAAATGTGTAAGGCAGGAGTAGTGGAGATGAAAGAAAGATAACAATTTTTGATGGGTTACTTATAGAAAATTATATTCAAAATAGGATTACAACAAGGAAGAAAATCAACATAGTCATTGGCTATATCGACCACAAAGAGCATTGTCAACAAAGACAGATGAGGACACTGATTGTCATTAAATAAATGAATCATAGCGACGGAAGATAATATGTTTTTGACATAAGGATGTCAGGGACAAAAATAAAAATGAATTAATTATGATGAAAAAGATATAATATTCCGACACAAAGATGTCGAGGGTAAATGGAGAAGAAAAATAATACAATTACAGAATAATTGTAAGTATAGAAGTTTTCTCTTATAGAAATAAGAGACAAAGAGATGACAATTAGTGAAATGAGGAAAACCATAACCAGAAAAACAATGCCCATGAATTGAGATGAATATAGCCAATGCTAAGCTCGAAGAAATGTTGAACCAAACAACAATGAATAATAACCCAATCAAGAAAATTAGTACCATTAGTAACATCAAAGTTTAAGAACCAACTCAATAACCTGCCTATACATAAGTTTGTAAGACAAAGAAGGCGAAGAACTGAATAAAATATTGCCATAAATATGATCATAATTATTAGCTCAAAATTTGTATCCTGTTTTTCTCTCCTCATAGCAATGAATACAAGTCAAAAACCACATGAAACACTTAAATTATATTTGTGTCAATGTCAAATGTACAATAACTGAGTATGTGTTGTATAAGAACTGAATATGTGTTGTACAATAACTGAATATGTGTTGTACAATAACTGAATATGTGTTGTATAAGAACTGAATATGTGTTGTATAATAACAACATATATGATATGATAACTGGATATATTGTGTAATAACTGAATATATTGAGTAATAACTAAATGCTTTATGCCAAAACTGAATGTGTATTGTGTAATAACTGAATATGTATTGCATAATAACAGAACATATGTATTATGATAGCAGGATATATTGTACAATAACAGAATATGTTGAGTAATAACTAAATGCTTTATGCAAAAACTGAATGTGTATTGTGTAATAACTAAATATGTATTGCATTAAAACAGAACACATATGTGTTATGATAGCAGGATATATTGTGCAATAACTGAATATGTATTGTATAATAATTGAATGCATTATGTAGCAATCGAATATGTGAAGTTTATAAAGACATGCTGTATCATGTCAAAACAAAGGACAAAGACAAACAGTGAAGAAGACTGTAAAGAAAAAAAATATATATTGTACAAAGTGATTGAATCATAGAAGTAGGGAGAAGTATTGTATTGTGTTTCAAGATTGTAAATGAGGTGACAACTTGAAAAACAAAACAAGGGGCATATGAGACAGAATATTGACTAATAGAAAATTGTTCATGTAAATATTTTTATAAGAATGTGTAAATTTTTAATTCTTTCAATTTGAATGTATTAGGGACCTAAATTTTTTCAATATTCAAAATAGACAATGTCTTCTCAATTGTTTGAGTTCGACCAATGAGAACTGTTGCGCGGATGAATACATAAGAATGGCGGTGTTGCGTCATAGGGACGCCAAAGGACTAGTTTATCATTAGCGTCTGTGACTTCAAACTGTAAAGACGTATAATTGTTGATAGCGTGTGAATATGTGAATTACATCCAAACTTCTAACCGGCATGGACGCTATCCAATTTTAAGAGTTGTTAACTAATTGCTTTGTGAAAAGAAGTGTAGATGAACGAATAAATGTGTTTATAACAAAAGTACGTTGATTTATGCATTCCACTCTACGACCACATCCCCTGCAGAAAAGAGCGGCCTCTGCTCTAACAAACTTTACACCTTTCAGCAAAAACAGTGTTCCATTTGCTGCTATATCCACACTAATATGTGTTAACCATCATTTAAGAAATCCCCGCCACACTTATATGTACAGCAAAATGTGTGATGAAAGTTTATCTTCATTAATGCGAAGTCCTTCAACTGAGTAAGTCATTTTGGACAATGAATGAATCAAGTGATTGAAATTATGCCCAGAGCTCAGTTACTCGACATTAGCCTTTTCAGAAAAATCTTATCCAGGTAACTCACTGTAACCGAGATTAGAACTCTAGAGCTTTGGAATGAGAGGCAGACTTGGTATCCTCACACCATGGAGATGGGCATTAAGCTTTTATAACAATAATTTGTAGAAGAGTGATTATATAGTCATGTGAATTCAGCATATCAGATTCTTTTCTATTAACATATTTTATGTGAAGCCAAAAGGTTTCATTGCAGCATTTCACATTGGATTTGCATTTTTACTACATTATAATATATGTGCTCTTTTTTGTACAGCAATACCAAAGCACATATTACATTCCTTCTGATAAATTAAGGTTAACAAAAAAATGAGAACCCAAATATTTACAATCTGCCTTTATGCTTATTCCTTGAAGAAACAGCAGATAGTATTAATGTTCATTGTATATCCATTTTCTCATGAATGTAAATTGGGCACATGTGAAGTGTCAGTGCTGAGGACAGTTGAATCATTCATCTTTTCTCTTTTTTTTTCCTTAGGTACTTTTTTGGAGAAGGATACACCTATGGGTCACAGCTTTCCAAACGAGGACCTGGAATGGAACGTCTATATCCACCAGGGGAAGTGGATCCCATACCTGATTGGGTTCACAAACTAGTGATAGATCCACTGGTAAAAGCAAATATAGTTCCAGAAGGTTTCATCAATTCTGCAGTGATTAATGACTACCAGCCTGGAGGATGTATTGTTTCACATATTGATCCAATTCATATATTTGACAGGTAAAATATATGTAATTAATATTTTTCCACACAATGGCCATGTGTAGGACTTGATTGGAAAGGATAAAGTGAGACTGAAAAATTGAATGCCATGACTGGGATTTGAACCATGGATCTACCGGTTACCATCCGGTTGCTCTAAAAACTAAGCTATCATGGCCAACGTGCCAATATGACATTAAATTCTCCAATTTACTCACGTTATTCTCGGTAAACCATACAAGGAGGTCTCATTTACCCTGAGATAATATACCTTAATGGCAATTTATAGTGTTGTAAGTACTTTAGTCCCGGGCTTCTAGTTTAACCAACTCTAAGGTCAATTAATGTAATTAATATTTTTTCATACAATAGCGATGTGTAGGACATGATTGGAAAGGGTAGCGTGAGACTAAAAAATTGAATGCCATGACCGTGAATAGAACCACGGATCCACCGGTTACCATTCGGCTGCTCTAACCACTAAGCTATCATGGCCAACGTGCCAATATGACATTAAATTCTCCAACTCGCATTCCCGGTAAACTCCATAAGGAAATCTCATTTACTCTGAGATAATATACCTTAATGGCGACTTGCAACACTGGGTATTTCCGGCAACAAGGAGGCAGATGTGGCAGCAGCTGCTAAGGCTTCATGTTGCCTACCGGAGTTATCCACCCCATAGTCTGCCTTACGTAGATGTGCAGCAGTACTTCCATCACTATTTATTTGCCATCTGGCAGTAGTCATGGGAAGTGTTAGCTGGCAGTCAGTTGCAATCAAGAATACTGTACAATCCTGGCTCACTTCCTGCAGGGATTCTTGGCAGTCAGAGGTTATTTTAACCTGATTAAGAATAGACCACACACACTCCATTCATGGTTATCTTTTGCATGGCGAATGGTTCCTGTGTGTCACATGTGCGATGTACAACTCTCTGTGTCACACGTTTTGGTTGATTGTCCGCAATATACAAGAATGCCAATTCCTTGTCTGGGTTTTACCCTGGGACCAATTCTAGGCAACGACCTGGTCTCTGTAGGTACGGTGCTGCTGTTCATCACTGAAATTGATTTCATGAAACAAGTTTAACTTGTGTTTTATTTTTGGGTATTTGATTTTGTGGTTTTTAAATAGGAACTGGTTTGTGTTGTTTTAGTGTTTGTTTTTAGCACTTTACTGTTTTAGCATTCATATTTTGTTTTACTTTTTTACATTCATTTTTAATGTTTTAACTATTTATCATTTTAATCTTGTGTTTTAGCTTTAATCTTTTCACCCCATCACTTTGTAAGTATTTTAGACTTTAAAATATGACTTCCTGATTGCTTGTCTATAAACCAAGATGCAACCATTATGTGTGAAATATGATGCCTCAGTACATTGGTAGCTAATATGTGGGTGGGGCTGGCAGTACTGTTCTAACACGCCAGTGCTGCTGATATATGTACAACAGTGGTGCTAGCTTATTAAATTTATTAATCAGTGAATGAGAATGTGTAAGTAACACAGGCAAGATTATTGGAAGGAAAACATTGTAAGATAATGTAAGAATGTGTATGAGCATTAGGAAAAAAATAAGACCTTCCACGATTTAGCTTGTCTAATCTGCTGATTTTAAATAACTAACAGCAATGAATAACTCAAGCCAATTTTATATTTAATTCATATCAAGAACTTAGCAAACACGAAGTTACTGAATTTCAATAAAATTGCAACTTACTTTGACAATGTGTTACAAAATTCATGAAGTATGAGTTCTTTTTCTCCAGATGTGTTTTGATAATAGTATGAGGATCATTTTGAAGGGTAGAGGTGGCAGTGGTGCATACCAGAGCACATCATTTCTGATTTAGCTACATAAAACAGTCACTAAATTATTGATTTTATTTTACAGGCCTATCGTCTCTGTATCCTTTATGAGTGACAGTGCTCTTAGTTTTGGTTGTAAATTCAGCTTCAAACCCATTCGTGTTTCAAAACCAATCCTGTGCCTGCCACTCTCCCGAGGCTGTGTTACTATTCTGAGGTAAGTATTTTCAAGTATTCTAAAATGTTGGAAAGCTTGCACAAGTATTATTTCTAAGATGTAGCACATTTTACTTCCTTCATTAGTATTTTCTAGGTGTATCAGTGTGATATTTCTGATGTCAAAGACATGCTTTTTATAATAGGACCATTGAAATACAAAAAAGGATGTGACAGTCATCGAAATATACAAGTAGATTTTAACCTTGGTCCTCTGTTACCAAAAATGAATGATTTGCAATGCAGGGTGTGAACACAAATGGAAAACTGGTAATTGTCAGAGTATTTATTAAATAATTGGAAAATAGAGAAATGACAGGGTATCTGGAGAAATGTTCTGGAAATTGCATCTCTGTTGAATAAAACATTTATTTCTGCTACTGAAATAGAACTAACATTGAATATGTAGAGTTTAAAATTACAATCAGTGCTTTCAAATTCCCACACATTTTGCATGGGAGAAGTTGGCCATGCCATGTTGCACATATGTATGTAGTAGCTTTGTTTGTCATAGCAGTGATGTTCACCAGTGAAATGTTCTTCCTAACATGTTGTGGCATCTCTTCTCTAATACATTTTGTTAATAATGCTAGGTAGGTACTATTAAGTTTTACTCGTAAGTTATCAGAGCTTGTATTTAAAGTTCTGTCGTGATGGGTTTGTTGGATGTTGCAGTTAATAAAGCCTCAATAATTGGAGTTGTTAAGTGAAGCATTGACATAAGATAGTGGCAACTCATTGTTGAAAATGCACTTGTGGTTGGCATAAATACTTTTTTCTGTCCACATAAGATTATTAGGAACACTAAAACACTGGCTTTGCAAACCATGGTTCATCTGCATCTGTTGTCTGAAATATGAATCCTAGATCCACATGGTATGTATTGAAAAAAATTATGTGTTTTAGCAAGATCTACATTTTTTGTATAGTAAGATTTGGTCTATCTCTCGCGGTTTACCAGTTATACAGAAGTCATCCAGAGTAAATATGATTTCATGGGCTATAGCTAGAAAATTCAAAATATACATTTCATTTGTCATAAAATATCTCAAACATAGCATTTTAATCAAAATCATCAGTGATTTTTAAGAACATTTTTGAAATATTTTCCATGTAAAGGGTAGTTTAGGATGGAGCAATTTTCTTCAAAATCTTTGTGTCGCATCCTTAAAAGACATTAAACTTAAATACCAAGTTTGGTTTTTCATTGACTTTTTGTTTTTGAGTTATGCTGTCCACAGACTGACAGACTTGTAGACACACAGACCTTTATCTAAAGTAAAAATAAATTAGAAACTAAAAGCTTCACTTATCTTAGTAATATTCCAAGTTGTTTGGTGCTAACAAGTTTCGAGTTGACGCCAAATCATTCTCAAAGCTACCCATAATACATTACCTACCACGGCCGAAGAGAATGACGCAAGATCTTGGCAGATTTTCATCACACCAGCTCATCCCAAGCTGACCTTCCAATCAGACTTGCATCCCGTTCCCTACCAGTACAGGAAGTAAGAAAGAAATGTAAAGACTCCCTAGTCATTTCGACGTAGGATTAGAAGGATCAAGAGTTGGTCAAGAGAAACCAATAGTAAGAAGTGAGTTTGGTATAAGTCAGGCAAAGAAATATCAATCTCAGCTCAGGATGCCATGGTTGCCATACTTGCAAGATAAAGCCTGTGGGGGGATAACAGGTACTAACTGGCGTGGATTTAGCATATCCCCTTGCCCCTCCACTTAGCATTCTGAGTAACTGTCCACAGTGCCATCCATGAATACCCCCCAGGCCATGTGGGTATTACCGGTTATGAGCAAGTGGATGCAGCCACCAAATCTGCATGTCGTTTGCTGGAGTTACCCACACAAACACTGTTTTCTAGAGATGTGCAACTTTCGTTACCATCTTTTTTTGGTTTGGCAGAAATCTTGGGAGGCATTCACTGGCACACAACTGTGGATGATCAAAGACACTGTAGCTCCCTGGTTGACATCTTGCAGGGACTCTCGGAGGTCGGAAGTTCTTTTAACCCATTTAAGAATAGGTCACATAGGTCACACCTGCGCCACTCATGCATATCTGCTACCTGGTCACCTGGCCCCAGTGTGTCCAGCGTGCGATGTTCAACTCTCTGTGTTGCACGTCTTCTTAGACTGTCCGTGTTACGCTCAAGAGTGCCAGTCCCTTGGTATGGGTGTTACACTGCATTCTGTTTTGGGCAACGACCCAGTTGCTGTGGATAATGCACTGCGATTCGCACAGAAAGTTTAACTTGTTTTAGCTTTTGGATATTTTAGTCTTCGGTGATGATGTGTTTTAGCATTATCGTGATTTTACCATTTTCCATTTTAATTGTTTTAAATATCACGTTTTTTATATATTACATTTTTAACTTTCTTTTTTAATTCTTTGCACTTTTAATGTTTATCTTTTCAACCTTATGTTTTATGCTCGAGTTTTTAAACTTGTGAGCAAGTGCTACTTTTAGGTTCTGACTTGGGGCCCAAATGACCAAGTGGTCAACGGGCCCTTAAACATCACTCACTCACTCACTCACTCACTCACTCACTCACTCACTCACTCACTCACTCACTCACTCACTCCATGAATACCAAAATGGAGGTGGCACGGATACATAAAATGGTAATAGAGTTGCAAACTTAGAAATAGCAGTCACTTTTTTCAGCTTCTGTGGTTTTTTTGTTGATATGCAAGACACTTCATTATGCTTTGAAGAATTGTAACATGACAGCATTCAGAGCATACAAACAATTTAGAATATGCTTTTCTTCCCTTTTTTAAGGTAGTGCCTGCACAGAGGCACTACGCTACCCTGTTCACAATATGATAAATTCAGTTTTAAAGTCTAAAGGAATGTTTCACTTCTGTCCTGTATAGTAGAGGCAAATTACCAGTGACTTTTCTGAAGATTTTCTCGAAGCTTCTCAAAAACAAGTTCCTGCATGTTAAATGCTCCTGGAACTACATGCAATGGTGTTTGTCTGAGCCAACATTATTTACCTGCTGGCACATACAAAGGCAGTGTGTGAGATAGCTGTCACTTAATTCTTCTTTGCCTGCAGTCACTGCAACACTATTAACAAGTTTTTATTGTGTTGTTGCTTAAAAATGCATGTTTAGATTTCATTTCTTTTCTCATTGTCAAAGTGAAAAGTCAGACCTCACTGCTCGTGGTGTTTGGCATGAAAAGTGAGGATTTTTTTGTTTCATTTATTTGGAAATGTTACAATTAAAAATTACAGATTAATAACTTGAGTAGTTATTATTTGGTGAAGGCCAACCCATGTTGAACTTTGCATTTGCAAAACAATTTCTCAGGTCAAAAGGTGAAAGTTGGGATATCATTGAAAAATATTTGTTTAAAATGTCGCTCAAAAGTAAAATATTGTTGAAGATTTTACTAGGCTTAGGTTAAAATTTTGTATTATAAAATATATTTGCAGAAATACATATAAAGAACTAGTACAAAAAGTACAAAAATAATAGTTTACAGTTCACCAAATCTTGCATATTTCTTACACCTTTAGGAATTGATAAGAATGTACACTAATTATTAATTCACTTTTATTGCAGTGGGTTTGCTGCAGATGAAATTACCCACTGTGTTCGTCCTGAGGACACAGTTGCTCGCCGGGCTGTGATTTTGTTACGCAGGTAACTTCTTTTATGGGCAATAAAGCATGTTTTTATATTTAAGCAGTTCAATGTTATTGTCACAGATATGCCAGCTTGAGAGGTAGAACCAGGACTGAAAAATTCAGTATCAAACGATTTGTCTTTTCCTGGTAGACCACAAGGGAATCTTACATCAGAGATAAATATCCCAAGGGCGACTTACAATCATAAGTACTTTATGTCCCTGGTTTAAATAACCTTTAGATGATAATTGTTATTTTTGTATGCCAACCAACTTACCGGGAAAAGTAAGAATCAACTGGGGAATTTAATGTCGTACTGGCAAGTTGGCCATGGTAGCTTAGTGGTTAAAGCAGCTGCTCGCTAAGCGGAAGATCTGTGGTTTAAATCCCGGCTATGGCATTGAATTTTTCAGTTCTGATTCAACCTCTTAAAACATTGCGCACACACGGCTTGTGTGTTTAAAACCACCAGCAGTAAGCTTGTTGGCATAAATAAATAATAATTAACATCTAAAGGTCACTTAAAACCTGGGACATAAAGTACTTACAATTGTAAGTCACCCTTGGGGTATTTATCTCTGATGTGAAATTCCCTTGTGGTCTAACCAGGAAAAGTACAAATCAACTCGGGAATTTAATGTCGTACTGGCAAGTTGGCCATGGTAGCTTAGTGGTTAAAGCAGCCACTCAATAAGCGGAAGATCCATGGTTCAAATCTTGGCTATGGCATTGAATTTTTCAGTCCTGATTCAACCTCTTAAAATCTCTTTATGTACTTCATTGTAAAATTGAATGAATATCTAGAAAGAGAAGTAAAAACCACAGAGTTCAAGGTGATATCTGTTATTACACTCCTTTCCTCTGATAAAAGTTTGTTTCGTACTGCTTATGCATGAATGTGTGTGGGTGGGAGTGGGGGTGGGTGCGTGTGTGTGTGTGTGTGTGTGTGTGTGTGTTACAATAAAAAATAATAAAAAAAATGTTCATGAGGGGAGGATTGCATAATGGTTAGGGCTCGGAAGTGTTCATGCTCTAAAAAATACTGAAATATGCAAATATACTCTTAAAATTTGAAAATATGCTAATATGCACTATTTAATTAAAACAATTAATGTCCCTTGGCAGTAGACAAGTTGAGTTAGTATAAATAATAAATACACTTATATTATTCCTTAGAGGTTGAAGCAGGCTGCTAGTATTAATTGTTAAATTGCAGTTCACAACCAATACTTTATACAAATTTTCAACTGTAAAGCATCTTCTGTTGTCTCCCAAAAATGTTCTCTCCACGTCACATGTTATTGCGGCATATTTAAAGGACGTTAAGTATTTCACAGAGAGAGTCAAGTCTCTTGGTGTGACAGATGGTTTTCTTTCGAGGATGTCTCGAAAATCTGTTTATAACCAGAATTTTTTTAAATTATGTAATTCACTTTCTCTTTCACATTTTGACCTATACTACCAGGAATCAAACTTAGATCACATTGTGTTTTCAAAGACAGTAAATGATTCATGCAAAGGAGATCCTAGAGCTTCCAGTGTGTGATGTTAAAGAAAAATGGGCAAAATGAAACTAAGATCCTCTTTTAACCCAGTGCCTGACAGAATATTTTGCACAGTTTCAATTGATGAAGCACCTTTCGAGTCCAAAGAATTAACAACCTCTTCGACTATTTCTATGTGCTCAGCATAATATAAAACTGCATCGACCCAAGTTTCCCGTCGAGTTAACACTGGTGCAGGAGGAAGTCAGATATTAGGTGTTGTTGATCTAAACAACTTAACTCTTTTAGGAGATTTAACAAAAATTCTCTTTGTACTGGACACAAATCTATCTACCAATGGGAAAGAATCGCGTATTGTCTCAGAAATGCGATGAAGAGCGTGTGCCAAACAAGTCATATTAATTAAGTTAGGAAAATACCTTTTAGGGTTTGTCCTGATTTTACCATATAAAGACCTGTATCAGTAACAAATAAAAGTAACCAGTTGTATTTGATTCCACATGGCCATAGTAATTTCAAAGAGTCCATCACAACCTGGGTTACAGTTACATTGTCAGTGGCCAACAATTCATACACATTAAGAAGATAAGGTGTCGAATATTGTTTGTTATTTAAATCACCGACAATTATATTAGCAATAGAATGGCACTCAGAAGCAGGGTTTTCATCGACAGTCAACCATACAAACTGACCCGCTAATTCATTTAGTAAATTTGACAATATGTTATTTAACAATATCCTACATAAGTCTTATGCAATGTACTTTCTTCAGTCACATGTTGTCGAGTGTACTTAGCAAGACATTTTTAAATGTTGGATTATTCATTTTGAACAAGGAAATATCAGCAGCCAAAGATGCTTGGCACAAGTCATAAGAAAATTCAATAACCATACTTCCTAAGCACTACTGTTTTTGAACAGGTTATTTTTTTGCGAGTTTTCTGGTTAAATTCTCCTTCTGAGAATTATCTGTTGAACTATTTGAAGTCTTTTCTCCCTCCCTACATTTTTCTCAGATGCTCCACCAAACAGCACCCTATTATCTGTTGATATTAAATCACCTGAAAACTCATTCTGTAAATGAATTAATCTAGCACTCGAAGTTGGTTTTATTTTTGGCATTTGAAGAACTTTTTGGCATTTTATACGCCTAATTTAATTTGGTGGGAACCAGTTCACAACACCATTACATTTCAAGAGCAAGATATAATTGCTGGTAGGCAGGCAAGAGACTGTCACACACATATATGAAAGGATGGAAACAGGGGATTCACTGCATGACTCAGCATTATTTCTTGCCACTTCATGAGTTGCATCATGTGCAATACTTACTACCCAGATGAAAAAAAAAAAGTAAAATAAATAAAAAGACCCTAATCATTAAAACATGCAATATAGAGACTATTATATTGAAGTATTATGCATTTATCAAGATCAAGAAACTATTCAGTTATATGCACCATAAAATCATGTCCAAATAACTGAAAATTCCATAATTCTTGCACGTAATGTAAAAGCATACATTTTTAACCAGTAAGAAACAATATACACATGCATGAACTTCCTAGCCCTAATAATGGTATACCTTCTAAATTTGTTTTTGTTTAAAAACAGGATTCACAGCTGCCAAGGCTCTGGTACAAATTATTCAATCAACTGATTTCACCTTCTCACATGTTACTAGTTGTACTGTTTGTACTTTTGTATTTTCCCATGTACATCTCATTTACACATAATAAATGCAGTTGGGTTTAGGCCATTATTTTCCTTAACACTTCATATGAGTAAAACTCTTGTATAAAGTGTAAAAACTTGTAGTGAACTGGAAATACATTTTGCATTCCAGGGTATTTCCTGATGCTCCGAGATTGGCTCCTGATGAAGTTCTACCTCCTGTTGGTTTATCTTCACTTTCTTCTCGTCACCAGGATATAAATGGACTCTCCAGGTATGTATTGAGTTGATAAAAATGAGGGATTAAACCTGAGAGTCAGAACTTAACTCACAGTTAAGTTTTGAGCAGTTTTAATCTAAATTGATCTGTAACACTGTGTTTGGCAAGCAATTTGTTCACACCTTGCAGTTATAGAACTCACATAATCCATGCTGTATTGTAGAAATAGAATATTAATTTGTTGTTAGCTAATGCTGGATTTCTGACAATGAAGTCATTAATCTTCTTGCTCTCCAATATTTTTCATTGATAATATATAATCCTTAAATAATATATATAAAGTTTGAAATTTGCGATCTCTCTTGTTATGTAGTGCATTGTGACTGCTTCTATTGAATAATATGGATATGCAGTCTTGCTCCTAATTGTAAATGGATCCTTGGTTCAGCTGCAAATTTGTTGCTATCTTAGTGTTAAATAAAGGTGTCATATGCTACAGACATAAAATTGTCTTTGTACTATATAAAATTTTAGGGAGTGTTAAGATTAATGATGTTTCATGCTTGCATATTGATGTCAGCAAGTAATGTTTGTGTGTAGGCCTGCAGAAAATGCAAGAAAGAGAGTTGTGGTCGTCAGCAGCTCATTGCATCCTCGACAGGAAGAAAGTGAGGCTGATGATGAAGACGAATATCCAGATAAAAGGCGTAAGATCCAGAAAGAAGTCAGTCCCAGTCCTAGTTCAGGCTCCAGCTCCAGTTCAGTTAGCAGCAGCAGGAGCAGTAGAAGTCGGAGTAGCAGGCACTAGCATAAGTAAGTAAAATGCTCTGGTAATGCTTTCTTTAAGTTGTTTTGGACATCCTTCATGCCTTAGGTTAGGAATGATATAAGCGTACATCTCATGTACAAGGTGCATCCAGAAAGTAAGTCTCGATCGCATCCAGAGATGGCACTACCAGTCGGATAGAAATGTGCTTGCACAGGAGAAGAGAATAGTAGTAGTAGTAGCTTTATTGATCCTGTAAATCATCTAATACACTAGCAGTGCCAATGATATAGGACACATCAAAACATTGAGTTTATGTACAGTTCTCTTACAATTAAAGTTACAAAATATATGATTGAGAGGTAGAACTGGAACTTAAAAATTCAATGCCACAGCTGGAATTTGAACCACAGACCCTCCGCTTACCAGGAAGTAAGTAGCTTAATGGTTAGAGCACCCACCTGGTAAGCAGAGGGGCTGTGGTTCAAATCCCAGCTGTGGCATTGAATTTTTAAGTTCCAGTTCTACCTCTCAAACATTGCCCACCTACGGCTTGTGTGTTTAAAAACACCAACAGCAAGTTTGTTGGCATAAATAAATAATAATTACCATCTGAAGGTTAATTAATCCTGGGACATAAAGTACTTGCAATAATAAGTCACCATTGGGGTAATTGTCTCTGAAGCAATCTTCAGCAGAGATCCGTCGTCAATTGTGTCACGTGTATGGCAGCTGTGTCACATGTTGCAGGCAATTCATGGAAGGAAGAACCAATATTCATGACGAAGACCGTAATGGCCGATCGTCCCTGGTGACGCCAAAAGTGTTGGATAGAGTGTGCAAGCAATTGTGCAGAACCGGCGCTTCACAGATTCAGAACTCTCTTGTCAGTTTCCCCAGATGTTTCACCTGCTTTTGCACAAAATTATCTCCCGGTGGCTTGGTCTTCACAAAGTGTGTGCAAGATGGGTGCTTAGACAACTGACAGATGAACACAAAACCAAACATCTGGCCACAGCATTGACATTCCTACAGCAATAAGCAACAGAAGGTGACCAGTTTCTCAACAGTGTTGTCACTGGGGATGAAACATTGGTGGCGCATGCCACACCAGAGACAAAACAACAAACAATGCATTGTCGGCATAGTGGTTTACCTGTAAAGACCAAATTCAAGCAATCTCTGTCAAAAAAATCATGTGCACTGTCTTCTGGGATTGACTTGGTGTCCTCTTGTGCGACTTTTTACCATTAGGGGAGACTACGAATGCTGATCAATATTGCCAGACGGTGCATAAACTCAAGTGGGCAATCTAGAACAAGAAACGTGGAATGCTGACAAGAGGCATTACGCTTGTGCATGACAATGCGAGACCCCATGCAGCCAATGCCACACGAAATGTGTTGAATAACTTTGGATGGGAGGTTTTCAAACATCCACCCTACCGTCCCGACCTCGCTCCAAGTGACTTTCATCTCTTCCATCTCATGAAGCGTTTTCTGGCAGAAAACGTTTTCACAGTGACACTGAGGTGCAGAATGAAGTGACTTTGTGGCTGCGGACATTGGCGGTGGAATCCTATGACTTAGGCATACAATTAATGGTGCACCGTTACGATAAATACCTCAACAGTGGTAGTGACTATGTTGAAAAGTAGCCAGTGAGTCTATGTAATTATTCCAATAAATATTTCTTACTTAGTGATGTTTTTGTTCTCTTTATCGGTCATTGAGACTTACTTACATTGAGCACCTCGTATGTTGAAGTTTAAGTTTGTACTGTACTGTATCTCAGAAACTGTTCAGTAACAAACTCTACATTGCCTTTTTTAAGTAATTATAATTTATCTTCCATTCTAATGAATATTGATAATTGTAATGTAAATAATTATATTATTCTAATGAGAGAGTACTTATAAATTCTTATACTCATCTTCATGGTTATTCTTCTTTCACTAGAAAAATACAATTTGCTAAAATGTAACTGTTGGCAGAGATTTTATGCAATGTATTTGCTGATAAATATTGACTGATGGATAATCAGCAGCATTACATTGCACCATACCACTATGTTGTTGCAATGCACATTTCACTTAAAATAGTTTGCTCATTTGCATACAAGGATGGAATCTTTTATTTTGTATTGTATTCAAGAAGTTATACTCTTTATTGTTTTCCTGATTATAGTTCAATTATATGAATTTTCAAAACCTGTCCTTTTAGCTTCTAGTATTGTTCTCTTGAGATCAGCAGCAGCCTGTTTCCATTTTTTTAATTGCTTTCCTTTTTGAGTTCCAAGTCCTCTGTCCAGAAACATTTGAATCTTTTTGATGATCCTTGGGATGAATTTCTTGGTGGCCAACTGTATTGTTTGTGTGATGTTTTTGTCGATTTTACTGTTGTGTAAAGAAATTTTCGTTTTGTTGGACTGTAATTTAAGTTTAGGGAGGATTTACTTTAGGTTAAGTTAAAGGTATAAATAGAGATAAATTTCCTATAAATTAATATCTTGGACATTTTTTACATTATGAATTACCATTCCAGCACACATAAATAAAAAAGCCATTACCAATTCCCATTAAATATTCAAAAACCTGTACTAAACCATATAGAGGAAATCATTGTCTTCTTAAAGTTCTCTGTCTAGAAATAGTTGAAAAGAGGTCCGGTTTGCCTTCTTGAAGTTCCAGGATTTATTAGCTTGTCTATTTTTATTTAGTTGTGGTGTGGGCACTTTGATTTTTGCCATTACAGGCCTGTGCCCAGACTGGGTCATCAATTCTTGTCGTTCTGGGGTAGATATCTGAAGAAATAAGTAGGAGATCATGAAAATATAAACATTTTAAAAATACACCTTGTTCCTAAATTATTCAAACTTTAAAATTGCTCTTTTGAAAATTTTAGTGTGGCTTATCTCATTCTTCCCACATGATCTTAATATCAAATAATTCAGTGATTGATTGGGATTTTGAGTTTTTCCATGAAGGCATCTTTAAGAAGCTGTGGATTTCAAAGTGCCTGATATATAGTGGTTGTGGCTCAAGCTTATGAGTGCTGTGCCAAGCAATTGGAGGGATGAAGAGAGATCAGTATATGTGGCAAAGCTCTCACCCTGTGTAAATATGAGAAGCGCTCCTGGAAGTGCTTCTTTCCATCTCCAGAACATTCTAGAATGTTTGTGGAAATTTCCAATAGTTATATAAGCGAGCATTCTCACAAGTTGGTCAATGGGAGTTAGTGACTGCATTTCTGCTATGGCAAAATTACTGTCCTCTGAACAAGTTTGTAGTGACATATAGTGAGTGCTGCTTCTGTCAGAGATTAGGGAAGTCTTGTGTTCAACTTTCCAGCAAATGAAGCGAACCTAAGAAGAAGCTACATCATGCGTATTTTATTACATTGCTGATCATGTAAAAACTGTAGTGACATGGAAAATTCAACTAGTTCAAGTTACTAAAGTGACAGTGTGAACTAAGTGAAATCACAGTGAAAGTTGAACTGGATCAAAACATTTAAGTGATAATGCGAACTTAATGAAGTGACAGTGAAAACTGGGAAAAGTCACAATATATTCAATTTTTTGTGAATAATGGCTTGAAGTAAGTTGTAGGGTCTATTATAGAACAGTCTGATTGCCTTCTTTTGAAGAATTAATACTTGTTCACATGTGAGTCATTTCCCCTGACAATAACCCCACAGACCAGGGTCTTTCAGGCCTCCTTACCTTGTCACACTTGCTTTGCCGTCTCCCTTCTTTCTCACGTTCACTGCTGTCTCTTCTCCATTACGTAATGTTTAGGTGTGATGTGCAGTGTTAAACTGTTAATTTGTTTTTTATGACCAAATCTGTTATTTTTACTTTCTCTACTATGTGTAGTAAAGCAGAGGAAGTATTGTATTCCACCCAAAAATTTGATGTTGAGATTCCACCGGAAATAATGTTTTGAGGCCCCTGAATCCAAAAAAAGCACTTTTAGAAAAAGGTCAGTATGTGTGTATGTCCCTGTGTCTTGTAAGTCTGTGGACAGCATAACTCAAAAACCAAAGTTGGTATTTAAGTTTAATGTCTTTCAAGGATGGGACATGAAGATTTTGAAGAAAAGTGCTCCACCATAAACCATTACATGGAAATTTTTTCAAAAATTTTGATGGTTTTGAAAATGGCTCTAATGATTTTAATTAAAATGCTGTATGTTTGAGATAGTTTTATGACAAATGAATTGTATATCTTGAATTTTCTGGCTATAGTCCGTGAAGTCCTATTTACTCTGGATGACTTTTGCATTATTGGTAAACCGTAAGAGATAGACCAAATCTTATTATACAAAAAAATGTAGATCTTGGTAAAACACACAATTTATGTCTAAATAAATGTTTTTGTAGAGTGAACTATTTCGTAGATATTCCTCATTATTTCTGTAAGTTTTGGAGAACTTATACTTCTATAAAATGAAACCTTGTTGTTCACTTTTTATGTTAACCGTGCTAAGAGAACAGAATTTGAAAGCTTTCAAAGATTTGACTATCGCTTAAAGTCTACTATATTTCCATATTCCCGTTGCACCTATAAGGAAATAAGCAATAGGATAATTTCTGCAAATGTTTATCTCAACTAACGCAAAGAAGATAGAAGAATAAAAGTTTGTAAGAATGGTTAGTACAAGAGTAGAGAAAGTCATGTGAGTGCAACACATCAGATTTTTTTTAATGATCTAATTATGTATTTTTGCAAATTGTGTATCGCTAACATAGGAATTTAGTTGTTTTCCACTGATTCTGATTTGTGATTAGTTTCTTTTTAAAGATAACAGTAAGTTGTTTTCTCATTCACATTGTCTCCCTAAACTTGAGTTGGCAACTCTGGAGGTGGCAGATATGCTCAGTTCTATGTGATAGTTACTGGTGCAAAAGAATTGTAAACCAATAAAATTACTCTGTTTAAATTTGGTTTGTTTAGGCAGTTTATCCTACTTCTTTCATTTTAATTCCAGTAATGTCTGCAGCAAGGGATCAGCTGGCAGCAGTTCTGAGAATATTTTTTAAATTGCAATCAGAAATACTCACACGCAATCTGTTTTCGTACAATTAAAAACAGAAGAAAAAAAAACCTCTTACGTATACATGTAGAACCAAACATAGAAATAACCTTCGCTGCTTCATAATGCAGCTTAGGAAATTCTTCCTTCAACTTCTGGTAAAATTCGAGCAAGTCTTTTGTATAGTAGAATAGATATTTGATGATCATTTTGCCAATCAGTCAACTCAAAATACAAATCAACTGCCATTGGAAAAGGCTTTACAAACACATCAAGTAACAGCTGCAACTCATTAATGCCCTATAACAAAAATAAAATGTTTTTGATTACTACAAATTAAAATTTTAATTTATAAAATTGTTTTGAAGTACCTTAATGCCACATCTTTTCATAAACAGGCATTGTTGACTAATGTTTTTTAATTTAATGTTATGCTTATACATTTGACAAACCGTCTATCAACAGTCTATCACTTCTTCACTCTGTAGTGCGTAAGTTGAGCCAAGCTTAACCAAGTTGCCACAATGCGAGGTGCAAGAAAGCTGCGATTTTAAACAGTGCTGTCTTAGACTATGTAAATATGAATGCAGGCTAAATATACACGTTTCAGTACATTTAAGTTCGCCTGGTATCTCAACATCGTTATCATAAATGTCCTTTTTTTTTTTTTTTTTTTTTCAAATATGATTTATGTAATATTCGCACTTAAATCAAAAGAGATTAAAATATTTAATAATCTCCTTTTTACATATACAGAGAGATCCAAATACATGTGAACCATTACGTGGTGTTTTTCCACTACATGCTCAGAAACACGTCACCAGCAGCTGATATACACAAGGTCATGAGCATCACTTGTTTTTCTCTGCTCTGCTCACAGTCAATATTGAGTTGACGCGACATCATGCGGCTGCATTATTACCATGTGCTTTATTATTTAGTTCTGTACTTAAAGTGAATTATGGCTCAACATTTGTTTTCTACTGCACAGCGTGTATTTATTTATGATTTGTATGTGTTAACTCAGTCAGCTTGCCAGGTGTATGGTGCACCATTAGTGGAGAAAGAGTTATAGGCCCATATTTTTTTTTTTTTTAGTTAACAGTGGACACCTGTATATGCGTGAATACAATTTTGTGCCTTTTTTTTTTAGCGAATTAACTGATAGGAAGTATGATTTTGCCTTTTTTCAACAAGACTCTGCAACAGCTCATACAGCCAATCTTTCGATGAAAACAATTGAAAGTGTGTTTCAGAACAGAATTATTAGTAGAGATTTGTGGCCCCCTCCGCCCCCTGACCTAACCCCCTGCGATTTCTATCTCTGGGGTAACTTAAAGCACAAAGTGTACAAGACAAACCCGCACATCCTGGAAGAATTAAAACAAAATATCCGTCAGGCAATTGCCAGCATTTCTCAACGTGAACTATGGCTAATGATGGGTAATTTCCTAAAGAGGTGCCAAAAATGTGTGGACAACGATGGTGGCCAGTTTCAGCATCTGTTATAATTATATTGGTAAGTAAAGCCTTTAAAAGTAGTTTTAAAAATGCTGAATGGTATTATTCGTGCTGTTCTGTGACAACGGCAGTTAGCAATGAGTGTAAAGGACCCTTACAGACAAAACACAGCGCAGCTGGTTCAGTCTTTTGGGTCACTCATTAGTAATCCAGACTAATCATTAAATTGTCTGTTTTGGGCTGGTTTAAACAAATAGTTTGCAGCACACGAATCCTTTATCTTTAAATTTACATAATTTAATTCATTGTTTAATGAATCAGTGTTGGTTCCACTTAGGCTTAACTTCTGAATAATCAGTGAATAAAAACTTAGTATTGCGGTATTGAAAGCAAAGGGCGAGTCACATATGAGGTGTGTTCAGAAATAAACCAAACTTTTGAAATAGCATGCCAACCAGCAGAGAGAGTGCACTGCAGCTACTAAGTGCACCTAACGGCAGGTTTAGACAACAAACTGCCATTTGCCACGTTTCGCTTGGACAATTTAGCATCTCTTAAGGGTGCAATGCAAAAATTTTGAAGAAAATTCCTCCACCTTAAACTACCCTTTACATGAAACATTTTTTGAAAATTTGATTTTCTCGAAAATGACTGATGATTTTGATTAAAATGCCATATGTTTAAGATATTTTTATGACAAATGAAATGTATATTTTCAATTTTCTGGCTATAGCCCATGTAGTCCTGTTTGCTCTGGATGACTTTTGCATAACTGGTAAACCGTAAGAGATAGACCAAATCTTGTTATACAAAAAATTTAGATCTTGCTAAAACACACAATTTATGTCTGAAGAAATTTTTTTGTAGAGTGAACCATTTCAGAGATATTCCTCATTATTTGTGTAAGTTTTGGAGAACTTGTACTTCTGTAAAATGGGACATCGCTATTCATTTTTTTATATGTTAACCATGCAAAGAGAACGGAATTTGAAAGCTTTAAAAGATTTGATTGCTCAAAACCCACTTATTCCCATATTCCCCTTGCACCTAGAAGGAAATAAGCAATAAGATAATTTCTGAAAATGTTTATCTCAACTAACATGAGAAAGATAAATGGATATGGGATTTTAAGAATGGTTAGTACAAGAGTAGAGAAAGTCATGCGAGTGCAACACATAAGATTTTTTAACTACAAAGGCTAATCCATAATGTATTTGCACCATGTAGTCAGATGGTAAACAAGGAAGTCTACCAGGAAATCCTAGTGCGCAGGAAGAGGCAGGCCTGAATTGTGGGAAAAAGCAGAATTGAAAGTTGCATCATGACAATGTTGTGCCCTATCCACCATATTCTCCGGATCTAGCCTCAGCAGACTTTTTCCTGTTTTCCAAACTGAAAAATACCTTGAAAGGATGTTGTTTCCAAACCATAGAGTAGATTCAGGATAATGCGACAAGAAGCCTGTGCATCATCCCACATAATGTGTTCCAGGAGGCTTTCCAAAAATGAAACTATGGGAACGGTGTATTGCTGGTATAGGGGACTATTTTGAAGAGGACATTGCTTAAAATGTACAATAAGCAATAAAGCTGATAAAGCAAAGGTTTGGTTTCTTTTTGAACACACCTCATATATATGTATATAATAGATAATAAACACTGTTGGTCCCAATATTTGTTTCTGTATCTTGTATATAAAAAGATATATTGCCTAGTTTAAAATTATTGTTGAACAAATTCATTGTGATTAATGTAAAGGAATAAAAGAAGCACATTTATATAAAAAGTACAGAATATATTCATGTTTCATTATTCAGCGGTCAATTTTTACAATTTCTTGGCTTCAACAAACATTTACATTGTGTACAGTTGTTCAACTGTACAAAAAAACTAAATATTAAGAAGATAATAGAATACATTATGTACAATATTTTCTTTAATATTGCAATAAAACATCAATTCTCTATGGTAAAGTTACAAGTGATGAATACCAAGGAGTAAGTGCTTTAAAGGAAAGTTGTTAACAACTTTTTAAAAGCCTATAGGAGATACCTGTGATATCATAGTGGGTAGGGAAAGTCATGTGAGTATTACACATCAGATTAGTTTTTTAATCTTCCAGGTTTGGAAACTGTTTCTCCCTGCTCTTTCTTTTCGTTGTATATCTTTTGGAATGTGGACTTCTACCATATGATTTGGCAAGAAAAGGAGGTTCCTATGAGACAGTAAGCAGAGGAATTAGCTTTAAAATCATCTTTCATGGTAAGTATCTAAAATGGTGCAACATTATGTTTATGAAGTCTACACTCTGGCTTTGAAATGATGGGATTGTAATAATTAACACTTAATGCTTATACTAGTTTGAATTTATTTTGATGGCTTTTACTGTAACTGCTTAACAGTTTTTATAGTTCTGTGAGCATTATTTTAAAGTGTAGTAGAACTGAAAGTAATGTTGCTGTTGCTGAACAGTTTAATTTACTTTCTTCCTGTAAATTGTTTCATGTGAGAAAGCAGCTGTGTGAAACATGCTGAAGGATTGTTATCATCACAAAATAGTGAGATAGATTTATCATTACATTTTGTGATTAATGTAATTGGAACCCTGGCTCAGTATTTTGTTTATGTGCATGACAAAATATGTTAAATAACAGTTTCAATGAGATTAGGTATGTTATTTATGTGAGAAAATTAAGTCACCACAACACATTGACTAGGAATGTCACTCAATGGTAAAAGGACTATCAAAAAGCCATGAAGTAGCTAATTGTGTTTATCATTGTGAGTTGCAGGGAGATACGCTCTTCCAGCTTTGGAGTAAATAACAGAGAACTTTAAGAGTATTCAGGAAAGTATATTTTTACTAAGTGCATAATATTTAATTGTAAAAATATTGTATATCTCAGTATGTAGGAAGCTTAAATTGGTACATTTCTTATTAAAATGCTTGACATTCCTGGTATCAGTAGCACCAACATAGCAATTGTTGTAAAAGGATGTGTTGTATGATAAAAATGTGAGCCCCTTCTTTCATTTGATGTAATAAACACTGTAAAAAGCTAATTTTCTTTCCTTGCCCATTAGAGTGGAAAGCATTACCACTGGCTTTGTGCTACAAAAATATGTAACAAAACATCAAATATACATAAATCACTAAATTGGTAAAAATGGAAAAGTATCACTTAACATTGGTTCTTCATGTTTTACCATACCTTTTTATTGTATTTGAAATATAAAAATTAATATTCATACAATTGTTACAAATTTTGTTAACGGCTTAGGTAATTTTAACCTCACTTTTGTACTCGTGCTTCACAGACTACCAGAAGTACAGAATTTCTCTTTTTTATAGTTTTACTTCACATTACAATGGCTGTATGCATTGGAAATAATTGTAAAGGTAAATTGTTGTATGTTCATGAAGAAAAGTGTTCTTTTTCTTTCTGAAGGTAAAGAGTTGGGTAAATATATGTACCTAATTTATACAGGATAATGTTTTGAAGTGAAAGATAAGTAAGACAAATTGTGGCATATTTGCAGGTTGTCTAGTTTTCCAAAAGTCACAAAGGAGAAAACTGTAATAATAAGAAAATGAAAGCAAGTGAGCATTGGGTGATATGAATAAAGTTGAGAAAACTGAGGTTTGTCTTTATTGTTTTGCTATTTTTATAAGAAAGAATTTAAGGAAATGATAACCTTCTCCCACAATTTTCCCTACATCAAAAAGAAAAAAGGATGGTTTTCACAGAAAATCTTTTTTTCTTGTTTAAAGTATAGTGACAGAAACAAGACCAATCTTATAAACTAGCTTCCGTGGTGCTGTGTCAATGAGATTTTCTGCCTAACCTTTCTTTAATTCTGCCACAATCTGTGTTAACAAAGGTATTTTTTTTGAAAAAGAGGTAATACTGTGGCTGAAGCAACTGAGTACAAACCCTTTTTAATATTTAAGAAATATCAACAAATTGTACTTTTCTTCTGGAAGCAAACTTTATAGTTAAAATGTGATATGTTATATTCATGTGAGTTTCTCTATCCATTATGGTTTATTTTTATATCATTTCTACAAACTAGTATTACAGAGTCATAATGCTTAAATGAAGTACATAATAAATACAGTGAAGCGTTAGAATTTGTGAAATATTTTAATGTATTATTACAAAAGCTAATTTTTTCTCTGTTTCATGTCAGTCAAAATAAAGGTTTGCGGAAATGTTTCATTACACATTGTGCATACAAGGTACAGTAGACTGAAGAGATGGTCAAATGTTTAAAAATAGATTGCTATATGTTAGGCCCGAAATGCCATCCTCTTTCCATGATATAGCAAGAAGCAAATTAATGAAAAATGACAAAATATTGAAAAATTCAAACCAATTACAGTGAATATCTTGGAAATGACTGATGCCATAACAAATTTATTTGAAATAAATTGTGTTTTAATGAGATCTACACTTTTTGTGCAGTAAATTTTTGTCTGTCCTGTGATTGTACAAAATTATTTATTTTACTTTTCATGTAAATATCTTTGACAAGCTTCTTAAAATTGTTAAAAGCCATTTTCTAGAAGAGTAAAAAATAAATATAAACTGTATAAAGGGTAGTTTGGGCTGGGGAGGAGTTTCTCGAAAATGCCACATCTTTGACAGATAGTGAAATTCAATTTTGGGATTTGTCTGACTCTGTTTTCGAGTTATGAGTTCACACATATGTGCATTCACACATGCATGCATGCATCCCCCCCCCCCCCCCCTTACACACACACACACTCTCTCTCATTCACTCACATATATGCAGGAACCTTTCTTTTAAATTGGTTGGGAACCTCAAAACATGCAATTCCAGTGCAATCTTGATGTCAAATTTCTTTTAGTGGAATATAACATTTCTTCTAACCTCCTAAGTACGTAGCAGAGAAAGTAAGCATGTCCTGAGATGCAGTTAAAATCAGCTGAAAAATTCATTGCCATAGCTGGGATTTAAATTTGGGTCTCCCACTTTGTCAGTGATAACTTACAATTAATAAGTTGTTTTAATTCCCTGGCACAAATAGCTCATCTATAAGAACAATTAATATATTAGTATATGACTATAGTTTGTTCAGTCTTTTGAGACAGCGGAAGGAGGAGAGAAGGGCCTTGCGTGGCGAACCAAAACAATCCAAGGCAGAGTTGCAAGATTTATGTACTCATTCTGACACTAGTAGTGGCACTCAACGGAGATTGCACAAAACACTCCTAACCCTGTATAAATATGTGGCGGCCATAACAGATAATGCACCTGTTACTTATAAAGCAAATTCTGCGCCTATAGGACGTGGCAAACCAGTACATAAGTAGACGGCAAACATTATTCAAAATGTGTAGAAATACTTTGAAGGAAAGAATGGCAAGTGTGACTCGCTGATTTCACATACTGCGGCTGTAACTTCTGTTCCCAGATGTACAGTAGTAAGACCATTAAATTAGACAGTAAATGCCAATGTAAATATTTCTGTCAATGTAAATGTTTCATTGTTCTGCTTGTATTTCCTTTCGTTCTTTTGTGGGGGTCGTATGTAGTACCAACTGTTGTGTATATATATACATAATTACGAGAAAGGAATAAAAGTAACGTAATCCAAGTAAATATGCTCATGTATTCTAGCTTTTTATATTAATATATCTTGTAATATATAATAATAAATCTATATAATAAAAATGAATTTGTAAAACTTCGAAATCACTGGACCAATTTGGCTTATTATTTTTTTCAAATGTTTTTTTTTTAAGTGCAAGGAAGGTTCCTATGAAGAGAAAAATTGGAAAAATTGCGCAGAAAAAAGGAAAGACCACATTTTTCTTTTTCCCATTCAAACGAGAAAAACGGTTGTATGTATGTACGTATATAACCGCCAATCTCCTAAACCACCTGACTGATCACTGCGAAATTCGCCATATATGTATTTTTTCATAGAGAAGATCTTTATGCTATCCATTTTACTATACAATATAACATCCACATGTTTTTCTCTACTCACTTTTGTTTTACGTGAGACATTAACATATCCTTCCCTACACACTCGCCCTTCAACATACAATTCATACAATTTTCTATGGTTGTAGTAGAAATGCAACATATTACATTCACACGGTTTTCTCTACGCACTTTTCTTTTGCAAAACACGACCACATTTCTTTCTCTATTTGCGCTTTAACATGCAATTCATCCAATGTTCTATGATGTAATAGAAATGCAACGTATTACATGCACACGATTTTATCTACACTCTTTTCTTTTACGTAACACATTCACATCTTCATTTCTCACTCTTCAATAGACAATTCTTGCAACCGATATGTATGAAGTTGATAAATTTCAACACGACCACAATGAAAATTGGCACATTTAAGCATTTTTCATGGAGAAGGTTTTTATGCTACACATTCACATAGTTTTCTCTACTCGCTTTTTTTATGCATAACACATTCACAAATCCTTCTCTATTTGCCCTTCAACATACAATTAATACACCATTCTACGAGTGAAATAGAAATTCTACGTTTTACAGTCACACGGTTTTCACTACTCACTTTTCTTTTACAAAACGCATATTTCTTTCTCTACTTGCCCTTCAGTATAGAATTCATACAATTTGCTATGATTAAATAGAAATCCAACATATTACAGTCATATGGGTTTCTCTTCTCACGTTTATTTTACATGACATATTCACATATTTTGCTCTACTCACTCTTCAACCCAAATGACCTAATTGTCGATGGGCCCTTAAATTCCATCCATCCTCACTCTTCAACATACAATTAAATGGATGTTGGTATACAGGGTGGAAGTGAAATGATCCGCCAGACTTTAACAGCAAATTTCTCATGTTGTGAATAACAAGAAAGTCTAATACCAAAATGATGAAAAGTTTATAGTTTTCTAGAAAGAAAAATATTTATAAAAAAAAATTATCATCACCTGGCTGAATTATTATTGATTGAAGGTTCTTGATTTATGGCTATATTCATAGAAAATTGAATAAACAACAACTTTTTCCTTTGGCGTATTTCAGTAGATTCAATGGTTTTTGTGTAAATTAAATTTAAAAGAACCCACAATTTGTTGCAATAAAATTGTGGGTTTTTTAAATATCCTGTATAAGAAGTTGATAAACTCAACACAGTTGACCGATCACCTTGCACATTTAAGTGTTTTTTAATGGAGGCTTTTATGTGATGCATTTTACTTTGCAACATACTACATTCACGTGGTTTTCTCTAATAGTTTTTCTGTTACATAACACATTCACATATTCTTCTCTACTCGCCCTCAACGTAATACTCATCCACTTTTCTACGGTTAAAATAGACACGCAATGACTTTCATTCACAGTTTTCTTTACTCACATTTGTTTTACTAAACACAATAACATTTCTTCCCCTGCTTGCCCTTTAACATAGAATTCATACAATTATCTATGACTAAAATAGAAATGCACCATATTACATTCTCATGGTTTTCTCTACACACTTTTCTTTTATGGAACTTAATCACATCTCTTTCTCAATTAGTGCAATTTTCTATATGTTTGAAATTGATATGCAGTCCGAGGAAGTTTGTTATGAAGAGAACATTTGGAAAAATTGCATGGTAAAACATAAAACTGCATTCACCTTTTTCCCATTCAAATTGTTCCTATATGTGAATTCTAGGGTAGCATTGTGAGATAGATTAATTGAAGATCGATTTGTGCAATGAATCGATTAAGTGAATCGCCCTCAGACACACTAAAATCAGCTTTGAAAATGACGCTTATTGGGAACTAACTTTCAATGATGGTGTAATTTCTTCACAAGCTCATCAAATAGGAACATTGTTTTCTATAATTATATCAACATGCTTCCTATCAAAACCAGTTGATTTATGGATCAAATACAAGGATGATATGTGATGATATCTTGCATCAAATGTGCATTAAAACAGGAAATCAAATTTACAAGTTACTGAAGAAATTTACAAGGCGTTAATATCAATTGAGGACATGTGCTTGATGATGTCAAAAAAATTATCTCAATTAGGCATGGCCGTGCCCAATTACCCGATGCACGACACTTTCAATCAACAGTTATAATGCGAAAAACTGTATGATCTTTACGCTTTAAGAAAACCAGTTCGTATAAATATTCCGCTATTGAACCAACAACAAAAGTGTGCATTTGATACTTTTATGAAAGTTGTTAATGATGGAACTGGAGGATTTACTTCTTGGACGCTCCCTGTGGTACTGTTAATAGCTTCAATTTTTCCTTATATAGCTCATTGACTTGGGTAATGACAAATTCCCTTCAGACGTTTTCACTGGCTGCATTGCCTTTCCTGACAATAGGAAACAGTACCTATGTTAATCGGTGCATGCTGTTGTGACCCTAAAGGTATAGAATACAAGAGAATAAATAATATATTTTAAATATAGCATAAACATTGCTTATTTATTTAAAGTTGGTGTACTCCAAAACTAAGAAGTCATTGAGTTGTTTTGAAATATTTTATATAAAAGAATTTGTTTGTGGTTTTTACACAGGTCTAAAAGATTGAACACATTTCATATAAAAATGACATGCTTCGTTAACTTCTCATTTGGTAGCTTTTGGTGCTGACTAATCAACAGTCCTTAATTTTGGTTGATAAATGATTCTAAGACTAGGATCTACGAGGTCTGAATATTAAATCACATGTATACTAAAGAAAACATAGAAGAGACTCATGAAAGTGGCTTTGTGTTTTGATTAATAGTGCCCATAATACTAATAAAAAACCAAATATATCTATGTCTATGCCATATCCTAAACATGTATCCATGTTATATGGTTGAGAGGTAACGACTAAGTAAAGCAACAGATACCTGAAATGAATCTTGTTTATAGGAATAGGATATAATCAGCACTTAATTCATATCTGCATATTATTGTTTACATCAAACCTCAGAATAACCTTTGTGTTATAAAAGTGTTCTGTTCTAGTAAAATGATTATTAGAATAATGTAAACTAAATATTGAGAGAGACCACCTCCATAGCACAGTTGGTAGTGCACTTGTGTCTGGCGCAGAGGACTCGGGTTCGATCCCTGGTACCAGCATGTCGATTTTTCCCCTGCTGGGAGGTCTGGCAGAGGGTGCATTCAGCCTCACTAGGTCCTGGAGTGGCCAATTAAGGAGCTACTTGATGAAGTAGTGGCCTTAGGTCAAGAAGGCTGTATAACTGGCTGGGAGGGCTTGGGATGCTGACCACATACCACCCTCCAGTACTGCACCCCACAATGATGCCTGTAGTAGGCAGAGGGGCTGGGCGGTAAGCCTTGGACCTTAATGGGCTGTTGCACAGGGGTTTTTTAAATATTAAGAGAGAAATATAAAAAAAATGTATTGATCCAGTAAATCATTTCTACAGGATACAAATTATTAAAAAATTATTTTGTTGCTTAATGATGCTGTCAATTGCCAGGATCACATCAGTGTTGCCGGTGGCTGGAATTTTGTCCCTCAGGAGTTCTTTTACATGCCAGTAAATCTACTGACATGGAGCTGTCATTTTTAAGCACACTTTAAAACCATCAGTCTGGGTCGGATTTGAACTTGCAACCTTGGGATCAGTATCTAAAGGCTAGAGTCGACATTAGACAAATCAATTTTATTAATAGCGAACATGACATACAAGGTATAAAACAAAATTTAAAATAGTAAAAGTACCTATCTTAATGGAATTAAAATAGTAACATATGTACACACTCACACAACATGTATGCCTGTTCATCCTCTGTGTGGTAGTTACTTATTTATACAGCTTGTTTTAAAAAAAGTGTTTGATATTGCAGCAGTTGGAATTAGTCAAAACTGGAGTAAATGTTCCTATAACATATGTTCGGAAACATTTTCTATAGGTTTGGCATACACCAATGTCTTTAAATGTCCCCATAGTCAGAAATCCAATGGATTGAAGTCCGGCAAATGCAGAGGACTGGACCTCCTTGACCAATCCATTGTCCATTAAATGTTTGGTTCAAGTATCAAGGTTGCTTTAGTCCCAATGTGTGGGCAGGAATTGTGAGTGACAGACTCCTAGAGCCACACATTTTACAGAACAGATTAACAGGTGCTGTGTATCATTGATTCCTGTGCAATGAGTTACCCATGTTTTTAGAAAGACGAGTTGTGTTATGGAAAGGCAACTGTGTATGTGGTTTATGCATGACGGGACAGCACCCCTTTTGTGTGCATTGTGCGACGATACATTTTCATAAAAAGAGGTGGATAGAGAAGAATGGTGTAAAATTGTGGATGGAAAATGCATGTCAGAGGCAAACAGGTACTTTACGAAATCAACAGTTTGTTGATGTGGGATATGTTTCGTAGTCACATAACACTAAAAATCACTTAGTGCAAAACATAATTAAGATTGCTATTATACCAGGTGGTTTAACTTTGATGCTACAACCCTTAGACATTTATTTGAATAAACCATTCAAAGTTCACATGCATGAATAACGGAATAACTGGATGATGAGTGGCAAAAAGTCATACATGAAAGGTGGACCTATGTGAACTGCATCACTTGATGTGCTTTGTGATTTCATGATCAAATCATGGCAAAAAGTGAAAGTGGAAACAGTGATCAAATCTGTTAAAAAGTGTGGCATTTCTAATGTTATGGATGGCACTGAGGACGATATGTTATGGGATACTGATGATGAAGTGGAAATAGACTTGCCAGGCACAGAGTGGGACCCATAAGACGATATTATTAGCAATGACAGTGAGAATGTTCCAGAGGAGCCGTTAGTCTTACACAATGAATGCAAGGATTTTGCAGGATTTGGAACACAATGGTGAGTGATTTGTTTTATTTTACAATAGTTTTAATGTATATAAATTTCAATACAATTTTTTTGTATCTGTCCTAACAGACGACCCCAGATTTTGGGAACCATTTATAATTCATCTAGATTATATAAACATTTGTAATTAGATACTCTTTTAGTTGTAGTTTTATATTTAAAATGCATTTCTGAGGTGATGGATACATTTTTCAATACCACGGTAACTTATTGTTTCTTACTTGCTTTTCAATTTTATATGTATACACAGGGTGAATATGAATATTTCTGATGACTTAGTAATGTGGACTTCAAAGCCAAAAAACAGAAGTATGGAACTAGCAAAAACCATGCAACAATCCTTAACCAACCCACAAAAGTGGACCAAAGAAAATTTAATGACTGTTAATACAACAAAATCAAACTACCAAACCTTTTCACTAAGAAAAAAACCACTAAAAATAAAATAAAATTTTGAGGGTCAAGAATTACCACAAACAAAGGAAGCAAAGTATTTGGAACTTATATTTTATACCAAACTTACATGAACCAAATAAATAGAAAATGTAATACAAAGAGCAGAAATGCACCTTTTACTGTTAAAATGTCTAATAGGAATGAAGTGGGGATATTCCAGGGCAACCCTTACCACAACATACAATGTATATACACAAGTATAAAGCCATTATTTACTTACTGCAGCAAAGTTCTTATTACAGTAAATACAAAAAAATGCAAATCTTTCAAAACCAAAGTCTGAGACTAATTACAGGTGCTATCAAAACCAATACTAGCTATGGAAGTAATAACCAACCAATACCCCATTAAATATGAAATAGAAAAAACAGCTCTTATTCAGCATGAAAAGTTGATCAGTGTCCCATTCAATACGTGGAACAAGAGAAATTTTACACATACACTAAAGATTCAGGAGAACTTTCTTTCCAAAATTCAAGACATCAAGAAGAATGTAGACCTTCCTAGTTCAAAGGAAAACTTCATATATATGAAGTCAATCCGACACAAACATTAGACATCACATATTATTTACACCTGACAAAAGTTAAGAAAAGTGATATTCCTACTAGTGTTCTAAAATTATTGGCATTAGAGGCAATCCATACTAGATTTTCGGAACATGAATGGCTCCATATTTATACTGATGGATCACTGATATCAAACTGAGATGGAGCAGGGGCTGGAGTCACTTGTCACCTCTTTTCCTACTACAAATCTTTAAGTTATGGAACTACAAACTTCGATGGAGAAATTGAATGGCCCTACAAAATCTTTTGTATAAAATTTCACATTTTCATCAAGCAGTTATTCTCTCAGATTCCAGGGCAGCAATTAGCAATTACCTACAATTTGTCACCAAAAAACCTGTGTACTGAGTGGTAATGACAACACTGATTTTCTTGCAAAAAAGGTTACCAGTAGTGTACAGAAATCTATAGTTAATCTACCATTTTATGCAGCTAAAAGATTGGTCAATTCTGAATTCAAAAACATTATTGCAAAATATTACTATGAAAAATCAAAAAATAAAAGATGGGAACTACCAAACTTCCTGAGTATCCTCGAAAAATGGCAGTTACAACCTTCAGGTTGATTACAGGACATGATTGTCTGGCAAAACATTTGAACAGAATTGGGATATATTCTTCACCAGTCTGTCCTCTATGTGATCTGCAAGAAGAAATGGACCAAGACCACCTTCAAATATGCCCGGCCACTTCTAGTGCCCCATCCATCAGTGAAAAATATTGGAGAGCAAGAGGATTAATGACTTCATTGTCAGAAATCCAGCATTAGCTAACAACATATTATACGTGAACTGTGATGGTAACTTCAGTCCTTTCCTGTATAAATTTCATGCAGCAACAAATGTACTACCTTTTCGTGATCACTGAGCATTTTCATCTTCTTTGATATTTTAAATGCAATGATTTTGAATTATTATCAGGACTGAGGGTTTGACAAAGTAGTCTGAGGTAGTCAAAATGGGGTAAAGAAAGTACATTGGAATCACATATCTGTCTATACGCTGTTGGGTGAGAAAAATGAATTGAGTACGCCCATAACAGGGTATCTGGTGTATATTTAACTTTTGATTAACCAATGTTACCTGCTCTTCTGGCCTCCTGTGTCCTGAGATCATAATGCAAGTTTTAAAATTATTCTTTTGTGCTTAATGAGTTTCTATGGGCCAAAATTAAACAAAAATATTTAAAAAGATTTTTTCTTGCAGGGGGGAGGGGGCGGCTAAAATGACATTTAAACAACTACAAATTTAATTTTGTTATATGTGTTATTAAGTATCAAAAGAACAAGAATATTCAAAATATAAAATTTTGTTTTTTGGGGGGTTTGGGCTTCAAGGTGGTTTTAGGGGTAGTATAATATATGATACCTCAGGACTACATTAAGTTTTTATGGGTTTTTTAATCCTACCATCGATACAAAGTAGATGAGAGAAAAAAATTATGAGCGTTGAATGCAGAAGGTATCAAATATAATACCACCGGCTGTAATGTGTTTAACACATTCACAGAGCGGGAAAAAAAATCTAAAACCTGAGGTATCATATATGATACCAAGGGACGCAGGAGGCTAGGAATTTAATTTTGAGATATTCAGGTAATATTCCTTTAAAATGTTGGTAGCCTGAAGTAGTTTGTGCTCTGTTTGTTCACTTGATATTGTGAACCAATTCAGATGACTTAAAGGAGCATCAAATTTGGACCATTTGTCCAATATCATTTCTTTACCAAGAATCCATTTGAACTTATGATTGGATATTATGATCTTACCCTGTAGAACCTGAATAATAAAACTGGAATTAATTTTCAATGGTACTACAAATTTAGGAATATCTTAGTATCAATTTGAAAAAATAAATTTTCTTTTATGACCGTGGATCACTCTAATTTCATATCACTAATTTTATTTTTAAAGCTTTGAAAGTCAACAATTTTGTCATCCTCAAGCTTTTTACAAAATGTTGCTGCATCCCTTTCCAACATTTCCCCTTTTGTTTCCTCTGTAGCCTTACATTCAATAACGCTTTCATCATTTCGCATGGCAATAAATTCCTTCACTATGTGCTGTTCCGAAAAATGTTTTGTACTTACCATAGCTGCAACACCTGGTTCATAAATATCGTGGTGAATAGCATGTACCCACTATCTTCTGTGTGGATCCTTTGGAAAGGAAAACAGTAACATACATTTCAATACTTGTTTTATAATTATTTATTTATGCCAAAAAACATACTGTTGATGTTTTTAAACACACAAGCTGTATGTGGGCAATGTTTGAGAGCTAGAACTGGATCTGAAAAAGTCAATGTCATGCCTGGTAAGCGGAGGGTCTGTAGTTCAAATCCCAGCTGTGGCATTGAGTTTTTCAGTTCCAGTTCCACCTCTCAAACTTGTTTTATAGTTAGATGTACTACGCTTTCGGGGCATTATGTATTGTAAACTCTGTTTTGTAATGTGACCTTTTGCTCACTTAATTATTTGGGAATTATTTACTGACATGTTGTACGACACAAGCAACTTCTTAGCATTCCAACTACACACTGATATGTTTAATTCCTAAGATGCAGGTACTAAACAAGTGATAGTGTGAGCCTCCAATGATGACATCATAAGTGCAATGTTCCTCAGCTTCCTGGCCTGTGAACATAGAGATGGCCTTGGCCTCAAGATACCACCATCACCACTGCTGTCATCGTCATCTATAAAGCTCTCCAAGTCCTCTTCTCTCAGGTTAATGATGACACATTCTGAAAATGGTCTATGACTCTTTCAAGCTTCAAATAGTTGTGTTCACATTCCATAACATGTCTACATGTTAAAGCCCATTCTTCTTTCGTTATAGTGCTGAACTTTTCATTTATGAGGTGTATAATGTCATCTAGATTGCCAGTTATGTTTTTCTTAGCTACATAGTTTTTCACTGAGACCCAGATAAGCTCAATGGAACTTAAGTCTGAATGGTATGGGGGTAAGCGGAGGGTTGCATGACCATGTTCTGCCAGTACTCTGTTTATTTTGTAAGTAACAAAACTAGATTTGTACATTGTATTGCAGAATGGGATGTTTCATGCTGTCAACTAATGAATAATTTCTGCTTTTGCTGAACTTGAAATGGGAGCTTTATTCACCTGGACATTGTGATATGGAGCATTGTCAATTACCACTACTGACCTAGGTGGTAGGTTAGGAAACAACTTAGTCTGGAGTCACTTTTCATAATTTTCAAAATTCATATCATTGTTGTTGTTAGATAATGCTGGATTTCTGACAATGAAGTCATTAATCCTCTTGCTCTCCAATATTTTTCACTGATGGATGGGGCATTAGAAGTGGCCGGGCATATTTGAAGGTGGTCTCGATCCATTTCCTCTTGCAGATCACATAGAGGACAGAGTGGTGAAGAATATATCCCAATTCTGTTTAAATGTTTTGCCAGACAATCATGTCCTGTAATCAACCTGAAGGTTGCAACTGCTGTTTTCCGAGGATACTCAGGAATCACTGTTTGAATGTTTGGTAGTTCCCATCTTTTATTTTTTGATTTTTCATAGTAATATTTTGCAATAATTTTTTTGAATTCAGAGTTGACTAATCTTTTAGCTGCATAAAATGGTAGATTAACTATAGATTTTTGTACACTGCTGGTATCCTTTTTTGCAAGAAAATCATTATAGAAGTCTCTGTTTTCTGTCCAGATTTGAAAACAAGTCCAGCACCAGGTATAAATACGCTTTTGTTTCCTGTATGGCCAATTATGTCTTCTTCCAGGGGAAATAGGAGTCTGAAGACCAGGTTCTGTATTGCTGGACCAACCTTGTTGCCTAGTATGAGATGCATGGATATAGCTCTCATCCATATAAACTAGTGAGCTTCCTTCCTCATGATACTGTAGCACCTTTTGTAGGTAATGCAACAGCTTTTCTCTTATATATGGTTTTTCAATAAGCACTTTTCTTTTATTCTGTCTTTTCTTCCATGGGAACCCCAGATGCCTTTGTTTTCCAAACATCTGCCTCCTTCCTTTGAAGTTTACCTTTTCTTTAAGACCCTAAAACACAGTGTTGAACTTTCACCATAGAAGGAAACTTGATAATTCTCACTATACGTTCATCAAAGTTATCAATATTACTTTTAATGTTTGACTTTGGGTCTCTTTGTGTGGAATAGAAAATTACTTGTTCCTACTTTTATGTATGATGTGGTTTGAGCTTGAGTGCAACACATTTGTAGCTGCAGTAACTCTTTCCTGTCCCCTTATTAGTTTAGAATTGCATTGTACTTAAGTAGAAATATTAGAATCAGTGATGTGTTTGATAATTTATAAAGATGAGTTGTAATTTGAAACATTAGCTAAGAAAGGTACCTGAAGCATGTTTCAAGGACTAAGGTCATGTCCCCACATGTCAGCATATGTTGATGATGGGGACACAATCTTAGTCCTCGAAACATGTTCGGTACCTTTGTTTAGTTAGTGATGTTTAGTGTTTGAAATCCCAACTCATCTTTATAAATTTGTTTAGAATAATGATTTCCTACTTTAAAGAAGGTATTTTTGTTTAGGAGCAGTTGCAACACCTAACTTTGCATTTGGAAGCATAAACTAAGATTCTTTGCCCTTTTAGCTTCAGCTTTCTTGGAACATATTCCAACACTAATGTAGTGCATCTATGGTTTGAAATATCAGGTGTAAGTTTGGATAAAACTGAGTATTCTCTGCTTACTCAAAATAAAGATGTTGCTCACTAATTTGAGTATGTTTCTTCCTAAAAGCATGTGCACACCGCACCTACAAAAAAGAATTGCTAAAGCATTTTCTCAGTTTTATTCATAATGCTCATTAATATATTACATTATTTGAAGAGGAAGTACCACATACCAATTAATTTTTTAGAAGCTTTGCAACAGTGAATGCAAGTTCATAACGTTTGCTTTACTGCATCCTGTTAAATTACCAAGTAAGTGAAGCAGATATGTCCCAAAATTTGACTCTTAACATTTAAGCGCTGTGTGTCAGTTCATTCAATAGAATTTTCTCAGGAACTATTAATTTAATTAATATAATTAATTTAATGCTATGCTTACATTCATGATCCCGTTTCATAACCAAGTGTTTTGAAGCAAATTAACCTGCCAAGATTTATGTGAATAATTGGGCAATTCAAAATATTTTTGGCATTAGTAGATTTGACCATGGTCACAGCGTTCATATTAACACTTCAGAGTGACACATTTTCATTTTTGCTGAGGTAATCTATTTTAGCAGCATTACCATATATTTTGAGATTAAATATTTCTTTGTATAAATCCATAAGGTAATCCTACTTTTTTGTCTGTACTAATTTCTATTACCAATGAGTTTCTGGAACTGAAATCCAGTCTGTTACTATTTTTATAATGAATGCATATTTTTAATTATCCATGGTTCTCAATAGAGTATTTGCTTATAAGAAATTTTGTTTCAGAAACCCAGTTTTCTGCAATTACCAGTCTGGGCAGGATTATTTTATTGCTCTTTATGTAAATTGTAATTAATTAATTATGTAAATTAACATTTAAAACAATCTGTTTCTTGCCAATTTGTAACAGTGTACTTTTAGGGTGCTTTTTATAACTGGAAACACTCATTTTTGCCACTACTGAATTTACCCAGTCACAAGCCATATTCCTCACTGACATTCCATTTGTTTTTCTCCCACCACATTGCTCATCTCTTGTGAACAACATATTTGTGTTTCCAAACAACTGTAAAAGTACAGAGCATTGTAATGCTACATTAAACTTATAGATTAGTACATTTTACAAGCAATAGCGTTAAGAAAAGATGGACCCATTCTATCCAGGAGCGCTTTGCTCTCAAACAAGTGAGAACATTCACTGTGGTCTCATGCTTGGAATCACTCATACAGAAGTGGCAGAAGAAAATGTTTCATAGGTTTCATTTACAAAATCAACTAACATTGCAAAATACTAATGAATACTGGGTAAGTGGAGTAAGTGAAGTGTTTGACTTAAAAGTATTAATAAATAAGTGAAGCAATGTTCTGACGGTTTTTGTGGTTGCTTCTTAATAATGTAAGGATATCTCACTTTGTCAGCATTTGGATTTCGGACATGGTGTTATGGAAATGTAATTTAAATGAAAGAGATATGGAGAATTTAATTTTTTGAATTAAACTTTTTTAATTCAAGGCAGTCGCTATTATTAAAGTTAAATATTCATTAAATATTAAATATGATGGGATGTCATATAACTTCCAATTGAAGGGGATTATGACAATTTTATATGGTGAATTATGCTAAATTCTAATAAATCTTAAGCACTAATGTAAGGTGCTGAATTGTAGGTGAAATAAATGACAGCTGTGACTGGATTAATCTATTAATGAGAGTGCTTACAAGAGTTATGCTCAACAAAACCCTTCTATCCTGTTCTACATGTTGGTTACTTTATGTAGGCTTGTAAAAGTGGCGTACATATCTTCTTCCATTAAGAAAAACTACTGTATTTCTTGTTGGTGTAGCCTCCTTTTAACAGAATAGTTTTGTAGCTTTTAATGTAAAAGTACTGAGATTTTTTTTAAACACATTGCCTACTTATTTTACTTGAACATAAATCTCTGGGGGACCAACTTTGAAGGAAAAGAAAATGTAGCATTCACCTTTCTTTTGTAAATGTCCTCCTTGTACCTTTAGGCAGTGGAAAGCACAAACAACATTTACAGGATGTCTCTTTTTCCCTACCCTTCTCAGAAACACGAAGCTTCACATACAAAAACATATGTTCTTTTACAGAACAAGAGCTTGCTTGCTTTGATTAACAAAGTGATGTATTTGAATTTTCATTTACATCTTTAAGAACGTTTTTCTCTGGCTTCGAGTAGTGGTAGCAAAAGAGGCATTTTCTAAAGCTACCTTTTAACTGAAAACCTGAAAATCAGGGAACATAATTTGCTAATCGCCTGCAGCAGTATCCTGTTAAGTCAGTGTGTAGCAGTGCTAAAAATGAATGCACTCTCGTGATCACTTGAATTAATATGTATATTTCTCAATCTCCCTTGGTTTAGCCAGCATTTGAAAAGGGAAATCTGTATTTCGAATGTGTTTTTTAATGTTGAGTATGTGGGTTAATGTACCTTGAATTGGTAGCTAATCATAAGTACTATATCATTTCTTACTTTCATAAAAATTTATACACATGTAATGGAGCATACATACCAACTCCATTCATGGGCAAAATGCTTTTTTGATACAGATTTCCTCTATTTTGATAGCACTGAATCGATTTGTGCTAGCCATTTTTTTCAAATAGCACTCCTTCCTAATGTAAAATGGTTTCAAAATACAACATTTGGTTCAAAAGGTTCTTAGTTAAGCAAGAAAATACATTGCTTTTACAGAGTAAGGAATTGCTTGTGACTTTGTGTATATACATGTCTTTGACTGTTGTGTTTATCTTTTGTAGAATTAAAAATGCATGTATTGCTGCCAATAAATATCAGATATCACTCCTTTTGGTCTTCCTAGCAATATTAAGTCATGCTAAATGACTGAACAAACAAGTGAAAATAAGCGTATTTACTTTAAGGTTTGAAATAGCGATTTGTGTCAAGGAAACACTTAATATTTTTGCTAAAGTATTACAGCATGAAAAAGGAAATAACTGTCACAGGCAATGGTAATGAAACCTGAGAGAGAGTGAAAATGAAGAGGAACAAAGAAGCAAAAAATTATATAAATCGCTTATGCCATATCATTAAAATGTATTGTTATTCATTTATGCCAACTAACTTACTGCTGGTTTTTATTAAACACACAAACTGTGTGTGGAAAATGTTTAAGAAGTGGACTCAGGACTGAAAAATTCAATACCATAGCCGGGATTTGAACCATGGATCTTCTCCTTGTCAATTGTGTTACTCCCATTGAAATAAATACATTGAAATGCCTGCAAGGGATATTGAGAAGACTTTCCAAACCTAATGAACTTTTCACCTTTCTGTAAACCATACATATTTCCACTTAAGTGGGCAGCTACATTTGAGTGTACACCTTCAAGCTACCAGGGGAAGAGAGCAGGTGTGTGTGAAAGAGCTCACGAGTGATTAAAGAAAGAGGGACCCAGGGACAAGGATTGGAACATTTGGAGCAGTAAGGGGCAATAAGTTAAAAAATAGGAAAGAAGAAGAGGAGAAGGTGCACTGCAAGATCATGGCAGTTATATGAAGATACTTTTGGTGATAGGTGGTGTAGAACTGGATCCGAGGCCAGTATACAGGGGTGATAATATGGAAAGAATACTAAGCAGGATGGAGAAAGGTCTTGGTGAATGAGTGGGGGCTGCTGTATCAGAGATTAAACAGGAAATCTAAGCTGAAGTTATGGACATTAGAAAAGAAACAGATTGAATGAAAGTGAGGTTGGGTAGACCAGAGGAGAGAATCATAGGTACAATTTGTTAATCACCATGATGGAAGAATGTTAAGGGCTGTGGGCGTACAAGAAGTGTATGAAATCTTGGAATGAAAACTAAGCTGGAACTAGGAGAGTGGGAAATTACTGAAGTGTTCCATATAGGGAGGAAGACAGGAAGAACAATTATCACAAAGCACACAACAAGGGCACAAAATTTTGAACAGATCAAAGAAACTGAAAGGGACAAATCTTTTCATAAATGTAGATCTATCATTTATTTATGCCAACAAACTTACTGTCACAAGCCGTGTGTGGGCAAACTTTGAGAGATAGAACTGGTACTTAAAAATTGAATGCCATAGCTGGTAAGCGGAAGGTCTGTGGTTCAAATCCCAGCTGTGGCATTGAATTTTTAAGTTCCAGTTCTACTTTTCAAAGATCTATCATTTGAAGAACAGGAACTGAAGAGAAAGCTCATGAAGCAGATGAAGGAAGCAAGACCAGGTGGAAAAAATAGCATATGTCAGAAATTTACAATTTTGGATTGATGACAGGAAAATGACACTTGAGGGAGAAAAGGAGCTAAGAAGATTTCAAGGCAGACTAGAAAGGATATGACTCAGCAAAGGTGCAAAGCAAAGCAACGCATGTGGCAGGTGGAGGAAGTACATAGTTCAAGATAGTGGCACGAGACAAGGAGACATCAGACCAAGTAAGGAAAGAAAGTGACATAATGGTAATAGCTGATAGAGCATCATAGCATGTGGATGAGCTGACAGCGGTAATGAAGGAGAAAAAAATATGACAAGGGAAAAGTCACGAGGCATGTCGTCACCAAAGAAGGTCATGTCATCTAGGAGGGAGATGAGAAGGGAGAAGGAAGCATAGTGTAGTGTAGCGTAGCGTCCATGAGGAAAAAAGAGATGGGAAAAGAGGGGGGGGGGGGTGTTGCCAGAGAAGTAGGCAGGAGGAGGAGAGGGAAGAGGAAGGAAACATTATCTCATCTCCACATGGTAACATCTTGGCATTACAGAATACAAAACAAAAGACAACAGAAGGTTATGAACTGAGAAGCAAAGAAAATCTGGAAAACTTTAGACCTTTTAGGGATATAGAGCAGAATCACAATAGCAGAAATAAAGGAATATAATTATGTGGTAAGATAGGAGAAATACAAGTAAAGAAAGGGATAGTGTCAGGAGGGTTAGGACTGTTTATTAAGAGGATTCTGAATACTACATTAAGGAAACTTAGACCTGGACGAAAGAAGTAATATGACTCATACTTCAGGATAAACAGCAAAATAGGTATAGGCATATATACAACCTGCCAACTAACTCACAGTTCCCAATCTGGATTTATACCAACTTTTAGAGAAAGACATAGAGAGTTTAATAGATAAGTATATAGACATAGAGCTGATAATAAGGGGTGACTTCAATGTAAGAATAGGCAAAAAAGATGTAAATTTACTGGATGGGAGGGAATATAAAGATGTACAAAAAGGAGAGAGTTTCAGATGTAGCAAGGATAAAGGGGGAGGAGGACATAGGAGGTGAAATATTTATTGACTTATGTTATCAAAACACAATATTTTAAATGTGAAGTATGGAGAAGATGAAATGGGGGAATATAACTTCATAAATACAAATGGGCAAAGTGTGATTATGGTAAAGTAATGTAAAAGGCATGGTAAATAACCTCAAAGTTACAAACTTATGTACAAGCAGTGCACATTTTCCACTAATAACAGAATTAAGCCTAAAATTAAAAGGAGTAAAGCAACAAGCAGAAAGAGAAGAGGTAATACAGACAAGGAAAATAAAAGCATTCAAATGGAGAGAGGAACAAGGGGGGGATTTTATAAAAGAAAAATTTAGGTGCAGGGCAAATAATAGAAAGGGGAATAATGGTAATGGTAAACATTGGGGAAGACTGCTCAGGAAAACCATTAAAGCTAATAGAATTAACAGTAAAAAGAGCAGGGAAAGGAATAGAAACAAGACAAAACAGGAAACAGGAAAGTAAAGAGTGCAAAGTAAATAAAAGAGATATTTAAAGCGCTTTTTAAATGGAGGAGAACAGGAGAAGATGGGTAATGGTTTTGGGGATATAAAAGCTTTCTAGAAGCAAAGAGGAAAAATGGCAGGAAAATATGGGAAACAAGATAAAAGAAGCAATAGAGGGAAAGGACAGCAATAAAATATGCGAAGCAGTAAGAAGTATAATCAGGAAACGAGAGGCAAAAATGAGTTTGTACCAAATGAATGGCAGAGATATATTAGAAAGCTGATTGGAGAAGAAAAAAGACTACATTAGGAATAAGAGAGTTAGCAGAAATACTAATAACAAGACGGGTACTTCTTGATGCAAGAGGTGTACCAGTAATCAATATGAAGAAAGCAAAAGCAGTAGGATCTGATGGAATACCAGGAAAATGTTGTAAAGTCTATGGTGAAACAAAAAAGGGCATAGAATTAATAACAAGAGTGCTAAATAAAATAAAAGAAAGTGATGACACACCAGAAAGCTGGAAAATAAGCATGATAGTGTCTTAATAAATGCTGGAAGTTGATGACAGTGTTGTTGGAATCACATTAAAATAGGAATTTTGAGTCAATTAATAACGCTAAACAGCACTCACTTTTAAATTTTCCCGGAGGCTAGTTTTCTTCCATTATCAACCAGACATTGACTGAACTGTAGAGGCTGGTTCCCAGGGCTGGTATGTCCTGTAGATTGCGCTGGTGGTGGTTTTAAGAACTTGTGTTATTAATCGATTCAAAATTCCTATTTTAATGATAGTGCCTATTTTTACTAGGGAAAGGGAGGTGCAAACAAATCAGAAAATTATAGAACAATAAGTCTATTATGGGGAAAACATACATGTGAATACTAGCAGAAAGGTTAAGAAAATGGGTTAAACAAGAAAGAAAGCAAGCAAGCTATTGGAATTTCAAGCAGGTTTCAGGAAGAGGAAACGAACAATAGATAATCTGTTCATAATAAAGACAATAGAAAATGCCTTGGGAGTAAGAGAGAAAGGTAATCATGTTCTTTGCAGATTTTGAGAAAGCCTTTGATATGATAAACAGAAGGGTGTTGGTTTGGAAATGAAGGAGAAAGGAGATAAGTGGAGACTACATAAAAGAAGTAGAAACAATTTATAAAGGGCTAAACTTCTGTGCAAGATGGAAAAGAATGAAATTACAGAGATGACAACAAAAGATAAGGCTGAGACAAGGATGCATCCTGAGCCCAATTTTATTACATTTATTCATGGATAAGGTAATAGAAAAGGTTAAAAAAGCAAATCAGCATTGTCCAATAATAGCAAATAAAGAAATCACTAGACTGCTGTATGCAGGTGAATTAATGGTAGGATCTATAGCGGTAGTAGGGTTACAAAGGATGATAGATGAAATACAGAAATTCTGTCATGAATGGGAGAAGAAAAATGGGTACTAAATGGCAAAAAAAGTAGCAGTGGTCAAAGTATTTGAATACTTAGAAGTAAGGTTGAGTAACAATGGCAAATGGAAGGCACATAGCAAAACAAGTTAAGCAAGAGGAAGGGCAGCAATGAAAAGAATAAGAATATGGAAATATAAGTTAGAAATGACAACCAAGTGGTTGGAAAGAACGTATGAGGCATTAGTAGAGTCAAAAGTACTTTATGCAGTAGAAATCTGGGGGCCAGAGGTAAACAGAAAACAAAAAGGTGGATAAAATGTATAGAATGTTTTGTAAAGAGCTGCTAGGGTTACCAAGATCGGTGCCAAAGGAAATAGTGTTAGTAGAATTAGGAAAGAGAAGAAGAAAGGGAATAATATTGGAGAGAATAATAAAATGTTGGTATACATGCTTGACCAAACAACAAGGGAAAACGTTGAAATTATGTACGAGGTCTGTTCAAAAAGTATCGCAAATTTTGTATTTTTTCCACAAAGTTTTTATTTATTCATGAATATCTATTTTGTCCCCTTCAAAGTAGTCCCCACCAGATATTATACATTTGTGCCAACATTTTTTCCTATCCTTGAAGCACTTTAAAAGATTGTTTTTTGTGATCTTGTTCAGCTCCTCCTTCAATGCCATCTTTATCTCCTCAATCATGGTGTAGCGTCATCCTTTCATGGGCCTCTTCAGTTTTGGGAACAAAAAAAGTCACAGGGGGGCAGGTCTGGGGAGTACGGTGGCTGCGGCATCATAAGAGTGTTGTTTGGGCCAAAAATTTGCACACAAGCAACAATGTGTGAGCAGGGGTGTTATCAAGGTGCAAAAGTCAATTTTGTTCTTCCACAAATCCGGGCATTTCTGGCAGATTGCTTCATGCAAATTGTGCATAACTTGCAGGTAATATTCCTTATTGACTGTTCTACCCTGTGGTAAGGACTCATGATGTACCACACCCCTGCAATCAAAGAAAACTGTAAGCAAAACCTTACATTCGACCAAACTTGGTGTGCTTTTTTCGGTCTTGGCTTGTGTGGCAGCATCCATTGGGTTGATTGAGCTTTAGTTTCATCGTCATAAACATAAACCCATGATTCGTCACCAGTTATGACCCTCTGGAGCAAATTTGGTTTGTTGCAGACAGAGTTCAACAGCTCCTGAGCAACGTTAATGCGATGGTGTTTTTGGTTGAAATTTTTTTGTTTTTGGTACAAATATTGCGGTGACCCGTCTCATGGTCAAAATTGAATGGCATGAGCCAATAGATATGTTTAGGTCCTCAGAAATTTCTCTAATGGTGATTTGACAATTGGCCAATACTATTTTCTTCACTTCTTCAATGTTTTCTTGGGGCCCTAATGACCAAGTTGTCGACAGGCCCTTAAATCAGACACACACACACAACACACCACACCCACACACTTCAATGCCTTCGTCTGTTGTTGACGAGCTTGGGCATCCGGGATGCTCTTCGTCGTTCACATCTTCTTGACCCTTTGAGAACCTTTTGTACCACCGATAAACATTGCTTTGGTCTTAGGTAGCTTCACTATATGCCACAGTCAACATTGGGAATGCATCCAAGCCTGTTATGTTCATAAGAATAAATAAATAGTTAATTTTGATTTTCACACTAAATTTGATACAGATTCTTTGTTCCATTTTTTGGAATAGACAAAAATCGAAGACGAGCCAAAACACATCCAAGCAAAATAGCTGTCAACAGTTAACTGAATGTTCAAAATGGTCGAGCTTGTCAACATAAGTGAGGGACATGAGTACCAACATAACACCACAAAACAATAAAAAATAGAATATATGTAGCCTGTGAAAATTCAAAATTCACGATACTTTTTGAACAGGTCTCATATGAGGCAGCAAAAAAGTCTAGAGAGCACGAACAGCTGGTGGACAGAGATAGGAAGAATTATGGAGAAAATAGAAATGGAAGGCATATGAAGCCTAGAAGAAAGGAATGCAAGTGGTGTGGGTGAATAGGTAAGAAACAGAATAAAAGATACAGAAAGCCAGAGACTTTGGGGAAGTTTAGAAAATAGGAAACGATTACAATTTTTTAAACAAGTAAAAAGAATTGCGGATGAGAACCCTATGTAGATTACTGTAGTAAAATGAAAGAGAAGGGCTAGCTTGGATGAGATCAGGTACAATACTTCTAAGAGGGTTAAAAGGTAGCAAAAAAAGAATATGTGAATTGTGTGGTGAGAGAGAAAGTATAGTATATGACAGAATATAAAGAGTTAACACAGTGAAGAGAAAGGGTTTGGGAAAAAAATGGGAAAAAGTAGAGAGGAACATAGTGATAAAAATATTATCAGGAAGAGAAGAAATGAAGATCAGGGGCATTGCAAAGATTTTACAGAAAGCAAAATAAGAATGGGAAAGAAATGTGAATAATATAAGGAAAGCAAAAGTAAATAAAGGGAAGGAAGGGTTGATAAGAGCTACCTGGCAAAATGAAAGGCCTGGATACCATGAAAGCGCAGGGAGCACTGATAGTAAATAAAGTATTCATAGTGTAAGATAAATTAAAATTTTGTAAAAGTATAAAAAGAGGTGCACAAATAAAACATTCATTCAAATAAAATTACAGGTCCAAGCTATAACATTCAAAGGAGAGTCAACAAAGCAAAGAAAAATGTTGACACAGTCTTACTGAAGAGGTTTGGAAGTGAATGTAGACATGAGGCAGTACTGCAGTTTTATGTAAGTAGTGAAGGAAGAGTCTGCATTCTGTAGTAAAACCAGAATGACGACAAATGTGACTGGACAAAGAAATGAGCATTATTTAAATACAGAAATACAGTCATGTGTGTTGGAAGAAACATATTCTGCAAACAGTAAAATTGTTAAATGAAGTTTAATTCTAAAATGTCAAATTTTATCATTTTTAGGGCTTGTTTCAACTAATTCTATGTCTTTTTAGTAATGTTTTCACATTCAGAGTTTCAGTTATTACCTGGGAAACACCTAGTGCATAGACATGGAAGAAACAGCAGGAGGATAAATCATGCCAGTAACCAGGAGAAGTGAGTCTTAGCAAATGTAAACTATAAAAGTAAAAATTATTCAGGTAGGCAAGATGCAACAAAATAACTATAAAAATGTTAAAACCCATTCTATTAAAAATGAAACACCAGAAGGATGACTTCAAAGGAGAAATAGAGATCCTAAAAGAAGAACTGCACATGATGGGTAAATGAGAGGAGAAAAATTATATGTAGCAGAAGACAGATAAAATCAAAACAGTGATGAGCAAAAATTTATCAACAGTTGAAACATGGCCTCTATGGCTGGAAGAATGGGAGGCACACCAACAGAAGCAAGAAAGAAAGAATAACTTAATAACAAAAAGCCTGGAAATTGAGGAAACTGAAAAGTCAAAAAATTATAGGAGAAATAGAGATGAACATGTCATAGCAAAACATACTTATAGGCAAAAATTGGAAGGGTAGAGCAAACTTGAAGTACTATGGGAGGGGTGGGGGGGGGGGGGAAACCACTAGTGAGTCAGAATTGTTACACAGAAAGTGATATGATTAAAGAAGAAAGATAAATCCAAACACCATTATGCCAATGAACAAAGAAGAATGGGAAATGGGAGCACTTCAAGCATGAGCATCGGCAGACATTTTTCCAGGGGGGGCCACATGTTTCAAATTTGCAATCAGATAATATCAATTCATTATTTTATTGTCAAAATTTATAATATTCGTTGCATATAACCATGTTAATTTGTGTTAAATAGAAATTGATCTTTTAAAATAGTAGTTTAATAGTCAGTAATTGATTGCACATTAAGTTGACCAACATCCAGGGAGGGGCCGCGGCGCCTCTCCTGCCCCCCCCCCCCCCTCCTTTGCGACGCCCATGACTTCAAGGGTCCAATGGCAAAAAGAACTCCCTGGAACAGCATCAAACCACCGCAAACCAAAGGAGTGCAACACCAAACCAAGGAACTAGTAATTGAAATTCTGAATGTGAGAATATTACTAAAAGGATATGGAATTAGTTGAAACAAGCCCTAAAATGATAAAATTTGACATTTTAGGATTCAATTAAATCAGGAAAAAAAAAAAGGAAACAGCATAATAGAAAAACAGGACAGCGATATATTCTACTATAAAAGGTGTGGTGGAGAACAGAAATGAGTAAGCTTTATAATACACAGGGACATTAGAGATCACTGAAGATTACAAAGAAGTAAACAAAAGAACTAGAATTTTTAGCTTGAAAATTAATAAAATCATAATTACAATTGTCCAAGTCTACACTCAAACAGGGGCTAGCTCAAGCAAAGAGTTAGAACAATTGTATGTGGTCTTAAGCAAAACCAATACCAAATGCAGGGCACAGAAAAATATTAATGGGGTACTTTAACTCTAAAATGGGATGAAAATGTGAACATGAAGAGGAATCTCTAGGCCCCTATGGATATGGCAGAAAGAATGAGAAGAGATAAGATGGTTCATTTCCTTGTAGAACACAGAATGAAAATAACAAATGCATTCTTCAACAAACACCCAGAAGCGAGGTGGATATGGCAAACTCCAAATGGAACAACAAAAGAACAAAATGGAATCATTTTGAGTAATGATATGTTAGAAACAAGAAATACACAAACTATAAATGGAATTAAATTTGACACAGACCACATGATGCTAAGAGTCACCTTTAAAATGGACAAAAGTAGGAAATCCATGCAAAGAACAATAGGCCTCTTCTCCACTTAATGAATGAGGGATTCTATAATACTGAATTACAAGTAAGAATACAAGTCATTGAGACAGACACAGGGCCTATTGCAAGAAATATATACAATCCTGCAAAAACTTATATTACATACAGCAAAGATAGCAACCACCAATAAAACAACTAGAAAGGATGCAAGAACACCCAAAAGTTAGTAGAAGACAGGGAAAGAATGTACCTAAGTGTTGAAGAGTCAGCAACAAACAAGAAAGATTACAAAGAATTAAACAGGCTAACCAAATGAGAAATGAGTAAAGACCTTTGAGATTATAAAAACAATTTAGGATACCTGAAAAAAATAAAAGAAACAAGCAACTAGATGACTGGAGTTAGAAATAAAGATGGCAAAATAATGAATACCTAAAAATAAATAAAGTAGCAAGAACTTGCGTACACAATTATTTGCGCATTACTCTCAAGAGAAACAGATCTACCAGTCAAAAATGCAGAAGAAGAAGAGGTCCTACTGATGTGGAACAGACACTAAACCAACCAAGAAACAATAAAACAACTGTAGAAGACTATTGAGTGCCTAAATTGGGAAGCAGAAACACTAGTAAAATCATTAGCTATGATATTCACCAAAATATTACAGATGGAAGGCATATCTTCCGAGTGGTGAACAAGCACCATCATATTGTTAATAAAAAAGATGATAGGAATGACTTAACTTTAGGCCGATAAGCCTGATATCAAATCTTCATTTTAAAGAACACTATAATCATGAGCAGACTGCCAAGAACCTAGATCAAAACCAATTGGAAGAACAAGTAGGATATAGTACAATCAACCACTTCAGATAGTCAAACAAGTAATAGAAAAGACAGCCAAATACAATCAGAATGTGTGTATAGCCTTTAAAGACTACAGGAATGCATTCAATTCTGTCGACCACAGAAAAGTTATAAAATTCTTGCAACCAATGGGAATAGAAAGCAAATATGAAAGAGCGATAAGGAAAATTTGCATCAATAGCTACACCAAAGTCAAAACTTTGACATTCTGAAAGTGTCACAAAGGAGACACATTCAGACTGGAAATAGGCAGGAAGCAAGGGGGCTCAATCTCACTTAAGCTTTTCACATGCTTGCTGGAAACTGCATTTTGTACATTAAAATGAGACAAGAAGCGAAAATGCCTTAATATGCCTTGGAAGAAGAACTAAGAAATATGGTACTTACTTGGGATAAAGTATTTCAATAAGGGGAAATGATGAAGCAGAGATCAAATAAGAATCAGCACAGCCTGGAGGCAGTTAGAGCTTGACAAATAATGTGAAACTGTAAATACAAGTCATGAAGTTGTGCATAATACCATTACTCGCATTCTTGTATTACGGATGCAAGACATGATGCTTCACTGAATGCCAAGCAAAAGCCCTTCAAGTATGTCAGAGAAAGGGAATTGAAAATACTGAATATCAGGCTATAAATTAGTATATGAAACACCAAAGTAAGTAGAGTGAGACAGTGGCTGATTCAGCATTATTTACAGAGAACTTACGTGGAAATGTGGAGTCCATAAAAAAGGATGAACTATTGAAGGTGAACCTACACAATCACAATCTGGACAACAGGTTCAGGAGAAGAAGAAGAGGTCGCCCACATCAGAGTTGTTGAGATGAACTGGTACAAAGAGCTGGAACAAGATAAAGCACTCTAGTGAAGGACCACCAGCTATGGAAGGAAGCTGCAGCCAAGGAGTTAAAACTATAGGCAATTAAATAGTGCTAAGGATCAAATAGCATTGGATTAAACTTTGATGAAAAAGATAAAGTTAAAAGTCAATAAGAGAGTGGAAGGTTTAGAGCTTTGAATTAACTGTTATTCATTGTAGTAAATATAACCCAGTATATTGTCAATGTTACACTTTTCATTACTGCTCTTATCTTCTATTCAAACCTCACTAGTGAATTCCCTGCTCCCTTTTATATTAAGAACAAAAAGAAAATTGACATTTTTCTTACAGTCTCTGACATAAGAGTGGTAGATTATGTTTCACCCAAAGCACAGGAGCAGTATGTAGAGTGGTGGGTCCTAGAAGCTTCATTTCATAATTAACTTCTCATTTTTAGTTGTATGCACACAGTATTCCAACTTAAATAGCTTAATTACCACATGGGCTGATTCTTTTGAAATGCATACTTCTTGAGGCAGATGATGTGCACATTTTCTTGGAGGGTATTTTAAAGCCACCTCAGTTTTGCTCAGTTTTTCTTCCATTAATTTTGTTTTTCTTTTGTACACGTTTAATGAAACAGTTTCTGAATCTAGAAACGAATTGTTTATTATATTCCTATTTGGAACTTTTTTCAGGAAATTTCCATACATGTGCATGCATGCATGCACGTGCACATACACACACACAGACACACATCCACCCATGCAAGCATCCACATACACACACCCCCCATGCAAGCATACAAACACATTTACCCATGCAAGCATCCACATACAGACACACATTCACCTATGCAAGCGCGCACGCGTGCACAGACACACACACCACACACCACACACACCACACACACATCTATGCAAGCACACACACTGAAATTATACTTAATTAAGCAAAAATGATGCAGAAATAAAAAATATGGACAGTAACGTCTATGCCTTTTTTTAAATAAATGACATGATAGGAACCCTGGTAGCTTATGAAGAGCTACTATGAATATGTAGCAACATGAAGCTCAATTCACTACGTCTGTTCCTGTGCTCTGCTAGATGAAAGATAAGCTCAAGTGCTGAGTCATGTTCTTCAGCTGAAACATAACTCAGCTGCTGTGTATTTCTGAACTATTACAATTTAATTATTATTTTTAGTAATGCCATCATGCAACTGCATTGGAATTTATAATGCAACTTTTGCCTCTTCCAAAGAGTATAAAAATTATTTAAATGGTGTGTTATGTGTATTGTTTACCAGAAAGTGTTAATTTATCTATATATATTTAATTTTTTGGTTCAAATGATCCATCTTCAGATTATCATAGTTTTTACAAGTATTTCTTGATGAAATACTACAGTCAAAGATGCCAGTAACAGTGAGCAAGTTAAACTTTCTATAATTGAGAATTTTCTGACTGTTCAATGGCAGCAGATATTATTCTCAGCAACATTGCACCGCCTGAGTAGTGGCAGCATTGGCCATAATGGGCAGGGAGCTCTGCGCTCAATATTAGTGCTGTTTATTGATAAAATTACATTACATGACAATGCAGGCCCATTCATATTATTTCATAATTGGCACAAAACCCTTGTAAGTTACCAGAAATATGCTACAAAAAATGGTGCTATTTTCTCTCACCAATTATTGTATTGCCCCTTCCTGTAATAAGAAATTTTTAGAAGACTAAGATTATTAATGCTTTCAAGTTTATCAAAAGTTTTAAGTAACTACATATAATTTTTAAAAATATTTTAAGAATTGGAATGCTCTTTTATGGATGGGTGCAAAGCTAACAGGCTAGCTTGTAGCTGTTCTGTCTGAACAAGTAACTGATATGTCATTGGTGTGCAATATGAAATGGCTTCAATGTAAAAATAACAGGAACATGTTCAATACTTGAAAAATCTGAGAGATTTTAGAACTTTAGAATTATAATCAAATAGTTGCAAGTCTATGGTCTTAATTCAACTAAGATGTTTCGAAAGAGCATCAATTTTCTATATAAGTTGAATGAGAATATATCTGATGAAAAGGAGAAGGAAAAGATGATATAAAATTTACTGATTTAAAAGAGAGAATTATGTCTACCCATATGAGTGAATAGTATACAGTTACAAGCTACAAAAATCCATAAGAGAGAGTAATCTAGTGTAGCGTTGTGTAGTTGTGTATTAATATGCTGGTTTTAATTTTTGCCATTTGTCTGTGCCTTCCATTTTATAAAATGTAAAATGTATGTTACAGTTTGTATCAAGAATGATTTGTTACCACAAATATTTAAATTGTATCATTGTAAATATCAGCACTGTATCATAATGTAAACTAATGAATACTATAAAATATTTAAACATATATTCTTTTGTGAAGTCTTCAGCAGCTATTGTTATTGTAAATAGATTTTATTTCTCTTGTATTTGTAAAGAGGAGTATACTGTATTTCGATTTTAATTAAGAGTAACTAACAGTGGCGTATGCTGGGATTATGACTTGGGCTATCATTAGGCCTATCAGATCCGGATAGTAAGGGGTTGTTGATTAACCTTCCATTAGGCACGCACCCTTGTAGAACACCGTTGGTTGCATGGGGCCCAGGGTTGCCAATTTAGTGCTTTTGGCACCGGATCTGTTGCTTTTTAGATGTATCTGGTGGCAGATTTATGTAGTTAGTGCCATGGTGAAAATCTGGTGTTTTTCTGAAATAATTAGTGCTTAATCTGGCACTTTTGAAAATAAGAGATATCAAATAAATAATTTCAATTGATGCATCAAGCAAGTGAAAACAATGATTAATCAGTGTTTACAGAAATTCTTAATGGTGTCCCCCTCGTGTACTGCTTATAAATATAGGATAACTATAACCATAGCATGATTTCATGGCTGGCCCCGCTTTCCTAATTAAGAAGATATTAGATTACTGGCACTCATGTGATCAAATATGGTACATTTGTAATGTGCCTACCATGCACTGGCTGGAACTCCCCGAGATTGTTTCGTTGGAGATGAGGGGTCATTTTGTTTTCACCTTGCAGGTTTCAAACTACATACACTTTTTATATAAATGGATTTTCTGTTGTTGTTTTCTAGTGCCTTGCATCTGGCAATGAAGCCATTAGCATTCGTGCTTTCCAATACTTTTGACCTGTAGTTTCTTCTGATCTTAATGCTTCACAGGTCTTCAAGTGGTCTTCATTCATTTCTGCTGGATCGTTACACAGGACACATATTGGTGAGGCTGAGATACCTATTCTGTAGAGATGACTTGCTAAGCAGTCGTGATTTGTCAATAGTCGGAAGGCTGCAACCGCTGTTTTCCTTGGTCTCTGGAGGATTATATCTGGGTTGGAAAGTAGTGTAATCCATTTTTTATCTTTGGCATTTGTTTCTATTTCTTGTAGCTATGAATGAGAAAATTTTTTAATGATCAAGCGTTTTATTGAGGAATATGAGAAATTGAATTTAGACTTTTGGTTTTATTGTTGTGCCTTTCTTTGTAAGTGAGTCTGCAGCTTCATTCCCCATGACTCCACAGTGTGGTGGAATCCATTGGAGATGAACAGTCTTATTAACTTTTTTGAGTTGTGTTAACATTTTGTAGCATTCTCTAATTTTTGTTGACTTCTTTGTAGTATTTGAACATATTCCCTGAATTGCAGCTTTAGAATCTGAAAGAATTACTGCCTTGTTAAATTTATTTAAGGGAAGATTTAATAATTGTTGAAGAGCAATTTGTATAGCCTCTATTTCTCCATCATAATTTGTTGTGTCTCTGCCAACAAAATGATAAAAGGAAAAATGTGAAAACATAAATCCAGCTCCAGTAAGGTTTTCCATGGAGGATCCATCAGTATATATGTGTAGCCATTCTTCTGTGGGATACCTGGTATTGATTGTTTCCAGAGCTAGAAGTTTTTGTATTTCTTTTGGTGTGTCTGATTTACTTATTTCCTCTATTAATTCCAAACTGAAGGTAGGTTGCAATAATTCCAATGGATTTTCTCTTATAAGTAGACTTTCTCTGGATTTTCTACTTTGTGAAAATACTTAGTATGGCAGGAGAGATATAGAATTTTTTACCATGCTTGTTAGTTCTGGTCCATTTAGACAGGATTCAGTACATTTTAATTTCCTGAATTGGCAACTGGCAGTTGACCTGTGCGACACGTAACTGGTGATTAGTCATTCTTGGAGCTAGAGAAATAAACAGATAAGATTGCTACTTTGTAATGTTAGGTGTCCTAAACAAGCTGTAAGACAATATAAGATAAACAATAACAATAAAAGTAAAATTAACAATTTTATCATACCTGTTTACATATACATGCGTTCCAATCACCTTTCTTTATGGGTAAAATATGTTGTTACACTATCAGTTCCTCATTGTGTCTTCTCAATGAAATAAGTATGTGTTTCTTCACTGATAGAAGAGTCAAGTTACTCAAGCGAATTTGTTCTTGTGTTGCCCGTAAATAGGATTTTATTCATTTCAAGGCTGAAAGACTCCTTTCTGCACTTGCAGTAGTGCAACGAAATGTTAAAATCAGTTCACATAGTTTATAAACTTCACTGTACACAACATCAAGTCGATTTGATTTCATATAACTTGCAATGGCTTGAACGGACTTGTTAGAAGTGAATATAACACTTTCAGTTCACTTTTCAAAGACAGTATATTGAAATAGGGGCCGCCTCCATAGCGCAGTTGGTAGTGCACTTGCCTCTGGTGCAGAGGATCTGGGTTCGATCCCCGGTACCAGCATGGGGATTTTATCCCCTCTGGGAGGTCTGGCATGGGGTGCACTCAGCCTCATTAGGTCCCAGGGGTACCAATTGAGGAGCTACTTGATGGAGAAGTAGTGGCCCCAGGTTGAGAAGACCGGATGACTGGCTGGGAGGGCTCGGGGCACTGATCACGACCCACCTTCCTGTACTGCACCTCAACAATGACGCCTGTGGTGGGCAGAGGTGGGGGATGCAGCGGCTGGGCGGTAGGCCTTGGCCTTTCATGGGCTGTTGCGGGGTTTAAAAAAATTTTAAAACAGTATTGAAATAGGAAACATGTGATTCTCTGAGTTCACATAGTACATTTGTTGGAAAAATTGTATCATAACTCGCAAAATGTTTAGAATCCAGTAATGTCAGAAATTTCAACTGTTTCTGTGATTAAAATCTTAATTTAGTTTGAGTTATTAATGTGTCCAGGACTTCACAGAAAATCCTTAAGTTCGAAGAATGGGTTTCATCTTCACAACAATTTCTCTTTCTAGGCCTTTATTATCCTCTTTATTAGCAATGCTTATAGTTTCTGACCATATTTCTACAAATCCTATGTTTCTAGCACTTGTTTTGCAACATTTCAAAAAGAGCATCTGAAAAAGCAAAAACTTGACTGAACAGACTCAAGAAAAGGTTGGTTCAAGTCCTTGAGAGAAGTTGCACAAAGCCTGAAGTCATGTTGACTTCTTCACTAGACCAGTCTCCAGGCTCCTCTTCCATTGAAGTAAAGAAGCTGATGACTTTTGTAGTCATGAATTGTGCTTACAAGCCTGGAAGCAAAATCCATTGTGTAAATGCGATACTTGGCACTTTCTTTGCAGTAAAGGCTTTGAGAGCATCTGTATGTGAAGTGGAATGTGAGAAAAAGGTGGGTAAACCATTAAGAGAAACAAAGAGTCTGGTTTCCTTAATAGAATTCATAGATTGGGAAAGCATGAGATTATGTCTGTGACTATAACAGTGGATGAAGGATACTCGGTTTTAATTAAAGTCTGAAGTCCAGAAACATGTCCGGCCATTACTGCAGCACCATTGAAAGTTTACAATTTTTTTGCACATCCTGAGTCATCTATAGTCTCTTTTACACACTCAAATAAACCAATGGCTGTTCGGTCAGAACTTGTCAGTGAAATGTAGAAATCATTCTTTGCAATTACCTACATTGTCAACATAGCATAGAATAGTACATACTTGACTTTTATTTGTGACATGAGCTGTTTCATCGAGCATGAGTCCAATAAACGTAGCCTTATCAATATCTGACTTAATCTCTAACAACACTGGCCACCACATTGATTAGGTCATTCTGTATAAGAGCCAAGGTGCCTCTGAAGGGTAGCTGTCTTTAAATGCTGAGACAGTGTCACATCATGATTAGACAGAAATTGTGGCACTTCTATGTAATTACCTTTATTCAATGTTTCCTCACTTTCATCATGGCCTCTGAAAGAACATTCTTGTTTTGCAAGAAGTATCGCTGCATCAATCTATCTAGTCAGTACATTTCTATTTTGTTTAACCTTTTCATTATGCAAACGGTCAGTAATTTTTTCCTGATAGTTCAATGAATGCTCTATCAGTTGAGTGTTGAAAATTTTTAATGCTGTAAAAGGTTTTCAATGGGTTTTTGATCTCATATTTATCCAAAGCTGTGACTAAATATGCTAAATTTGCTAAACCTGTCGTACTCCAGGGCATTTTCTTAGTTGCAAACAACAAGCATGGCCAGCATTAAAGTTTATTTAATTCACATGAACCTGTCAGCCACACATACTTATCTTAGTTGTTTACATTAAAATACCTTTTGTAAGTGTCACTGCAAGTGCGGAAGTGCTGGAGTAGGCCTTCCTTGTTTCACTATCACTAATTTATCCTTATATTTCAACTGCAAGAGTGGTCATTTCACTAATTGTTTTATTACACATTCTTCATTCATTTCAAAGACTTAGCACTAGCAACTGTCTTGGTACATTGTGCTCTATGAAACAAGTAATACTAATTTAAATAAGGTTTGTATAGCTTTGAGAACGAGATGGAGTCAACTCGAAACTTGTTAGCACCAAACAACTTGGAATATTACTAAGATAAGTGAAGCTTTTAGAGTTTCTAATTTGTTTTTACTTTAGATGAGTAAAACTAATTCTTATACTAATACAGCTGTTGAGGATCGTACAGTTAAAAATGCATTCTTTCTTGCTTTCAACTCCACATGCAGTTCAGCCAGTTGCATTCATATGGCACATTTCTGAGACATTTGGGTGAGTATATCAACATGTGATTCCAAAGCCTTGGCTTATGCTTATTCCTGCATTCCCCGCCTAACCTCTCTCTTCCTGCATCGTAGTGAAGGCTGCAGCAGCAAGCATCCAAAGCCCTGTTCTCCCCTCTGTTCAGTGGCAGGGAACAAGACATATTCCATCTGGCACACTAATTCCTTATGAGGAAAATCAGCTAGTATTGCAATTATTATTAATATTACATATTAATTTCAAGTTTACTTTAGATATGGGCTCCAGTGATAGCTTTAATAGCCCACATAATACGCCACTGGTAACTAACTGTGCAGTGCAAAATTAATCAGAATTTAGAGAACATATAGTTACAAGTGCAACTACATAATATTTTCGTATGTAAATAAAGATGTTAAGATTTTAACTTATGTACATGGAAGACAAGAAAAACAGAAACAACAAGAAAGATCTATTATATCCAAGGTGAGTGGAGTACTGCAAATCAGAACAGCACTGACATTCTCTATCTTCATTGCATGTGTTACAATACTAATTCACATTGTTTCTGCAGATTTACTAGCCTCAGTTGAGTAATAGTTTGGGGTGCAATTTTAAAAGCAAAATCTTAATCTCAGACTGAGCCACCCTTCTTCTAATGTACAAGATGTTTTGTTTTATCTGTTATCCTGGTTGCAGCTTTTAATGCAAACATTTCTTGACTTTAAATATTAGAGTTGAAAATACACTGTAATGGTACTTAAGAAAATCATTGTTTTATGAACTAGAGCACTCAAACTTTTATGTATGTAGGGCTAGTAATCGCTTGAACAACCAGTTGTGGGCCATATATAAACTTTTACAAAAATATTACTGTATGTAATGTTATAAACCATGTTATGATTATATTATAACATATCTGGAAAGGAATTTTTAATGCTTTACTAATTTTGTGAAACCTAATACAATTGTCTTTTCTTTAATTTAAATAGTTTATGTTTCAAATAAAATGATTTTACAGCTCTGTGTGCATTACTAATTACACTTGACAATAAATTTTAACTTATCTGTGACAGGAATGAAACCTCAATTCTTGATATGCAGTATCATGAATGTAGGAATAACAGTAACATTTTGTCTCCAGATTAAATGTAGTTGTAACAGAAATTTCCTAAGAGAATCTAATTCATGTTGTTTGTTGTGTAATGAGATGATACTTTAACTGAATTCACTCTCTCCTCACTTCCCTCCTATATACAAACCCCAGAGTATCCCTGATGATTAACTGGTGGTGGTCAGCAAGCCTTGCATTCTGCATTCCTTGATAGTACTTTTCCATCAGGATTTGTTGATAAAAGCATTGAAATAGTAAAAATGTTTGTATGAATATAATAACATATGAGCCAGGTTATTCTAAAGCATTCTCAAAATCATTTCTTGTAAGATCACGTTGTTCTGTTCCTACACGTGTGGCCAGCTTTGCTGATGTGTGCTGAGGAATTATTGGCTAAGCGACTTCATAGCAAGGTTTGTGTATTTAAACCCCGAATTTTGACCAAGCTACTTTCACGTGCTACAGGAATCTGAATCACTTTGATCTTTGAAGAGTCAGCAGGTAATGCGGAGGCGGCATGGATTCTTCAGGACATAGTCCTTAGCTGGGACATGGCATCTTACATCTGCTTAAGGTAACTTTTGAACTAAGTACTTGCATCTTCACTGAACAACTTGCTTGCTCCTTTGTTATTCGATATTCTATTTAATTATCTACAAAGCGGGAGCAATCTTGGGAACTGGATGGGTGTTCGCCTCTGCAGTTCACGCATGACGGAGCTGCAGTACATGCGCCATCGTTGAATTTGTCTCCACAGTTAGGGCATGTAGCTAGTCCCTTACAATGCTTGCTTGTATGTCCAAAGCGCTGACACTTGAAACATATGAGCGGGTTCAGGATGAAGAACCTAACTTCTATGTATTCATACCCTGTCTTAATCCTTTGAGGGAGATGTACCAGATCAAAGGTCAGAAACAGGGTACTAGTTGGCTTTAATTCACCACCTTCTTAATGCTTAAGATTTTCTTGAATCTCCTCATTGGTTAAATCGTCTAATCCACGGGAGTTTATGACACCGCACGAGGAGTTCAATGTCCTATGCATCTCAACACGTATTGGATAACTTGCTAACATGTTGGCTTTCAATATTTTATCTGCTTGGGTGACTGAATGGGCTTCAACCAGAAGCGTGCCATTGCAAGATCTAGTGCAGGACTTTACTGAGCCAGCAATTTTATCCAGACCCTTTTGAATTGTAAATGGGCTCACCAATATAAATTTTTGCCTTCTCAGTTCTAGTTATTACTAAGTAGCGAGGACCATTCGACTCTGCTACTTGCTTTACACTGACTTTCTAATTTTTTTTGTTTTGAGTTTTTGAAGAACTCATGACGATGATATCCTCCACCATTGCAAATGTCTCCAATGGCATACTCTATTCCTGGGCGCCACCCTTTCTTAGGTGAGAGTCCTGACCTGGACCTTGCTCACCCTAGGGTCAAATCTCCCAGTGTGTAGACAGAGGGACCCAAACGCCTTCAGGAGTGTCATCGATGTTTTGGGAGTGTGCATCTCTCCCATCATCAGGATTAACCTTAGATGTAAATACATGTCTTTCAGATACAGTGGTGTTCCAGGATAGATTGTAGAGTTGTAGTAGTTGTTGTTTTGCTGTTTTTCCAAGGTATTTTATGAACTCTGGATGTATGTGATCTGGTCCAGGAGACATTTTGTTTTTTAGATTATTAATTGCAATGTTCAGTTCTTGTATATTAAAATGTTATAAAAGATATTGTATTGAGCATTAAGATCACATTCTCTTTCTTATTTCAAATCTTTCTTAAATTGTTTATGTTCTTTCTTATTATTTCTTGTTACTTTATGTGAATTAGCATAATATTTATTGAATGTTTCGGCTATGGCTGCATCACTTGTTAATATTTTATTGTTGTGTATGATAGGTGTGCTGTTGCTTTCTCTCCTGTCTTTGACATTTTTTATGAACTTGGGCTTTGTTGTCATCTGTCCTATAAATAATCCATTTTTTTTAGAAATTATTAAAGTGATTCTTTTTAGCTGTATTAATTTCTTTTTTTAGTGAGGCACATTTCTTTCGCCATATTTGTGTATCTGATATGTTTTTTGTTTCTTCAGCTGTATTTCTAGCTGTATCCCTTTGCTTTTTCAGTTCTTCTAACTGGGGGTTCCAAAAGGGTTTGAAATTTTTTATTCTTCCACGAGGAATATGTTTTTTTGCAGTTTCTAGGATGACTTTACAGAAATTGTTGTTTATATGATCTGGGTGGTCATGCAGCTGCAAGTTTGTTTGTTCTTTAAATTTATGTTCCAGTTCAATTCTATATTTGTTCCAATCTGCTTTTTGAAGTTCCAATACAGATTTGTGTGATTTTGACTATTTGTATTATCTAGTTTTATATCAGCAATTACTGCTCTGTGACCAGAACTTGGGTCTTCTATAAATTGTTTCTTAATTTTTGAAACAATATCTGTTGTAGCTAACAAGAGGTCTGGGTTACTGCCTGCTCCAGAGTAATGGAGCATCTTTATCATAAATCAGTTCAAAGGTTGTGGTACTAAAACAGTCTTCCACTATCTGCCCTGTAGAATCCACTTTTTCATAACCCCATCTTTTGGAATGGGCATTGAAATCCCCAATTATGATTGTTTTATTTAATTGTTCAATAAGTGAGACATCTGGTTCGTTCCTGGGAGGATTGTAAATACTGTATAAATGAAGATATGTTTTGTTATCCCAAAAATTTAGCTTTATTAATTCAGCTTTATCTTTGTTATCCATTTCTTTAACAATTTGAAAGGAGAATTTAATATCATTTTAGACTCCAACTAATATTCAACTACTTATTTGTCTATTTTTGGGTAATAAGTGTAGTAAAAATCCAGTTAAATTGAAGTATTTAAGTTGATCATTTGTTAGATTTGCTTCTTGTATGACAAATGTATCTATTTTAGAGTCAAATACAATTTTATTCAGTTCTATTCTTTTTGTTTGGGTGAGACCACCTGCATTCCATTCTAGAATTCTGATGCTAGATCATCTACTTATATAATGTTTTGGTTCTCTGACTACCAATCAGAGGACGTATTACATGCCATGACAGGTCACCATGTTAGAGGTTAAGAGTTTATAGAGAAATTAGAGAAATGGAGGCGGAAAAATAAAGACTCCCTAGCCCCCAGGAATCCTAATAGCATCGAGGTCGGAAGAGAACAAGAGATGACCAAGGTAAGGTCAGATAGAAAAGCTACAGTGAGGAGCAAAACACCAGTAAGTGCAACTAATGTTCTGTTCAGCTTGGGTACTTTGTGGTGGCCATTCACATATCATCTAGACAGAGACCCCTGAGTATATAGATCTGATGTAGCCAATCTGAGCCTATACTAGACTATCTCATCAGCCTATACTTATATACAGATCTGATGTAGCCAATCTGAGCCTATACTAGACTATCTCCTGTCTATACTTATCTACAGATCTGGTGTAGCCTATGTGAGCCTATACTAGACTATCTCTCCGGCCTCTACTTATATCAGATCTGGTGTAGCCTATGTGAGCCTATACTAGCCTATCTCCTCAGTCTATACTTATGTACACATCTGGTACAGCCAATGTGAGCCTATACTAGCCTATCTCCTCAGCCTATACTTATATACACATCTGGTATAGCCAATGTGAGTCTATACTAGCCTATCTCCTCAGCCTATACTTATATACACATCTGGTGTAGCCTATGTGAGCCTATACTACCCTATCTCCTCAGCCTATACTTATATACACATCTGGTATAGCCAATGTGAGCCTATACTAGCCTATCTCCTCAGCCTATACTTATATACAGATCTGATGTAGCCTATGTGAGCCTATCTCCTCAGCCTATACTTATGTACACATCTGGTATAGCCTTTGTGAGCCTATACTAGCCTATGTCCTCAGCCTACACTTATACTCAGATCTGGTGTAGCCTATGTGAGCCTATATTAGCCTATCTTCTCAGCCTATACTTATGGACACATCTGGTGTAGCCTATGTGAGCCTATACTAGCCTATCTCCTCTGCCTATACTTATATACAGATCTGGTGTAGCCTATGTGAGCCTATCTCCCCAATCTATACTTATATATACATCTGGTGTAGCCTATGTGAGCCTATACTAGCCTATCTCCTCAGCCTATACTTGTACTTAGTTCTGGTGTAGACTATGTAAGCCAATACTGGCCTATCTCCTCAGCCTATACTTATGGACACATCTGGTGTAGCCTATACCAGCCTATCTCCTCAGCCTACACTTATACGCAGATCTGGTGTAGCCATTGTGAGCCTATACTAGCGTATCTCCTCAGCCTATACTTATGTACAGATCTGGTGTTGCCTATGTGAGCCTATACTAGCCTATCTCCTCAGCCTATACTTATGTACACATCTGGTGTAGCCTATGTGAGCCTATACTAGCCTATCTCCTCAGCCTATACTTATGGACACATCTGGTGTAGCCTATGTGAGCCTATACTAGCCTATCTCCTCAGTCTATACTTATGTACACATCTGGTACAGCCAATGTGAGCCTATACTAGCCTATCTCCTCAGCCTATACTTATATACACATCTGGTATAGCCAATGTGAGTCTATACTAGCCTATCTCCTCAGCCTATACTTATATACACATCTGGTGTAGCCTATGTGAGCCTATACTAGCCTATCTCCTCAGCCTATACTTATATACACATCTGGTATAGCCAATGTGAGCCTATACTAGCCTATACTTATATACACATCTGGTATAGCCAATGTGAGCCTATACTAGCCTATCTCCTCAGCCTATACTTATATACAGATCTGATGTAGCCTATGTGAGCCTATCTCCTCAGCCTATACTTATGTACACATCTGGTATAGGCTTTGTGAGCCTATACTAGCCTATGTCCTCAGCCTACACTTATACTCAGATCTGGTGTAGCCATTGTGAGCCTATACTAGCCTATCTCCTCAGCCTATACTTATGGACACATCTGGTGTAGCCTATGTGAGCCTCTACTAGCCTATCTCCTCAGCCTATACTTATATACACATCTGGTGTAGCCTATGTGAGCCTATACTAGCCTATCTCCTCAGCCTATACTTATATACACATCTGGTATAGCCAATGTGAGCCTATACTGGCCTATCTCCTCAACCTATACTTATATACACATCTGGTGTAGCCTATGTGAGCCTATACTAGCCTATCTCCTCAGCCTATACTTATATACACATCTGGTATAGCCAATGTGAGCCTATACTCGCCTATCTTCTCAGCCTATACTTATATACAGATCTGATGTAGCCTATGTGAGCCTATCTCCTCAGCCTATACTTATGTACACATCTGGTATAGCCTATGTGAGCCTACACTAGCCTATGTCCTCAGCCTACACTTATACTCAGATCTGGTGTAGCCATTGTGAGCCTATACTAGCCTATCTCCTCAGCCTATACTTATGGACACATCTGGTGTAGCCTATGTGAGCCTATACTAGCCTATCCCCTCAGCCTATACTTATATACGCATCTGGTGTAGCCTATGTGAGCCTATACTAGCCTATCTCCTCAGCCTATACTTATATACACATCTGGTATAGCCAATGTGAGCCTATACTAGCCTATCTCCTCAGCCTATACTTATATACACATCTGGTGTAGCCTATGTGAGCCTATACTAGCCTATCTCCTCAGCCTATACTTATATACACATCTGGCGTAGCCTATGTGAGCCTATACTAGCCTATCTCCTCAGCCTATACTTATATACACATCTGGTATAGCCAATGTGAGCCTATACTAGCCTATCTTCTCAGCCTATACTTATATACAGATCTGATGTAGCCTATGTGAGCCTATCTCCTCAGCCTATACTTATGTACACATCTGGTATAGCCTATGTGAGCCTACACTAGCCTATGTCCTCAGCCTACACTTATACTCAGATCTCGTGTAGCCATTGTGAGCCTATACTAGCCTATCTCCTCAGCCTATACTTATGCACACATCTGGTGTAGCCTATGTGAGCCTATATTAGCCTATCTCCTCAGCCTATACTTATATACACATCTGGTGTAGCCTATGTGAGCCTATACTAGCCTATCTCCTCAGCCTATACTTATATACACATCTGGTATAGCCAATGTGAGCCTATACTAGCCTATCTCCTCAGCCTATACTTATGTACACCTCTGGTGTAGCCTATGTGAGCCTATACTAGCCTATACTTATGTACACATCTGGTGTAGCCTATCTCCTCAGCCTATACTTATATACACATCTGGTGTAGCCTATGTGAGCCTATACTAGCCTATGTCCTCAGCCTATACTTATATACACATCTGGTGTAGCCTATGTGAGCCTATACTAGCCTATCTCCTCAGTCTATACTTATATACAGATCTGGTGTAGCCTATGTGAGCCTATACTAGCCTATCTCCTCAGCCTATACTTATATACAGATCTGGTGTAGCCTATGTGAGCCTATACTAGCCTATCTCCTCAGCCTATACTTGTACTGAGATCTGGTGTAGCCATTGTGAGCCTATACTAGCCTATCTCCTCAGCCTATACTTGTACTTACATCCGGTGTAGCCATTGTGAGCCTATACTAGCCTATCTCCTCAGCCTATACTTGTGGACACATCTGGTGTAGCCTATGTGAGCCTATACTAGCCTGTCTCCTTAGCCTATACTTATGGACACATCTGGTGTAGCCTATGTGAGCCTATACTAGCCTATCTCCTCAGTCTATACTTATATTCAGATCTGGTGTAGCCTATGTGAGCCTATACTAGCCTATCTCCTCAGCCTATACTTATATACACATCTGGTATAGCCAATGTGAGCCTATACTAGCCTATCTCCTCAGCCTATACTTGTACTTAGTTCTGGTGTAGACTATGTAAGCCAATACTGGCCTATCTCCTCAGCCTATACTTATGGACACATCTGGTGTAGCCTATACCAGCCTATCTCCTCAGCCTACACTTATACGCAGATCTGGTGTAGCCATTGTGAGCCTATACTAGCGTATCTCCTCAGCCTATACTTATATACAGATCTGGTGTAGCCTATGTTAGCCTATCTCCCCAATCTATACTTATATATACATCTGGTGTAGCCTATGTGAGCCTATACTAGCCTATCTCCTCAGCCTATACTTGTACTTAGTTCTGGTGTAGACTATGTAAGCCAATACTGGCCTATCTCCTCAGCCTATACTTATGGACACATCTGGTGTAGCCTATACCAGCCTATCTCCTCAGCCTACACTTATACGCAGATCTGGTGTAGCCATTGTGAGCCTATACTAGCGTATCTCCTCAGCCTATACTTATGTACAGATCTGGTGTTGCCTATGTGAGCCTATACTAGCCTATCTCCTCAGCCTATACTTATGTACACATCTGGTGTAGCCTATGTGAGCCTATACTAGCCTATCTCCTCAGCCTATACTTATGGACACATCTGGTGTAGCCTATGTGAGCCTATACTAGCCTATCTCCTCAGTCTATACTTATGTACACATCTGGTACAGCCAATGTGAGCCTATACTAGCCTATCTCCTCAGCCTATACTTATATACACATCTGGTATAGCCAATGTGAGTCTATACTAGCCTATCTCCTCAGCCTATACTTATATACACATCTGGTGTAGCCTATGTGAGCCTATACTAGCCTATCTCCTCAGCCTATACTTATATACACATCTGGTATAGCCAATGTGAGCCTATACTAGCCTATACTTATATACACATCTGGTATAGCCAATGTGAGCCTATACTAGCCTATCTCCTCAGCCTATACTTATATACAGATCTGATGTAGCCTATGTGAGCCTATCTCCTCAGCCTATACTTATGTACACATCTGGTATAGGCTTTGTGAGCCTATACTAGCCTATGTCCTCAGCCTACACTTATACTCAGATCTGGTGTAGCCATTGTGAGCCTATACTAGCCTATCTCCTCAGCCTATACTTATGGACACATCTGGTGTAGCCTATGTGAGCCTCTACTAGCCTATCTCCTCAGCCTATACTTATATACACATCTGGTGTAGCCTATGTGAGCCTATACTAGCCTATCTCCTCAGCCTATACTTATATACACATCTGGTATAGCCAATGTGAGCCTATACTAGCCTATCTCCTCAGCCTATACTTATATACACATCTGGTATAGCCAATGTGAGCCTATACTAGCCTATCTCCTCAACCTATACTTATATACACATCTGGTGTAGCCTATGTGAGCCTATACTAGCCTATCTCCTCAGCCTATACTTATATACACATCTGGTATAGCCAATGTGAGCCTATACTCGCCTATCTTCTCAGCCTATACTTATATACAGATCTGATGTAGCCTATGTGAGCCTATCTCCTCAGCCTATACTTATGTACACATCTGGTATAGCCTATGTGAGCCTACACTAGCCTATGTCCTCAGCCTACACTTATACTCAGATCTGGTGTAGCCATTGTGAGCCTATACTAGCCTATCTCCTCAGCCTATACTTATGGACACATCTGGTGTAGCCTATGTGAGCCTATACTAGCCTATCCCCTCAGCCTATACTTATATACGCATCTGGTGTAGCCTATGTGAGCCTATACTAGCCTATCTCCTCAGCCTATACTTATATACACATCTGGTATAGCTAATGTGAGCCTATACTAGCCTATCTTCTCAGCCTATACTTATATACAGATCTGATGTAGCCTATGTGAGCCTATCTCCTCAGCCTATACTTATGTACACATCTGGTATAGCCTATGTGAGCCTACACTAGCCTATGTCCTCAGCCTACACTTATACTCAGATCTCGTGTAGCCATTGTGAGCCTATAGTAGCCTATCTCCTCAGCCTATACTTATGCACACATCTGGTGTAGCCTATGTGAGCCTATACTAGCCTATCTCCTCAGCCTATACTTATATGCACATCTGGTGTAGCCTATGTGAGCCTATACTAGCCTATCTCCTCAGCCTATACTTATATACACATCTGGTATAGCCAATGTGAGCCTATACTCGCCTATCTTCTCAGCCTATACTTATATACAGATCTGATGTAGCCTATGTGAGCCTATCTCCTCAGCCTATACTTATGTACACATCTGGTATAGCCTATGTGAGCCTACACTAGCCTATGTCCTCAGCCTACACTTATACTCAGATCTGGTGTAGCCATTTTGAGCCTATACTAGCCTATCTCCTCAGCCTATACTTATGGACACATCTGGTGTAGCCTATGTGAGCCTATACTAGCCTATCCCCTCAGCCTATACTTATATACGCATCTGGTGTAGCCTATGTGAGCCTATACTAGCCTATCTCCTCAGCCTATACTTATATACACATCTGGTATAGCCAATGTGAGCCTATACTAGCCTATCTTCTCAGCCTATACTTATATACAGATCTGATGTAGCCTATGTGAGCCTATCTCCTCAGCCTATACTTATGTACACATCTGGTATAGCCTATGTGAGCCTACACTAGCCTATGTCCTCAGCCTACACTTATACTCAGATCTCGTGTAGCCATTGTGAGCCTATACTAGCCTATCTCCTCAGCCTATACTTATGCACACATCTGGTGTAGCCTATGTGAGCCTATACTAGCCTATCTCCTCAGCCTATACTTATATACACATCTGGTGTAGCCTATGTGAGCCTATACTAGCCTATTTCCTCAGCCTATACTTATATACACATCTGGTATAGTCAATGTGAGCCTATACTAGCCTATCTCCTCAGCCTATACTTATATACACATCTGGTGTAGCCTATGTGAGCCTATACGAGCCTATCTCCTCAGCCTATACTTATATACACATCTGGTATAGCCAATGTGAGCCTATACTAGCCTATCTCCTCAGCCTATACTTATGTACACATCTGGTGTAGCCTATGTGAGCCTATACTAGCCTATACTTATGTACACATCTGGTGTAGCCTATCTCCTCAGCCTATACTTATATACACATCTGGTGTAGCCTATGTGAGCCTATACTAGCCTATGTCCTCAGCCTATACTTATATACACATCTGGTGTAGCCTATGTGAGCCTATACTAGCCTATCTCCTCAGTCTATACTTATATACAGATCTGGTGTAGCCTATGTGAGCCTATACTAGCCTATCTCCTCAGCCTATACTTATATACAGATCTGGTGTAGCCTATGTGAGCCTATACTAGCCTATCTCCTCAGCCTATACTTGTACTGAGATCTGGTGTAGCCATTGTGAGCCTATACTAGCCTATCTCCTCAGCCTATACTTGTACTTACATCCGGTGTAGCCATTGTGAGCCTATACTAGCCTATCTCCTCAGCCTATACTTGTGGACACATCTGGTGTAACCTATGTGAGCCTATACTAGCCTGTCTCCTTAGCCTATACTTATGGACACATCTGGTGTAGCCTATGTGAGCCTATACTAGCCTATCTCCTCAGTCTATACTTATATTCAGATCTGGTGTAGCCTATGTGAGCCTATACTAGCCTATCTCCTCAGCCTATACTTATGTACACATCTGGTATAGCCTATGTGAGCCTATACTAGCCTATCTCCCCAGCCTATACTTATGGACACATCTGGTGTAGCCTATGTAGGCCTATACTAGCCTATCTCCCAGGCCTATACTTATGGACACATCTGGTATAGCCTATGTGAGCCTACACTAGCCTATGTCCTCAGCCTACACTTATACTCACATCTGGTGTAGCCATTGTTAGCCTATACTAGCCTATCTCCCCAGCCTATACTTATGGACACATCTGGTGTAGCCTATGTGAGCCTATACTAGCCTATCTCCCCAGCCTATACTTATATACACATCTGGTGTAGCCTATGTGAGCCTATACTAGCCTATCTCCTCAGCCTATACTTATATACACATCTGGTATAACCAATGTGAGCCTATTCTAGCCTATCTCCTCAGCCTATACTTATATACACATCTGGTATAGCCAATGTGAGCCCATACTAGCCTATCTCCTCAGCCTATACTTGTATACACATCTGGTGTAGCCTATGTGAGCCTATACTAGCCTATCTCCTCAGCCTATACTTATATACACATCTGGTATAGCCAATGTGAGCCTATACTAGCCTATCTCCTCAGCCTATACTTATGTACACATCTGGTATAGCCAATGGGAGCCTATACTAGCCTATCTCCTCAGCCTATACTTATATACACATCTGGTGTAGCCTATGTGAGCCTATACTAGCCTATCTCCTCAGCCTATACTTATATACACATCTGGTATAGCCAATGTGAGCCTATACTAGCCTATCTTCTCAGCCTATACTTATATACAGATCTGATGTCGCCTATGTGAGCCTATCTCCTCAGCCTATACTTATGTACACATCTGGTATAGCCTATGTGAGCCTACACTAGCCTATGTCCTCAGCCTACACTTATACTCAGATCTGGTGTAGCCATTGTGAGCCTATACTAGCCTATCTCCTCAGCCTATACTTATGGACACATCTGGTGTAGCCTATGGAGCCTATACTAGCCTATCTCCTCAGCCTATACTTATATACACATCTGGTGTAGCCTATGTGAGCCTATACTAGCCTATCTCCTCAGCCTATACTTATATACACATCTGGTATAACCAATGTGAGCCTATACTAGCCTATCTCCTCAGCCTATACTTATATACACATCTGGTATAGCCAATGTGAGCCTATAGTAGCCTAGCTCCTCAGCGTATACTTATATACACATCTGGTGTAGCCTATGTGAGCCTATACTAGCCTATCTCCTCAGCCTATACTTATATACACATCTGGTATAGCCAATGTGAGCCTATACTAGCCTATCTCCTCAGCCTATACTTATGTACACATCTGGTGTAGCCTATGTGAGCCTATACTAGCCTATACTTATGTACACATCTGGTGTAGCCTATCTCCTCAGCCTATACTTATATACACATCTGGTGTAGCTTATGTGAGCCTATACTAGCCTATGTCCTCAGCCTATACTTATATACACATCTGGTGTAGCCTATGTGAGCCTATACTAGCCTATCTCCTCAGTCTATACTTATATACAGATCTGGTGTAGCCTATGTGAGCCTATACTAGCCTATCTCCTCAGCCTATACTTGTACTTACATCTGGTGTAGCCATTGTGAGCCTATACTAGCCTATCTCCTCAGCCTATACTTGTGGACACATCTGGTGTAGCCTATGTGAGCCTATACTAGCCTGTCTCCTTAGCCTATACTTATGGACACATCTGGTGTAGCCTATGTGAGCCTATACTAGCCTATCTCCTCATTCTATACTTATATTCAGATCTGGTGTAGCCTATGTGAGCCTATACTAGCCTATCTCCTCAGCCTATACTTATGTACACATCTGGTATAGCCTATGTGAGCCTATACTAGCCTATCTCCTCAGCCTATACTTGTACGTAGTTCTGGTGTAGACTATGTGAGCCAATACTAGCCTATCTCCTCAGCCTATACTTATATACAGATCTGGTGTAGCCTATGTGAGCCTATGCTAGCCCATCTCCTCAGCCTATAGTTATGGACACATCTGGTGTAGCCTATACCAGCCTATCTCCTCAGCCTGTACTTATGTACAGATCTGGTGTAACCTATGTTGGCCTATACTAGCCTATCTCCTCAGCCTACACTTATACGCAGATCTGGTGTAGCCATTGTGAGCCTATACTAGCGTATCTCCACAGCCTATACTTATGTACACATCTGGTGTAGCCTATGTGAGCCTATACTAGCCTATCTCCTCAGCCTATACTTGTACTTACATCTGGTGTATCCATTGTGAGCCTATACTAGCCTATCTCCTCAGCTTATACTTGTGGACACATCTGGTGTAGCCTATGTGAGCCTATACTAGGCTATCTCCTCTGCCTATACTTATATACAGATCTGGTGTAGTCTATGTGAGCCTATCTCCTCAGTCTATACTTATATACACAACCGGTGTAGCCTATGTGAGCCTATACTAGCCTATCTCCTCAGCCTATACTTGTACTTAGATCTCGTGTAGCCATTGTGAGCCTATACTTATGGACACATCTGGTGTAGCCTATGTGGGCCTATACTAGCCAATCTCCTTAGCCTATACTTATGGACACATCTGGTTTAGCCTATGTGAGCCTATACTAGCCTTTCTCCTCAGCCTATACTTATATCCAGATCTGGTGTAGCCTATGTGAGCCTATACTAGCCTATGTCCTCAGCCTAAACTTATACTCAGATCTGGTGTAACCATTGTGAGCCTATACTAGCCTATCTCCTCAGTCTATACTTATATACACATCTGGTATAGCCAATGTGAGCCTATACTAGCCTATCTCCTCAGCCTATACTTATATCCAGATCTGGTGTAGCCTATGTGAGCCTATACTAGCCTATGTCCTCAGCCTAAACTTATACTCAGATCTGGTGTAACCATTGTGAGCCTATACTAGGCTATCTCCTCAGCCTATACTTATGTACACATCTGGTATAGCCAATGTGAGCCTATACTAGCCTATCTCCTCAGTCTATACTTATATACAGATCTGATGTAGCCTATGTGAGCCTATACTAGCCTATCTCCTCAGCCTATACTTATATACAGATCCGGTGTAGCCTATACTAGCCTATCTCCTCAGCCTATACTTGTACTGAGATCTGGTGTAGCCATTGTGAGCCTATACTAGCCTATCTCCTCAGCCTATACTTGTGGACACATCTGGTGTGGCCAATGTGAGCCTATACTAGCCTATCTCCTCAGTCTATACTTATATACAGATCTGGTGTAGCCTATGTGAGCCTATACTAGCGTATCTCCTCAGCCTATACTTATGTACACATCTGCTGTAGCCTATGTAAGCCTATACTAGCCTCTCACCTCAGCCTATACTTATATACAGATCTGGTGTAGCCTATGTGAGCCTATACTTGTCTATCTCCTCAGCCTATACTCATGGACACATCTGGTGTAGCCTATGTGAGCCTATACTAGCCTATCTCCTCAGCCTATACTTGTGGACACATCTGGTGTGGCCAATGTGAGCCTATACTAGCCTATCTCCTCAGTCTATACTTATATACAGATCTGGTGTAGCCTATGTGAGCCTATACTAGCGTATCTCCTCAGCCTATACTTATGTACACATCTGCTGTAGCCTATGTAAGCCTATACTAGCCTCTCACCTCAGCCTATACTTATATACAGATCTGGTGTAGCCTATGTGAGCCTATACTTGCCTATCTCCTCAGCCTATACTTATGGACACATCTGGTGTAGCCTATGTGAGCCTATACTAGCCTATCTCCTCTGCCTATACTTATATACAGATCTGGTGTAGCCTATGTGAGCCTATCTCCCCTATCTATACTTATATATACATCTGGTGTAGCCTATGTGAGCCTATACTAGCCTATCTCCTCAGCCTATACTTGTACTTAGTTCTGGTGTAGACTATGTGAGCCAATACTAGCCTATCTCCTCAGCCTATACTTATATACACATCTGGTGTAGCCTATGTGAGCCTATGCTAGCCTATCTCCTCAGCCTATACTTATGGACACATCTGGTGTAGCCTATGTTAGCCTATACTAGCCTATCTCCTCAGCCTACACTTATATACACATCTGGTGTAGCCTATGTGAGCCTATGCTAGCCTATCTCCTCAGCCTATACTTATATACACATCTGGTGTAGCCAATGTTAGCCTATACTAGCCTATCTCCTCAGCCTACACTTATACGCAGATCTGGTGTAGCGATTGTGAGCCTATACTAGCGTATCTCCTCAGCCTATACTTATGTACACATCTGGTATAGCCAATGTGAGCCTATACTACCCTATCTCCTCAGCCTATACTTATATACAGATCTGGTGTTGCCTATGTGAGCCTATACTAGCCTATCTCCTCACCCTATACTTATGTACACATCTGGTGTAGCCAATGTGAGCCTATACTAGCATATCTCCTCAGCCTATACTTATGGACACATCTGGTGTAGCCTATGTGAGCCTATACTAGCCTATCTCCTCAGTCTATACTTATGTACACATCTGGTATAGCCAATGTGAGCCTATACTAGCCTATCTCCTCAGCCTATACTTATGTACACATCTGGTGTAGCCTATGTGAGCCTATACTAGCCTATCTCCTCTGCCTATACTTATATACAGATCTGGTGTAGCCTATGTGAGCCTATCTCCCCTATCTATACTTATATATACATCTGGTGTAGCCTATGTGAGCCTATACTAGCCTATCTCCTCAGCCTATACTTGTACTTAGTTCTGGTGTAGACTATGTGAGCCAATACTAGCCTATCTCCTCAACCTATACTTATATACACATCTGGTGTAGCCTATGTGAGCCTATGCTAGCCTATCTCCTCAGCCTATACTTATGGACACATCTGGTGTAGCCTATACCAGCCTATCTCCTCAGCCTATACTTATGTACAGATCTGGTGTAACCTATGTTAGCCTATACTAGCCTATCTCCTCAGTCTATACTTATGTACACATCTGGTATAGCCAATGTGAGCCTATACTAGCCTATCTCCTCAGCCTATACTTATGGACACATCTGGTGTAGCCTATGTGAGCCTATACTAGCCTATCTCCTCAGTCTATACTTATGTACACATCTGGTATAGCCAATGTGAGTCTATACTAGCCTATCTCCTCAGCCTATACTTATGTACACATCTGGTATAGCCAATGTGAGCCTATCTCCTCAGCCTATACTTATGTACACATCTGGTATAGCCTATGTGAGCCTATAGTAGCGTATGTCCTCAGCCTACACTTTTACTCAGATCTGGTGTAGTCATTGTGAACCTATACTAGCCTATCTCCTCAGCCTATACTTATGGACACATCTGGTGTAGCCAATGTGAGCCTATACTAGCCTATCTCCTCAGCCTATACTGATGTACACATCTGGTGTAGCCTATGTGAGCGTATACTAGCCTATCTCCTCAGCCTATACTTATATACACATCTGGTATAGCCAATGTGAGCCTATACTAGCCTATCTCCTCAGCCTATACTTATATACACATCTGGTGTAGCCTATGTGAGCCTATACTAGCCTATACTTATATACACATCTGGTGTAGCCTATGTGAGCCTATACTAGCCTATACTTATATACACATCTGGGGTAGCCTATGTGAGCCTATACTAGCCTATACTTATATACACATCTGGTGTAGCCTATGTGAGCCTATACTAGCCTATCTCCTCAGCCTATACTTATATACACATCTGGTGTAGCCTATGTGAGCCTATACTAGCCTATCTCCTCAGCCTATACTTATATACACATCTGGTGTAGCCTATGTGAGCCTATACTAGCCTATACTTATATACACATCTGGTGTAGCCTATGTGAGCCTATACTAGCCTATCTCCTCAGCCTATACTTATATACACATCTGGTGTAGCCTATGTGAGCCTATACTAGCCTATCTCCTCAGCCTATACTTATATACACATCTGGTGTAGCCTATGTGAGCCTATACTAGCCTATACTTATATACACATCTGGTGTAGCCAATGTGAGCCTATACTAGCCTATACTTATATACACATCTGGTGTAGCCTATGTGAGCCTATACTAGCCTATACTTACATACACATCTGGTGTAGGCTATGTGAGCCTATACTAGCCTATACTTATATACACATCTGGTGTAGCCAATGTGAGCCTATACTAGCCTATACTTATATACACATCTGGTGTAGCCTATGTGAGCCTATACTAGCCTATACTTATATACACATCTGGTGTAGCCTATGTGAGCCTATACTAGCCTATACTTATATACACATCTGGTGTAGCCTATGTGAGCCTATACTAGCCTATACTTATATACACATCTGGTGTAGCCTATGTGAGCCTATACTAGCCTATCTCCTCAGCCTATACTTATATACACATCTGGTGTAGCCTATGTGAGCCTATACTAGCCTATACTTATATACACATCTGGTGTAGCCTATGTGAGCCTATACTAGCCTATACTTATATACACATCTGGTGTAGCCTATGTGAGCCTATACTAACCTATCTCCTCAGCCTATACTTATATACACATCTGGTATAGCCAATGTGAGCCTGTACTAGCCTATCCTCAGCCTATGCTTATATACCGAGCTGGTGTAGCCTCTAACATTTATTTGCAGGGGGCCCCACAAGTCCTCAGCTATGCCACTGATTACCATATTCCCCTTTAACCTACAAGGATATTAGCAACTAGATAATTCTACATGTTTATTTTGATTAACACAAAGAAGATACAGGAATAAGTGTTTGTAAAAATAGTTTGTACACGAGCAGAGAAAGTTACGTGAGCGCAACAGATCAGATTTTTTTCCATAATAAAGAGGAGAACCTCATTGAAGGACATCCTGTCAGCAACATGTGCAATGAGTACTTGAAGATACTTAAATATTTTCATTACATAGCTGTCTATATCTACTCAAAATAAATCACTGGCAATTAAAGCATATTATGTGAAGTATGGCTACACAACTTTTTATAACTATTAGACCTGTATCTTTAGATGTATGAAAGATTACTACTGATTAGTTTCCCCAAAGTCAGTTTTTATTGTCAGCCCCATATGCAGCACATCTTGAAGTTGTTTTGTTTGTGACATTTGGACAAAGAGTTGAAACTACCTCAAATTTTAAACTTTACAGCTCATTAATATCTAGTAATTTCATATAGTGAAAAGTACTAAATTGTCACCAGAGAAAAGATCTTTTCATACCCATAGTTGCAGTTGAGAAATATTTAGCTTTGTTCACAGAGATTATAACTTGCTTTTCAGAATGTAATGCTTTGGTATTTTTAAATATTGCCTCAGATTTTCTCCTTCCACACAATATTTTATGAGCAATCCCTGTATCTGAATATATTTTCTTCTGAAGTCTGCATGATAGTCATATGAGTAAATTTGCAAATGCTTGTTTAGTTCGGATCGTTGTGGGTTTTGTGAAGGAGGCCGAAACCCACAATGTGTTGTAGCACCAGCTAGATAGAAATAGATAGAAATAATTACAAAATATGAGGTCACACAGTTTGTATTTCAGATTTATTCATATTTACAAAAACCCTATGTGTTCCACTTATGTGATCTTCTCTAGCACTCTTCTACACACTGTTCATCTACTTCTTGTTAGTCCAGATAAACTTTCAATTCACATTTACTCATTTTATTATAGCATACACAAGGTAAAGTAATAATCATATTTTTGAAGAGCATGTCGCTATAAATGATGGCTCTGAAAATCCATGCTCTTTGCGTGACCATAAGAAAGAAAAAACAAACAAGCACACAAACAAAAAGCAACTAACTTGTTAAGGAACGTAAAGTATTTGAAAGTTTGAACCAATAATAACTAAGGCATATCTCAGAAATGTTTAACTCTGCAACTGTTTACATCTGACATAAATTGTGCAGTAAGATTTTTTATATCACTTACAGTTTATAAGTTATCCTCCTGCGTCCTGAGATCACAATACTCGATTTAAAATTATTATTTTTTGCTTAATGAGTTTCTATGGGCCAATTGAACACAATTGAAAAAAAATAAATTTACAAAACATTTTTTTTGAGGGTGGCCTCAAATGACATTTAGACAGCTACAAATTTTGTTATGTGGATCAATATGTGTTATTAAGTACCAAAAGAACAAGAATATTTAAAATATAAAATTTTGTTTTTTTTTGGTGGGGGGGGGGGGGGTTTGGGGTTCAGCGGGGTTTTAGGGGTAGTATCATATATGATACCTTGGAACTACATTAAGTTTTTATGGGTTTTTTAACTCTACCATTGATACAAAGTAGACAAGAGAGAGAGGAAAGAATATAAGCATAGAAAATGCAGAAGGTATAAAACATACCACCAGCCATGAAGAGTTTAACATATTCACAGAGCGAGAAAAAAATCCAAAGCCTGAGGTATGATATATGATACCAAAGGATGCAGGAGGTTATACAAATTTCATTCAGAATGAATGAGAGGACTTCAAATATATTCCTAGAAAATTCAAAATGTATATTTCATTTCTCAAGAAAATATTGTGAGACCAGGTGTGGCACACAACAAAGGATGGGTAAGGCCAAACTACCATACTACATATCATGCGCAGTGCACATCAAAGATGCTCAGGGTCAGGTTTCCTCATGCGAATAAACATGTGACAACAATTACAGCGGCAGAATCAAAAGGGGGTTTCCAGATTATTTGAGATACATCTGGCAGCTGGTGTATTTGTAGAAGTTTAAGAAAGGACTGTGTTACATCATCCCTGCTATATAAGAAGGCGAGGCAGTGGGAGTGAGTCAGTTCAGTTTGTAGTTTTAGTGTATCAGCTATGTTTGTACATGAGAGAACTAGTGGAGGAAGACAGCATGTAGTTAATGAGTGTTGAGTAATTGTATCATCAGCCAGCTCATGCAGCTGAGTTATATTATTTGTTGCAGATAAGCATATTAATTTACGCTAAATAAAAGCTGTTCTTTACATCAACATTAAAGCGGTAGTCTAATAGTAATTGATTGCACATTACATTTATTATTTTCAAAGGGAGGACCACAACCCCCTCTTGCCCCCACTCCTTTTGCGATGCCCATGGAATTAACTCTGTCTTCCACAAGAGAATATGAACCAAAGCAGGCAATCGGGCTGGAGGGGTGTTTTGCTAAATATTCCTACTCTGTTCACCCCATCTTTCTTCCTTCATAGCCTTTGAAAACCAGTTGTATTTTTATTCTCAGTATATATTCAACATGCCTAGCATACAAATTTATTCTGCACATCCTTGAGAGACATAATCCTCCACACTGAAAGTTCAGGTAGGTACTTATCATATTAATTGTGCAGACTGTGACCAAATATACATAGGCAAGACTAAAAGAAATTTCAAAACTAGATTAAAAGAAAACATCCAATACATAAAATCCAAACAGATTGAAAAATCAGCCATAGCAGTATATTTTTAAACAACCACTACCTCTTGAAATTATTCAAGAGGAGAGCAAGATATCCAACTGAGCTCTCAGTTTGGGAAAACATTCATATTATAAAAAACAAGGACAGAATTATGAATTTCGATTTCCCACCAATGGACCAGTTTAGCAGGTACATATTGCTACAGCCAGAGACCTCCATTATGAATAGTATACTAGACAACACATTGTCTACATCAGTCAGTCAATTGTTAGCTGAAGCTGGGAAGCCCGAAGCATAATAGGTCCTAATTTTCTAAAGTAAGTGATGATAGTATAAATAAAACTTACCTTTAATATGAAAGTGTTTAACCTTACTTGTTCAAAAAATTTCCTAATCTTTATTGAATAAAACTATTTTCACAAACATTAGCTAGTAACACAAAATGCTTTATTTTTATTTTTGAAACCATGTGGTATGGTAGTTGGTTGCTGTCACATTCAAACATTCAAATATTTAGATTGGAAAGCTCACATTAAGTATATCTTACCCAAACTCAGATCTGCCTGTTATGCTACCTGAGCACTGGCAAATGTGAGTTGTATACACACTTAAATATGCATATGCATATAACTCTATAATGGAATATGGAATTTTATTTTGGGGCAATTCAGTAGAGAGTAAATGAATATTACTCACATAAAAGAAGGTTATAAGGATTATTTCCAACATCCATAGCAGACACTTATGCAAAGATCTTTTTAGAAGACTGAAGATACTAACCTTACCCTGCATGTATTTATTCTCAATTCTAAAATTCTTTATATGCAATTGAGTCACATTTATAACAGACAATGAAATTCATGAAATAAACGCTAGATAAAAAAACAATATCCGTCATCACAGTGCAATCTTTCTTGCTTCCAGAAAGGTGTATCCTATGAAACCATAAAAAATATTTAATGTTCTTCCTAGTGATGTTAAGGAAAAAGTTGAAAATTTTGGTCTTTTGAAATTGCTGCTACAGAGTACCTATGCTCAAAATCATTTTATTCTGTACAAGATTATCTAAATGACAAATTATCCTATCCTATTAATGCTTATACGATATAACTTATCATATAACTTTCTAAGTAGTTTCTAGGTACTTTAATGACAAATTATTGTCAATTACATTTGATGCCTGCTAAAAGCTACTTAATGTATATGTATTAAACAACTGGTAAAAGATGCCAGTCGTTGCTAATTATAATTTATACAATTAAATAATGGGGCATGACAGGAAAAGCATAGTGAAAGTTTAAAACAAAGATCAATTTGCATTTGTAAATATACGTTATGTTAGTCTTATAACTGCACAGATGATTTGATTGTGTTTCTCAGTTATCCCTGCTTTATATTTCCTTAGTTTTCAACTAAATTTAGCTCTGCTTTGTTTTTTGTGCCTGTATTTAATATGTTTTTATGCTATACCTACTGTGTATTTCCATTGACATCCAACCTAACCTAATCTAATCAATTGAGGAACATGCCTGAAAATGAGCTCTCAATCCAAAATTAAATCTAATTCTGCTGAAAAAAAAACAACAAAACATTTATTTCTGAACATACACAGGATCTGACAGCTCTCAGGGCAGACTGTCATCCCCCCAAGGAGAAAATAATTTTTTTATATAAGGTCCACGGTGTGCTGCTATTGAAGACAATTGAACAAGAGAATACCTGAGCATCAGCTGTCAAGTCAATTTTAGATTAAATTTGACTGAGGAAGAAAGAAATATTTCCGGATATACTAAGCGTCAGACACCTTGTCTCATATTCCCAAAAAGTATTTATGTTACGCACATAAACCAGGCATTTCTGAAAACTATAAAAAATGTCCTATCAGATAACAGAACAAAAAATAAAAGTTGTGAAATTCAAAGAAATTTTATGACATTACAAATTATGCATAAAAAATGTTACTGTTGAATCGTAAGAAGCACTATGTCTAAAAACTCAAATTGTCTTTTATTGCATAATAAATATACAAGCTTCAATCTTTTTTGTGCTTCATTAGCATATTTTTAAAATCTAAGTATCAGATTTTCACTATATGAAGCAAAACTCAAAAATCAATGTGATAATGTCTTTGGCTTTTTCACATTTATTTTATGTATTTGTAACATAGATGTATAAATATTTATAGATTTAGTGCTGTGTAAAAATCTGGTCTCTAGTTACCATTTTGCAGTTAAGCACCAAGTGTTATAAAAACAATACAAAGAATAAATCAAAGGAATAATAACATTCACTTTATATTAGTATACATAATAGTTTATCTAAATTAATGTTTGTATAAGAGTTTAATGCAGTGAAGCAAATGAATAAAATGTTCTTCAAATAGGTGAACCTACTTTCTATCCTGCTTCGTTTTCCACTTTGTCAGGTTATGTCTCATGGGTCATTTTCCACTTTCTAAGCTATGCTCACCTTGAGGGCCTTTGGTAGCGTCTTGATAAACAATGTTTTACACAACTGAAATCTACACATCTTGCTATTTTGTCAACAAACCACAAGACAACACATAGTAGCATCAAGTAGAAACTCTGTTAAAACCCACAGTTGGCATTCAGCTGAGTCTATATACAATAGCACATAACATTTTTGCTAGGATAAGTGGCATCCAAAGCCAGTATTAAAAGTTTAAACATAATCATTTGCATCAATTAATATTTTGTTTGTTTTTGATGAGTTCTTAATCAAGTTTTGATATCTTTCAGTTCATTCTGCAAATAAGCAGTTATGTTAGTATATATAAGTAATGAGTCAGAGATGATTTTATACAGCAACCTGAAGACAAACATTTCAGAGAAGATAATCTGCATTTTTATGATAGATATAAATCAGATTCAACATTTCAGAAGAGAAATGTTCAGCATGTAATTTATCCATACAGAAATGTGCGTTTTTGCTTCAATTTGAGAAGAGTTTACGACATCCTTGAAACTTTACATACCAACCTATTCAATCTTCAACTAAGAAGTATTTTTATTTGTAACAAGATTGAATACATTTGAGAATTACTATGAGCAACTAATTCAGCAGAAATTGTACAATAATTTAAGAGTCTAAAATTTGAGAGAGATGTAGAATACCTACCTATAATTTAGTAAGCCTCCTTTCTAAAATTCTGTATGATTATTTGCTCCCAATATTCATAAGCTTTCATTTGTGGCAAGCATAAATATAATCCTTAATGTATACAAGTACTTAATTCTTCTGCAAGGCCAATTTTCTTACACTCTGGTAAATGTACCTACTCTAGAAGAGAAATACCAATTGACTTAAGTTTATATAAAAATCTCTATATCTGCAATCCATTTGTGCAGACTTTGTTATTAAGGAGAATTCTAAATCTCAATTAATGACCACACAAAGTTGTTTGCTTTAATTTATTTGGTTCTATAGATATTTAAATATAGCTACATGAGAATAACATAAGAAAAATGTTCTGAAAGCTGACCTGCAAACAGGTACAGGCTTTTATATCTAAAGCTGCAATAAAGCAACTTAAATAATACATTTATGAGATAAAGACTTAAGCATAAATTAAGTAAATAGGTGCTACTTTATCTGAAAGCTTAGACAAGAAAATAAGTTTATTATATCACTTGCGATTTTTCTAGGATTCTTTACATGGCAACAAATTGGATATCCTATGAAATAGAAAAAAAAAGTTTCATATATCAGCAGCCATACACCCTCTTAATTAATAACACAGCTGTTTAGCAGCTACATCATCATCATAACATTTAGAACCTCTCTCCAAAAATATACACAGGTACCTAAAGGGATGGAGGGGGGAGGGAGGTAACATAATACTACTTTTATATTACCCAAGGGGTAGTAGAGATTAAAATGCTATCAGTAACATGGTACTGACTGTAATTCAAAGATAAATAGACAAAAAAGATGATCATTTGTAGTGATTCAAAATAGTCACATACTTTCTTCTCTGTACAAGCCAGCCAATGTCCACATATTTAGTGTTGGAGAAGCATCTTTTGATGGTATGTAAGATAAGTAAAATGAGTTATTATGTAGCATAGGAGTCGGCAAATTAGTCTTTGCGACTGCAGGAATAGTGACATCATGGAATGCAACCCGGCATGCACATAACACCAGCTCAAAGGAGGGAGTTTCCGAAGCTGCAGTGGCAGTGTAGGAATTTCTCTAATGCACTTTTGATTTTATATATGCTTAATACATAGGTATATACAGACTAGGGAGCTTTAACATTAATTTTTCATTGATTCTTTGCTTTATCTAGAACGTTACAGTTTCGCAAATTAACTAAACTAAACCCTGGTGCAACAGCTCATGAAGGGCCAAGGCCTACCGCCAAACTGCTGCGTCTGCCACCTCTGCCCACTACAGGTGTCATTGGTGGAGTGTAGTACTGGAGGGTGGGATGTGGTCAGCACCCCGAGCCCTCCCGGCCAGTTATGCGGTCTTCTCGGCCTGGGGCGCTACTTCTCCATCAAGTAGCTCCTCAGTTAGTCACAGTTTTGCAAATACCTAATATTAATTCTTAAATATTGATGTGCAGCGGAGTGCTGTCAATGATGATATGCTTTATAATTTTGAGTTCAGAAAAAATTGTTCACACAAGCATAGCACTAATATATACAGCAAATAAACAGAGAGATGCAAATGTTCCCAAATCTTGCTTTTTAAATAAATCTAAACCAGCCTGCTTTTGTAATTGTGATTTCAAAATTGTATTCATCTATAAAGTGATAACCCCAATTCTTAATTGTGGTTTTACTATATGAATGCCCACATGACTGAATTTGTGAAAAGTTGAAAATCATGGTTCATTGCTTTGAGGTCATAAAACCTTTTATCTTTAAATGATTTTTTAACTATCCTAACACACCTACATATTTCTGTAGGAAGGTTCCTTTGAGTTTTCATGGTTTCGAAACAGCCAACTTGTATTTATGGAGTGTACACCATTGCTTGTTTACATTTGAACACATTGTTTGAAGGAGTGAGGGTTGAAGCAGGGTAAAGTATAGTTTTTCCCCTTAATGTGGTGTTACATATCATCAGCCATGATGATATCATCAGATTTGCCGACTCCTGATGTGGCACATAAGAATAAAAATTGTGAATTTAATGTAAAGTGAAAGTGATATCATTTTTATGCTTAGGAAGAATTGCTCAGTATAGGAGAACAAGTGAATCACAATGTTTCTGTGTAGTGAAGTCACTGCATTGTAATTATAGAGTGAAATGCTTTGGCACTACTATAGCATACTCTGGAAAGCCAGCTGGGTGCAGTAAAGAAGAAAGCATTCATATGGTAAGTGCAGTGGTTGTACTGAACTGCAGTGCTGCTTACAGTTAACCTTCTGATTGCATGTGAACAGTTATTCAATTTACGTGAGCACAATAGAGAGAATAAAGAGATTCTATTTATGATCTAGACAAAATCTTGGAACGTAGAAACCTAAGAAAAATGTTCTAACATTTGAGTAATGATATGAGTCAAACTGTGAATGTAAAATTGAGTAGTTGTTTAGCAATCAAAGCTGTTGAATCACCAAACTGTTGTCATAAGTGCTTGACATCAAGTCATAGTATGAATCATTTTCCCCCCTCTTAAGGCTGCTCCTATCACAAATACTTAAAGAGAGCAAAAGGAACTTGGTCATGTTTAAAAAAATAAATCTGCACTATGGCGATGGAGCTTTTAAACATTTTTATTTAAGAAAAAAAGCAATCCAATTGAGTTCTTAACTCTTAAATTTTCAGACTTCTGTAAAACTCAAGTATAATTATATAATATACTTCTCTCCTCAAAGTTTAACTCAGTAAACATTGAGTTTTGTGATAAAGCTGCTGCCTATGAACACAGTGCAACAAAACGACTGATATTCTGAGTTAGACTGCTCTTTAAATTGTATGATTATAGTGTTATTATAGCTTTATTATGAAAATTAATAACTGTATAATTGTTAAATTTGTACACAGAACAAGATAATGGTCACAAACGACATTGCAACATTATTTTGGTTCTCATTGATAAAATAATAACTTATCATATAACTGTATCACAGGTAAGCATTACTAACTTTCTTCTCACCGTACTTCTTTATCAAAACACAGGTAAAGGGATTCTTAGCATTAGAACTGCTCATGTATGTCATTTGTCTACTGCACACTCCGAGTAGGTCCATTTTGTCTTCCACTCAAAAACTAGGATCACTAGAGGACACGTGGGGAACATGACCCATTCTTGCTAACTAAAAAGAGGAAGTAAGGAACCCTAGCATGTCTATATCATGAAAATGCTAAATTTAAGCAAAATCATTAAACTTACTAATGGTAATAAAATAAAAATATGAGAAGGGGTTTTCAAATCTACAGTTGCAATATGTACAAAAAGTTGCATATCTAAATTTATTGCACATTTGAGACTAGGATTTAAAATTGCAGAACCACATGGACCTATGCAGTAGACAATATATGCTAGATGAGGCATCACTGTTCAGGTGGGTGTTCTTGCCTGGGTGAACTTTCATGGATAGGGCTAGCATTGAGACTGGCACTCAAACTGTCACAACTTTCCAGCTCACAGTCTTCTATATCACAGCTGGGTGTCTGTCTCATTTGACAGTTACAATTGCAAACTGTATCACAGTTGTTATTGGCACTTGTAGGATTCTCTGAAACCATGGAGGTCTTCATGATGCAGTTGCTGCACTTCTCCGACTTCTGATGAGCATCTGAAACATGAGTTTATCTCTTTCATAAACAACAAAACAGTACAAAACACTGGGCAATATCATACGCAAGAGAGATTGCTTGAGGAACTTCTCCAAGACAACTTGAGATCATTTCCACTAATTAAGATGTCTTGAAGTAGGTATACATAAAAATCACAGTGCAACCAAGTTAGCTCTCAAATAATGTGTGACATAACATAGCCTGTGTCACGCTACAAGTACAGTGAATCAATATTACCTAATAATTGTTATAACAGAAGGAAAGGAAAGAGCAGTGGAGAGCAAGATGACTGCATTATGTTGGACAAGCATGCATAAAATGCATTGACCTACCACTATTAGCAGTTTTGCATCTTTCCTTGCTTAATCTCTTAACATAAAAACCTGAGTATAGTTGTGTTTTTAATTTTGACAAAATACTGAGTATACTCTGGCTTAACATTTCCAACGGACATACAGTTTAAAAGGCTGAATTTGATCATTCTGCCTTGTGTTTTAGTAGTCTATCAATTTTTTCCCTAGATTTCACTGTGACTTGATATTTTGAGTGTATATTTTTGCCAACAGGTGTCTCTAAATAAGCCAGTTCATCAATATTTTTCCATGTGTTTTATTCATACTAGAGGTCTCGTTACAATCTGTTCTTGCATTTTTTGTGTTGCTTTCTCACACTTTGTGAATATGGAGAGTGAAGAAGAGTTAAATATTAAATTTAATGGGCCTGAAAGTTCTGAAGATAGCTATGAGGAGACTTTAGGGGAAGAAAGTGATATATCTGTTTCATCTGAGAATGATATTGTGAGTTCCAGAGTGTGGTGGCAAACTGACCCTTCTAGGCCACTGCCACCTGCTCTGTCATGTTTTTATCCTTGCTTCAGGGTACTTTACACAGCCACAAACATATAAACGATGATTCTAACATTTATTATTTATTGTTGCTTTTCATTTCTTAGTGTTTCTATCTCTAAGATTTGGTTTATAAATGTAATTTCAAAAAGAAAACAAAAAAGGTTAAACATATCACAAGTATACTTGTAAGTTTAATCCAGGGGATATTCGGAGATTAAAATATCCATTGTTAAGCTCATAAAAATTAATTTGATTGTCACTATTATTAATGTACTTATTGGAATGTTTGATTTTGGCAATTAAAAAAATAGGTGACAAAAGAGCCATCGCATTGTAAAATAAATAGCTATGTTAAGAGGTTAACCTAATATACACTTCTCGACAATTTTGTCTCTATGCTCCAGGAGCAAGAGAAACATATTGTGGCAATGGACACACATCAAAGGAGGCTTGAGGTTAGCTGTCTCACACCACTACATGCTACATAACATGTAACAATGATGAGTAAGAATAAAGGCCATTCCCACACAGTTCTAGAAGCTGCAAGTGCAGGGCTTATTACAAGAATCTTTACAAAACATTAATTTCCAGAAAAATTGTTAGTGTCTAATTCTTGGCTATATAAGCAAGTCCAAACAGACAGAGAAGGGAGTTTGAGTTAGTAGTTGATTGTCAGAGTGAACTGAAGAGGTGAGCAGTGCTTGTGTCAAGGTTACAACAGAACAGAACAGCTCTCAGTTGCAAGGTCACGAGCTGTGAATTGTGATTCAGCTTTAAGAGAAAAAGCAACTGGATTTGTCATTTGTCACAATATTCTTTGACCACAAGTGCTATCAGATGGCTGATACTTGCAACTGTTTTTCATATTTGCTTTGCTAATGCAGCATTATGTCTCACCGCTAAATTTGTAGAGTTAACTCAAACTCTCTATTTTACACTTTTGAATAAATAAATTTCCCATTCCAAACTCTTCATCAGAAACTATGCAATACCTTGTGCAATATTTGATTGCTACCTATAAAGACTATATAAAAATGAATGGCTTTAATTGGACATTCTGTACATAAATATGTATATTCCAAATGTTATACAGAAAGAGAATTTAGAAAAATGCAAGGCTATCATGATTATTTAAGGATGGTTTTGTAGCTTCCCCTTCTTTCTCTCTCTCTTTACCTCTCTCAAATGACAGCAATATTCATGCTACTGGCTCGACATAGTTGAAACCAATGACACATCGACATGAAAGGGAAGTATTGATTATTTCTGACAGCTCAGTAAATCGATAGTCAACTGTTGCTTGATTCACAGCATGTTGTATACATCAGGAACTATATGTGGTCAGGTTATTAGTCCATGGCAAGCTGGTAACACAGTTCAATAAATTTCAGAACCTCTGCAAATTCACAGGAATGTAATTAATTTTTAATGCCACCCAAGAAAGACAGTTTATTGTATAGATAGATGTTAGAAGAGAAGCTTTTATTTGAAAGCAGAAGCTGTATTATAATATAATAGACAAACATGTTTAAAGCTATTTCAAGACAAATTTTAAATTCAATACAAATATAGAGAAAATTTGTAGAAGTGATTAAACATTTTTATATTTTTCTTATAACAAAGAATCATTTAATCCAATAAATGCTGCTTATTTCAAGCAACATTTGCAACCTTCTTCATAATAGGCATTAATAATTTGGAGATAAATTTAAAGAAAATTAAAACTTGGCCTTTCTACGAGGCCCGTTGTATCTACACTTCCCCCTCCCTCACCTTTCCTTGTTCCCATTACAGCGCCTACCTCTTGTACCAGATTGCAAAGCTATCAGCACTTATTGGTCAGAATTTATGCCTCACGCCTTGCTCCCTAAGATGATAAGAAACTGAGAGATGGTCCCAAACAGTGCATATTACTAAATTCATTTTGTGTAAATGTGTGACATAAAATACCCATATCAAAATATACCCCAAAGAAACGGAAAGATAAAGCACAATTAATCTATAGAACTTATAATTCATGGTTTGTTGGGTTATTTTCTAATACAAGGAAAAAACAAGAACTATTTTTTTTCGAGTGGCGCTACAGCCCCTTCTAGGCCTCGGCCTCCTTCAGCAGGTGCCTCCATTCCTCTCTTTCTCCAGCTCTCCTTCTCCATCCTCGTATTCCCAGTACAAGAACTATGTCCAATGCAAAATTTAATGGCAGTTGGCAGGAGGAGCTAGTCAACACAAAACTCAATCAAGAAGCTTGCCATGCCTTGCAGTGTTGTGTAGTTAAACATGCTGTGAAATCACACTGTAAAGCCAGTGATATAAATATCATTTGCACTCACAAAATGTATTTGCACAACAGGAAAGAGAATAGTAATAGTATCAGCCACCATTAAATTTTGTGTCTGCCATAAGTACCATACTAGCAAGTGCATATTATTTGGAGGAGTGCAGAATAGCAGTCTATTTTCTGTGTTGTAATCCAAGAGGTATTAGATTTGGTATGCAGGTAAGAGGAGTCCTCACATAAAATTATTCTGTCTAGAATTTAGAAAGAAGGAATGTTTCTTTATAAAGTGCAATGGTGCACTAATTTTAAATGAACTATAAAATGGTTGTTTCTTAAGCCAGAAGCTTCATTATGACCATAGAAGTTAAAAATGGTCTATGTACCTGACAGAACTAATCATTTTTAGTTTATCTAGCACTCCACCCAAAAATTTGATATCAAGATTTCACCATAAATACATAATATAATATTCTGCTTAGCCAAGTACAGAAATGTTCAAAATGAAAATTAATATGGATGTTGGTACCTGCTGTAGCAGTGCTATACTGTGTTGATGTCTCCATTAAACTAGGAGATTCACAACCTGGGCGTGACGTGGAGCCCACGTAGCACTGTCCTGAATAAAGTGTTGGAGTAAATTCATCAGGTGAGGATGCACGACTGCTTTGACTCTGGACTTCAGGAGTCACTGAGCCAGAAATCTGGAGAAACATCAAATCAAATTAAATATCATTTTTACCAAAAACAAATTAAAAACATACATTATTTAAAACTTTGAGAGGTGTGGGCAATGAATAAATCAATCTGCATTCAAAGTTGTAAGTTTTTTATGTAAATCCAATACATGCTAGACTTCGGGCTTGTAGGTCGTGGTCCAGTCAATGAATTGTCTGACATTTCACCCAAGACTGCGTTGGGTGAAACTTAGACAATTAATCGACTGGACCACGGACTTCAAACCCAAAATCTACCACGTATTGGACTAACACTGGCTGTGAAAGCCTAAGCATGTATATTGTTCATGTAAGTTTAACAAAAGAATGGATGCATATTTAATATGATACATAAAAAAGCCTATAAATGCTGATCTATTTTATGAATATAAAAGCCTAAAATGAAGGATATAACAAGATCTAAAATTCTAGGCCCTACTTATATTGGTTAGGATCTCTATGGAGAAAGCTTGCCATAAACTACAAGCTCTTTGGGTGATGATTGTTGCTAAGGAGCAGTAAGTAACTTTGAGAGGATGAAAAAGGTTAACTGTGAAAGTTGATGTAAAGTTTGAGTGTAATTGTGTTAAATTGGTGTATCTGAGAGCATATCAATTGTAAAAGCTCAAGAAAACAAATAATGGAATTCTGAGTATTATTAGATTATGTCAGAAGTGAAACGAAAGCCATGAAACTGAAATGGAAGAAACGATGAAACCACTACTCGAAAGCATGGCAGATATCAACACAGAAATGAAAACAGTGAATTCCAGGATGTAGTAAATGGAGATAAAAATGGAAATTGGAATGCAGCAGCTGAAAATTGGAATGTTAGAAATGTAGATAGACTTATCTGTGACTTAACTGATTGGTATGAAGGAAGCCGAGAAGGATTTTGGCCAATACATTAATGCCTCAGGGTATGTTGAGGAACATCTTAGTGCCCCAGAAGACTGTTGATGGCAATGCCATACAACCAAATGCTAGGGTGGAACAAATTATCAGCAAAATAAGAACTTGGAGGTTGACACACCAAGACTGACACAACATCCCCAGTCGTCAAGCCACCCAGGTATGACGGCATGTTGACCCTTGAAATCTTCCACAGGCAATTCGCTACTGTTGCTGCCCACAGCCAATGAAGAGGAAGCTGCCCAGCTGACAGCTAGTCTCAAGGGATGGATGGCAGAAATACTGAATATGATTCTAACGTGGGGGTCTCCTGAAACATTTGGGAGGCCATTGGAAACCAGTTCGGAAAGTACCGTCTGGCTGCAGCCCATCACAGCCAGCTCATGTCAAGGCTACAACAACCAAGGGAGATACTGCAGAAGTTTGCACGTGATAATGAAGAACTAGTGAATCAGGCTCTGACGAACCTTCCGGCCAGATACATGTACCATGAAGCTATCCTCTGTCAACGGGGTGGGCAACACCAAGATATGTCAGCACCTAATATTCAGTGAATATCCGACCTCCACGATATGCTGATGACTATGCAGATGACTGAACAGATGATTGTACTAATGATCATGCAGACAATTGTGCAGACAACTGCATTGACGATGGAGGTGGTCAAGGGAACAACTGTCCTTGTGTGGAAAATCCAGAGTATTCAGCATCAATTTTTTTTTGTAGTGTTTAATGCCTGCTTTTACTACATACGGCACTGCAGACAGTGACACTGATGATACATGGAATGAAGATGGTGCACTGGTGGAATGAGATGGCGGAGGAAACCAGAGAACCCGGAGGAAACCCACCCCAGCGCCACTTCATCCACCACAAATCCCACATGCGGTTACCAGGGATTGAACCCCAGTCACTTTGGTGAGAGGCAAGTGGTCTAACCACTCAGCTATGCGTGGCCCCAGGACGTTAATGATCTCCCGGAAGTGTGTGTTGGGAATGTGGTTGGCCAGAACATCCAGTGAGGGACCATCCACATCTGGCTGACAAAGTAATGGTAAAGGAATAAGTACTGGTGTGAAAAGGGGCACACCGCAGCTGTCATCACTGACTCTAAAGTGATGCTGTGCAATTTGTGCAAAATAATGGACGACAACATCTTAGCAAATGGATGAGTACATGATGATACCAGGTATTGGTGGACATGAGTGTAGCCATGACCGAGGTGCAGCCTGACCTGGTGGAGGGCTTACCATCGAGGAAACCAGATTGGCTCTGCAAGAGTGCTGACATTGGGCAACATCTTGCCTGTGGAGGAGGATGCCTTGCCGGAGTTTACCTTGAGGCAGAGCGTTATAAGTTTGTGGGTGTAAGTCATGAGGGTGACTGAGGAGATGGTCCTAGGTATAGACATCCTTAGGAGTCATGAGGCAGCGATTGACGTCAACAGCAGGGCCCTGCGAGTCAGACAGGATAAGGTAATGCTCCAAAGCTCAGTGAACATGTTGGGGTCTGCAGGATAATCCTGGAGGAGGTTATGTTAGGGCCCACCAGGAGCAAGATGTTTGCAAAGGTGCAATAAGAGAGGTCAGCGGCGAGCGGGGGCAAGCAATGCTGAAGGGAGGAGGGGCAGTTGGGATCTCTGTGGAAAAAGCTTGCCTTAAACTAGATGTTCTTTGGATGATGACAGTTGCTAAGGAGCAGTACGTAACTTTGAGAGGTTGAAAACGGTTAACTGTGAAAGTTGATGTAAAGTTTGAGTGTATCTGAGGCCATACCAATTGTAAAAGTTCAAGAAAATGAATAACAGAATATTGAGTATTACTAAAATATTTATTCAGCAAGGTAATTAATCTCCGCGGGGTACTTAATATAAGAATCAAATGAAACTTTGATTCATTGTGAAAAACAAAATAATATATTAATATATTTGTTGATTGTGTAGTGGCACACCACATGCAATTGTCATACCACAGTACATTTTGTCCAATACAGAAAGGGGCAGAGATAGTGTAGTTATAGTTATAGGATAGCAGTACTTAGAAAAATTGTTAACTTGAAAAGCTTGTTATTATTTGTTAACTATAGTTGATTAGAGAGCAATTTTCCCTTCTCTTTTTGCTGAAGTGGATGATTAATTATAGAGTTTAAAATTGGTTTTGTATATTTCTTTGGAGGATGTAAACTGGATTTTAGTGAAGCTTATATATTAGTTTTGGTGATCTTGGAGTTTGTACATTGAACGACATTTATTTACCTCCTGTTGACTTATGGTGTTAGCGACTTTCTTAACTGCATTCATATTTCAGACTGTGATGAAGTTGAGTTATATCATATGTTAAAAGCTCTAAAGCACTGATCCAGTTTAAACGGCTCATTAGTTCCCTCTAATCATATTGAGGAACAGAAATACTGGGGCCTGATCAATTCTGAACGTATCCATGATTATCTGCTTAGATCTGTACAAACTCTAAAGGATCGAGCATATTATCGCTACCCAAGAAAAAGAGGCAAGTTCTGTCTAACAGTTTACCATCTGCCAATATTGGCACTTTCATGGACAATTTGTCATTTGGGATTGCCGTAGGATTGGCAATTAGAATCAAAATTAGGATTAGTTCTAAAATATGGCAGCAAGATAAATATGTTTGTGGTACTATTGTTGAGGTGTATGAATACTATGGCTTGAGTTGCCTTAAAATCTTGGGAAGATTTTCCAGACATTATGCTATTAATGACGTCCTAAAGAGATCTCTCACATCTGTTGATATGGTGGCAAATGCACTGACAGCTTAATAACAATTCTGTGGGAGAACGTATGTGACGCAGCTTGTGTGGACACTGTTCATCCTCTTATTTGCACTCCGCTTACCAGCTTGCTGGAGCTGCTGTTGAATCAGCTGCAATATTAAAGTGGAATAAATATTGCAACATTGTTGAAGATTATATATTTGTTGCTAGAGCTAATGACTTGATTGTCAGAAGTTCAGCATTAGCCGCCAACAACAACAACATATATTTGTTGCTTTTGCTATAGAAACCTTTTGGGCCATGGCGTATGGAAGGTAATGAAATCTGCCAAATTCTAGCAGATGTGTCAAGGATCCTCATTCTACTGAGCATTTATGACAACAAATAGCTATTGCCATAGAATGAGGAATAACCATAATCATCATGGGGACCTTTGCAAATTCACCGTCTTTGTAGGACATTTTCTATATCAATAAGATCCCCAATGATTGTAACCTGTCACAGCAATAATACCTTCTTGACAGATCTCATCAACACAACTATAATCCTGCTACCCAATATGAAGCATATCACCAAAATCAGGGCCCTAGTTAAGGGTTTGACAGAAACGTAAAATTTGGAACTATATTGCGATGTTGCCAATCTGTTGCTAATAATGATATACAAATATGAACCACCACAGCCATACTGCCATATCTCCACCACTATCATTATGAGAATTTCTGAATTTGTGTGGCTATAACTTTAAAAACTGATTCATGTTTTATAAGAATAATGTATTGAAAAAATATAAAACTGAAAATTAAATTCACAGACTGAACAACTTCCTTGCTTCGGCTGGTGTTAAGAGCATGCCACTGGTGATTGTGGCTGTCAATCAGTTTGCACTTTTCTATTACCATTTCATTTTTGTTCAAGATGGAGAATATACTCTGCAGTGTTCTGTCTGTCCATGAGTGGCTCATTAGAATTTTCATAGTTATAGATCATACTGAACATTTTGGAAGGAATGAACATACCGTATATTAAGTAATGAATATGTATTATATGTTGATTGGTTTCTAATGGCTGACTGAAGATTCACTTCATTTGTCTTCGGGCATCCCAGTAGAGTTCAACTATATCTTTAGAGGTTTGATCCAGTTTTGTACATTTTGCTAGATGATCTCTATTCATTAATACATTTGGTTGGTTGCACAGAACACAGTGACTACTCTCATAAATATTTATTATGTAGAGATGAGCTGCAAGAAAATTTAAATGTGGCCTAAATTTAAGCCTAAGCCTAAAGGTTGTTATCAATTCTTTTCTTGGTTTAGATTTGTTCTTTTCCCAAGTGTCTTGTATATTTCTCCAGATTTTGTTGTTTGTTATATTTAGACTATTTTTGAGAAAATTTTCATGAGTCCGTCTTTTAATTAGATTCCTTGCTGTGTGTATTGTTATTGGGGATTTAGAAGACTGTACTGTAATTCCTTTTTTTTCACAACAGATCTGCTTTCTCATTACCAAATAATCCTAATGTGAAGGTACCCATTGAAAGTGGATTATTTTCTGCAATTTGGTTAGTATGTGCAGTATTTGTCATGTTTCTGAAATAGTTTGAGAGATAGGAGGTTTGTTGTATTTTATTGCTTCAATTGTTGCTGGGAATCAGAGAGGATTACTGTTTGATGAAATGCTTGTTGGTGATAGACTAGCTGTTGTACTGTAGTATGGATAGCTTTAATTTCTCCAACAAAATTAGTTTTATTGTCTTCTAGTGGTATGTAGTGTCAAAACAATTCAGCATGCACCTGCATCTGCTTTCCCAGTTGTAGTTAATGAGCCATCAGGTGGGTATCTGTTTTCTGGAGTTGCTAGGGCTATTTGTTTTTGTACTTCTCGTGCTGTTTCATGTTTTTTAATGTCAACTGCTAATGTTAAATTTACTTTGTATGACTGGTAATACAGTGCCAGACCACTCCACAGCATGGGCATCACAAAGGGGGAGCAAAGGAGGCCACGGCCTCCACTACATTCTCTACTAATGTTTAGGTAACACATTCTCATCTCTTTCTCTTCTCACATTTTTACAAACAATTATCCTGAAAAAATGTGATTTTATACAAAAAGATCATTTTTATTCCCTCTTCTATAAATAACTCATACAGTTTTCTGTATGTTTGGAATAGAAATGCTACATATTACATTCACACTGTTGTCTCTACTCACTTTTAAGTAACACATTCACATCTCCTTTTCTACTCACTCTTCTACAAACATTCACATCATCCCTATATACAAAATGGATGCTTGTATACATGTAACCGTTAATCTCAAAAACTGCTTGACCAATCACCGTGAAATTCTGCGTCTATATGTAGTTTTTCATTGAGAAGGCTTTTATGCTATCCATTTTACCATACAATATATTTCTTCCACATGGCTTTCTCTACTCATTTTTCTTTTATGTAACACGTTTATCTAAATAAATATCTTCTAAGAAAACATGATTTTACAAAAAACAAAAGTAAGCTGAGCAAAGCTCAGTTGCCCAGGTACTATACATATATATATACACACATGCTTATCGCCAATGATACTAGAGTAGTGAGTATAAACTCACCTGATGTTCTGGTGAACGTAACTGTGTTGATGAACTGATTGCACCATTCTGCATTTCTTCAGAATCATCATTTCCTCCTGAATCCAATCCAGCCACTTCTTCTATTTCCAAATGCAAAATGCTCTCTTGACTGCCAGTGAACTAAAACAATTAATGTTTTTATTTTTTTTTTTTAATAAAAATGTTTATTTAATAGAAGTTGCAAATGAAATAAATTACACAACAGAATTAATGATAGTTTTCTTAGTATATAGGCCAATAGCTTGCTTAGAAATTTATATAAATGTGATAATTGTGCACACATGAAGCAGTAATGTGTGCTTTGTATATACTCTTCATCAATTTGATTGTTACGCAATTCCTCAAATTACTGCATTGGCTCCAGCTTAGCTTTTTCACTTTTCTATCAATTCCTTCATTCTTGCATTTCAAACTATCTAAATGTTAGTTTTAAATGCCTTTCTAACTCATAATCAAGAAGTCTGCTCACAAAACTCTTTCATTTGGCTATACCTGCTCATCATGCAACCTTCAATTTCTCATCATTTACAGCAGCATTAGCTCATCTTTGGAATTCCCTACCAAAACACACAAGGGACTGCCAGAGTTTCATACGTTTTCACTTCAGAGCTAAACACTAAATTTAGGTGCCTACTGCTTCCCAGCCTGTACTGCTGTCATTATGTAGTCTTGGTATGCTCTAGAACACACAATTTACACTTAACCATCCCTGATTAATTTTATGTATCTAACTGTTTTTAACTGGAAGCATTATCATAATTTGTCTTTGGTTTTCTACGCAGTTGAAGCTTAGCACCAGCAAGATATAGTGCAAGGAATGCATACAAGTGGCAAATGATTTCATCACAGATGGTGACAAAGTTTAATTTATGAAGGCTTGTTTCCTATCTCTGACAACAAGTTTGACTTTGTTCCTACCTTACAAAAAGCCGATGACTGATCATGCTCTGTTTGTTGTTCCTTCAACCGAGCAATTGCTCTGCACCTCAGCTTCCACTGGAGAAGGCTTTTGTATAGTACGATTATGTCCAGAAGTTCCCAATTCTCTTTACAAGCTTTTCAAAGACCATCAATTGTTCAAGTGTGCCTACTTTCCAATGCCCTTTTCAAGCGTTCAAAGGTACAAAAATCCATTGGAGAGGCATCAGGAGATTTCACTGGGATGTTGCTGATTGGAATAGACTTTATTCCTGTTTCCTGCTCCATTCTTTGTAAGAATGTGACAGTTGAAATAGAAGTGTGACTGAATGCCTTATCTTGGCGCATCCAAACTTTGTTTTGGTCATTCCCATAGAGAGCCGGGATTTTAGTATGATAAATTGTGGTGATAACTTCATCCTTATAATACATGGAATTGATTTTGGCCTTTTTATCAACTCTACAAATTAACAGTTTCCCACTGTAATGATGACCATAAATCCCCTTGAGAAACTTTCTCTGCTTTCTCATATCATTTTTGAAAATTTTTTCCACCACTGGTTGGTAGTAAATTGCATGGGGTTTGTTGCAGTCGCTATGATACACATATACTTCATGTAATATAACTGCAAATTTCTATTTTTCTCCTACCAGGTGCTTCTCATAGAGTTTACTGCTATTGGTGTGACGTTCAAAGATGACAACAACTTGTGAACTCAACCTTTTTGAGGTTTCTCCATATTTAAATTGTTGTTTATAATGTGTTAATAATTTAGAGGGATATTCCCAATTTGTTTGCAATGGCCCATTGTGTGGCTGGATTAGTGCCAGAGATGAGGGTCTTGATCTTCCTTATCATCTCTGGAGAGTGTATACTAGTAGGCTGGGGGTTTGCCTGTTTTCTTTCTTTTGGAATTGGCTCTATGCGACCCTTTCCTTTTTTATTTATTACTGACCTAATCCCATATTTGACACAACAATTTTGCTTCTTACATGCTTCAATAGTAGTACAATAACTATACTGTGCATCAGAAAGGGCAATAATGTAGCCTTCCCAAATGATTCAATTTGCTTAGGCATAATGTCAGCCACATTCATCCTGCTGCTATGAAGGCAGCACAGTAACTGGTTTGTTCCATAAACACTTGACCCTGCTGTGTATGCAGAAACGGAGCAATCAGATTCAAAATTTGTAATCAGAGATCAGAAACACCCTCTGTATAGGTATTTTATCCAGTATTTCTGTGCATTTCTTTTACCTTTAGAATAAAACTATTTCACATTTTACACTTAAATGCATTATTTCAGCATAAATAGACAGAGAAGCATTTTGGCCAGGCTGTTCAAAGAGCTTGTTCTCAAGACATCCTTAGAAGAAGTAATTTATTAGAATGCAGTTCTTATTTTGTACAATGATACAAAACATGTAAATGTTTCATAAACACTAAACTAATGTAAGCATAACCAGCACTAGTTATATACACAATATGTATATAAAATGCACTTGAGGGATATATTTATAAGAATATGTAAAAAAATATGAAAAGCTCATGTTATAACCTTATTCCTGCAAAATTCTCATTAGTATAGCTCTAAATAAGCAAACATGCATTTTTGAATAATGAACATGCATTTTCAAATTGCAATACTATACCCAAAGGCAGATTACCTGTAACTTAAATATAAATATGGAAGAGGAATAAACTAGTAGTTGGTGTTCAAACCTATTAATTTAAGCTTCTATTTACTGAAATAATTAAGCCTTTCATTTTTAGAAAAATATATTTACACACCTATGTCTTAGTTTAAAGTTTGAATAGGCTGTTTCAAATTATATTATCTAATAATTATCAAACTACGTGAAACTTTTACATGACTTAAAATAAATAGAAAGCATCAAAGCTGATTAAGAAGACTTATGTGTGCTTGCAAAGGGTGAAATTCTGTACATGGGAGAAAAAGGAGGGTGAAAACTATATGGTTGTTAATTTTCATAAAAACCCTTTGATTTAAACTTGTAATCCATTTTCATTATATAATTTAATATTAATAACAATACTGAACATATAAAATTATCAGAAATATATAAAAATAACTCAAGAGATAATATAGCAGCATTTTTGTCGAAGAAACCTTAAACTGATTAATTTTGTGGTAGATTTATCAAACAATTGATACCTACCGTTCTGATACCTGCAGCACCTAATCTGGTTCGTGACAGCAATGGAGCCTGTAAAAGGTTATTCTAAGATTCACTTTTCAAGTAAAAGAACTTGTGTCAAAATATAAATGCTGATTCATTTATAGTGATTGCTGCTTAAAAGTTTGTGCCTTAAGATGTTCTCTCATTCTTTACAGAGTTCAAATCTGATATTGTAGCCAACAGAGATAAACATTTTCTTGCTGTCTAGTTTGTTACCATTAGTTTGCAAGATGCTTTGGAATCAATAGGTATATAAATGCATTTGAATCACATGTTTGCACAGTATATACAATACTATTACTTTTGCAATAAACAAACATTAAAGAAATTATTTTCTTGTCATTTAACCTCTTAACATACTTATTATTTTACAATGCAATGGCTCTTTTTTCACCTATTTTTTTACTGCCAAACTGAAATATTCCATTAAGTAGTAATGATGAAATTAACTTTTATGAGCTTACAAATGGAGATTTTAATCTCTGAATATCCCCTAGATTAAAATCACGAGTATGCTCATGATATGTTTAATCTTTTTTTCTTGCTGAAATTACATTTACAAACTGAATCTTGGACATTGAAGCACTAAGAAATGAATAGCAACAATAAATAATAGAACCGTTGTTTATATGTTTCTGACTGTGAAAAACCCTGCAGGCCTAGTTTCGCACCACACTCTGGCGCTCACAGTATCATTCTCAGATGTAACTGATTCATCACTTGCTTTTCCTGAAGTTTTCTAATAGCTATTTTCAGAACTTTCAGATCCACTAAATTCAGGGTTTAACTCTTTTTCACTCTCCATATTCACAAAATGTGAGAAAGCAACACATAAACTGCAAGAACAAATTGTAACAGAGACCTCTAGTATGAATAAAACATGCAGAAAAATATTGAAATGGGTAATTCAGAGACACCTTTTGGCAAAAATATACATTCCAAATATCACACCATAGGAAAATCTAGAGAAAGAATCAAGGGACTGCTGAAGCACAATGCAGAACGAGCAAACTCAGCCTTTTAAAGTGTATACCAGTCGGAAATATTAAGCCAGAGTATACTCAGCATTTTGTTATTTTGTCAAATTAAAAGCATGAGTGTACTTGGGCTTTTATGTTAAGAGGTTAATAGCTTAGTGAATGATTAAGTGTTTTATAAATAGTACTTTATGATGTTTTATAGTATATATTGAAATGGCAAAGAAATATCACTTAATGACTTTTCCCATCAGTAGTTACTGTGTTATTATGCCGGGATGGCCACAGGAAAGATGTCAGATGAAGAAGCAGCTCACTCTAAGCCTAACCCTAATGCAGTGTGTTGAGGGGTTTATGGCACAGGGTTAACTGAATCTTAAACAGAGCCTTTGAATACAAGGCAACCTTCAGTGTGTAACCCTTACCCAGGTCTGGACAGACTTTATAAATCCCTAGCTTCCCATGGGACCTTTACAGAATCAACTAAGAAAACTAAACATACTTCTTAAGATCATACTAGTATGACCTCAGCAATATCAACCACTTTCCTTAATGAGGAAGAACTCTTAGAGTACCCCTCTGACTTGGAACTGGGTACTATCTCTTCCAAGGGTGACTTGGATAACAGATTCCTTTTGGAACTTAGAAGAATTAAAATTATGATTCTAGCCAGATACTGCTAAAGATCCTCCAGATCAACTTCCTGAAAAATCTTCAATGAAGAAGGTATATAACTAGCTGATTCAAGAGCCTTGGATTAACAAAGACCAAACGTTGGAAGTAGGTCAAGATAAGTCAACACACTGTAGGAAGGGAAATTATAGCTGGAGTAGTATTCTACTTACTAACAGAATTCAATGCTTGCCTTTTCTAGAATTTTGTTCTTGTGATATCACTGCAGTCTTAATTTACTGTGAGGAAAGGAACAAAAGCCTGACAATGAGTTCTGTTAACCTCCTAGAGAGTAACCCACCACAAGGGAATTAGAGCAATTGTTCACACACACACACACTTAGAGAGGAGAATGGATCATCTTTTAGGCAGCAAAGGTTCAGCTGAAGGTATTGAACTATTCAGCTTTACTACTCAAAATTAGACAGGTAAACTTTTAAACCAGAGAAATGGCTGGTATCTTTGTGAGAGTATGGCAGAATAGGGCACGCCAGTGCATTCTTTGTGTTAATCACAATGGGCGTGCATTCCAACATTTACTTTGATTAGTGCTAAACCCTTAGTGCAACAGCCCATGAAGGGCCAAGGCTTGCTGCCCAGTCGCTGTGTCCCCCACCTCTGCCCACTACAGGCATCACTGGTGGGGTGCAGTACTGGACGGTGGGACGTGGTCAGCGCCCCGAGCCCTCCCGGCCAGTTATGCGACCTTCGTGACTTGGGGCCGCTACTTCTCCATGAAGTAGCTCCTCAATTGGTCCCCCTGGGACCTAACGAGGCTGAGTGCACCCGTGCCAGACCTCCCAGCGGGGCAAAAATCCCCATGCTGGTACTGGGGATTGAACCCGGGTCCTCCACACCAGAGGCAAGCACACTACCAACTGTGCTATGGAGGCAGTCACTTTGAAGCTGTGATTAACTGTAAACAATGAGATGTTTGTATTTTCTTTTTGTGTTCTGTGTTTGTTTCTTGGATTAAGATTGTGTGCCTTACTAAGATAAACGCAATACTAATTTGCCTTGCTGATTTTGCCATAAATACTTAAACTGGGTGGGAGGCAGTAATCTATGACATTAACTCGTCTAGCGCTTAAACAAAGCACCGCAACAAAAAAACTTTCCTGAACAAAAAGTGTTTAAAATAATGTTATCTATCAGCTGTCAAAGTTTGTCAGTCTAATTTTGGGACACCTATATATATATACTAAATGTTGACAACAAGCTTGCCTTTATTAATCATATAAACCAGGAAGCTATTGACATACATTTTTGTACTGAGTACATTTTAACTCAGATCACTGATTGGAGAGTTCTGGATGAACCAACACTTTCCATTTTGGGAAAATTGATAGGATTAGATTTTTGGATTACTGACAAGGTTGCCTGCAAAACTCAAATGACTGTACTTGACAGCTGTCATAACTGCGCTGTGCAAATGTGAATGAAGTCTAAGAAAGTGACATGGTGGACCAAAGACTTTGAACATAGGAGAGCCAGAATAAAGCATCTCTTTACAAGGCAAAAAGAAGTGGAAATTGTAGGGAGTATCACACAGCCTTCATATACTGTAATAAAAGTGTACACAAGTCCAAATAATCTTCCTGGTAATCCTTTTGTCAGCCAGGAAACATCTAGCCTATAATAGACAGCTAGGCTACCAAGAGGGCTCATGATTCAATAAATTTCTTAGGAACAGGATGCAAGCCTGCCTCTTTGAGGTACACTTTGTCAGATGCAACCTATGAATAAACAGAGCACTGCAAAAGCTCAAGACAACTGCATCACAGAAACTTGCACATCAAGTAGCCACAATTTATAGTATTAAATGGAAAATTGATAAATTTAATCCATTTAAATCATCAGGTGGAGACAGTATCTTTCCTTTATTGTTGCAGTAGCCTTGGAAGGAAACAGCCCTTGGGGCCTTACTAGACATAGAGGGTGTTCATGATAACACCCTCTACAAAGCTGTAGCACAAAAATACAAAGTCAATATTATTTGTAGTTAGGTAAACTCCATGCTAGGAGCAGAAAAATTACAGTTAGGCTCCTTGTGGAAATGAAGAGGATAATTCAAAATGAGGATTGCCCACAGGAGGTAGCTCTCTCTCCCCTGCTTTGGAGTCCCATAGTGGATGATCTACTGTGGGATATGATCAAGGAGGGATACTGTGCAAGGTTACTTTTGGTAAAATTCCCAATACAGTTTCAGACATGATGAAAATTTACAACTGGTTTATACAAGAAGGTCTGTCCATCAATCCAGCAAAACAGCTGTCATTCCTTTCACTATGAGGAGGGATTTTAGAGGCCTCAGAACTCTTAAAATTAGTTAATTCAACAACAGAATATTCAGAACCAATAAAATATCTAGGTGTTCTGCTGGATAATAAAGTGACCTGGAATGAACACATTGGTATTACATTCCATACTTGCTTTTAGTAATCAAATGCACTATTGAAACAATCCGGGGTATAAAGCCATATGTCACCATTGGCTATATGGCAGTTAGCCCCAGGTATCTTATGATGCCATTTTTTGGTGGTGGAAAACATTGCAAAAAATTTACCAGGCTGCAGAGATTAGCATGTCTTTGTATTATAGGGGCCTTCAATCATCACACTGGAGATTCTACTGAATATTTATTTACAACTGGAAGCCAGACTTACTGTCTACTGCATTTTGTATAAACAGGAACTGAACAGGCTCAATTACAAGGCACACCTCCATTGTAAAATTTCCTGGATATCTCAGTACTGAGTATGCAGTGTGACCTAATGAATATTCAGTTTTGCTCCTTCTTCCATTTAGGGTAATTCTCAGATCTCTAGAGATTGGATGGAAGGAATTACATCTGACTGTTTCACTCATACATGAGTTGGTTCAAATCAACCAATTATGTGCATAACAGTTTCAAATTTTAAACAATCACAGCCTTCCTTCATGAAAAAATTATCACATTTCATTATCACGTCCTCTGAATTTCATTACCACTTTCCATGTCTTATTAGTCTCTTAACACAAGATAAATGCTCCACACCTATGCCTAGATGGTGTTTGGACCATGCCAACTGGAAACTTTACACCCAGTTGACTGTCTTTACATACAGTGAACACGACACAGTAAATGATTTGGTGCAGCATTTCACAGAGAGGATTCCTTCTGCTGCTGAGCATTCTATTCCACTGTCGACTTCCCACCCCTGTCGATTTATATATATACGTGGATGCCTACCACTGTTCATTCAGGAGTTTATGAAAGACCGCTTTTTCTGATTAAGGGTCGGCTTGGTTTTTTCAAATTCTTTTGTTCAGGAGGAGGGAGTACCTCAGGGTTTGGTACTAAGTGTCACGCTTTTTGCTATAGCAATTAACTCCATCTGGAAATGTATTCCACCTAGAGTTTTGTCATGCCTATTCATGGATGACTTTGCCATCTACTGTACTTCTCAGCCCATGGCGTTCTTACTAGGGTACCTGCAGCAATGTTTGGACAACCTTCGAGAATGGAACTCTAAAAATGGCTTACATTTCTCAACTGAGAAGTCAATCTGCATTAATTTCTGCCGTCATAGGGGACGATTACCACCTTCTCTCTGTTTCGGTCCAGATTTACTTCCCTTCGCAGATGAGACGCATTTGCTAGGGTTGATCTTGGATAGGAAGCTTAGTTGGTCATCTCATATACCACAACTAAGAGCATGATGTGACCATTCCTGGAATATCTTGCGAGTACTAAATGGCAAATCGTGGGGAGCAGATCAGACAATTTTGTTGCGAATGTATCACACACTGGCCTGATCCAAATTTGACTATGGGTATATTGTTTATTTGTCAGCATGACCATCTGTGCTGAGAAGATTAGACGTGGTCCAAAATAGGGCCATTTGCATGGCAGTAGGAGCTTTTCCAACAAGCCCAGTCATGAGCCTTTATGCTGAGGTCGCAGAACCTCTTCTGCAATATCGTGTGAGATTCTCTTGGCAAATTATGATTGTGTGGTTAGATGTATGCCTAAGCATCCAACGTTAACTTCTTTTTTCATCACCATGCTAAGAGAACAGTATAGGAAAAGCACCCTTAGTCCTAAGTCAGTGAGGTTTCGTTTCCAGGAGCTTCTAAGGAAGCTTGCAATTGAACTGCCTAGGATATTTGCCAAGGGTGAGAAGCTCTACCTCCCTTGGTTACCTGGCAAACCCATGTAGATCTTGGGATGACCATATACCGGAGTCCATTATGCCAGTTTCAAGTATCCACACTTGTTTTTTAGACTGTTTGTCAGGCTACACTGATCAACATTATATTTACACTAATGGATGAAAGAGTACCAGTGGTGTTGGATGTACTTATGTTTATGAAACCAAACTGCATAGATTCGGTTTCCATAATAGCACTTCCATTTATACTGCAGAGCTGTATGCAATATACTGTGCTGTTTTATATGTGGACCATCATAAATTAGGTGATTGCCTGATATTGAGTGATTCGCTTAGTGCACTTCAGAGCCTTCATGAGCTGTACAACCTCCATCCTATTGTGCAACATATCCAGGATTCTCTCCATGTTTTCCATGGTGTGTGCATGGATTCCCGGTCACATAGGTTTGCCGGGGAATGAAATGGTGGATTTGGCTGCAAAAGCGGCAACCACAGAACCCAGTATTACCTCTCTCGTATTACTTCAGAGACTTTAGGCTTGAAGTGCGGAGAGCAGTGCTGTCTTGCTGGCACAAAGAGTGGTCAGCTCTCTGCAGTAATAAGCTTAGAGAAATGAAAGAACTTCCGATAAACTGGGTAACTTCTTCTTGCATATCTCGTCGTGAGGAGGTTAACTTGGCTTGGTTGCGAATTGGCCACTGCAATTTTTCGAATGGTTACCTATTTAAATGGGACCCTGCACCTCTATGTCCACTGTGTGACAATGTTTTTTGTCAGTCTGTCACATGCTGCTAGAGTGTTCCTCCATAGTGCACCTCTGAGACTCTCTGCAACTGCCTGTCAGACTTGCAGTCTTAGCGGACAACAAAACAGTTTTTAAGAGTTTTAAGTTTTTAGCGCAGTACAACATGAAATTGAGGATTTGAAATTTTAGATACCCAATTTTTATACTCTTTTGACATGTTTATAACTGTATTTTAATTTTGGCTTTTGCCACTGTTTTGTATATTTATATACTTTCCTTTTTAGTAGTACTTTTATTTTTTATTGAAGTTTATATCTGGCTATTGCCATGAACTGTTTTTAAGGGTGCTGATGACCATGAAGTTGAGGGCCCTTAAACCTACAACCCTCCCCCCTCCTTAATGTTTCTTTTAAGAGGTTAGTAGTTACAATGCAGCATTTAAATAATATTTCATAGGCTATGTCATCCTTTGACTCGTGAAATAGTCCTAATAAATGCAACACATGATAGTCAAATTCTATAGATATATTCTCTCATCACTTCATGACTCCAGAATTTATTGATAATTTGATAATCACTTGTGGCATTATTTATGATAAACAATATGACCAACTTCTATAGTTCACAGATGGATTCTGTATAGGAACACAAAAGGTACAGATATACAGTTTGTTCACTAGCAACAGGAATGCAGCCAGCCAGTATGTCAGTAAACAATTCCAGGTACACCACGATATCTGAAGCAGGAGTGGTGCTTCTAGTCACGCTTTCAATAGTGGTACCAACCTTGGAAGTGTATTCACGCTAGATTAGAGCAAAGAACTCGCTCAAATTAGCGGAACATAAATACTATTCTCAGTTCATGCAGTATATATAATTTATAAAACATATGTTTTCACTACTTCATCTTTCTCCCACTGGTCATTTTCTACCTTTCCTATATTTTTCAAAACCCATCCAGTCTGTTTCAGATATTATCCTTGAGTGTTATATCATGCAATTCCTGTAAGAATGTCACTTGTTACATTTCTTTAACTATTCATTTTACCTTGGCCCAAGATCGTTCTATGGGACAATATCATAGCAGCTTTCACAGTAATCCTAGGCAGGGGTTTATTTACTTCTACACTAATTTTTTCTTTAGTTCCAACATAATGCTAGTGATTCGTATGATTTTACAACTGAAATTAAGAGAAATTGGCAGCAAGTAAGCATACTGTGAATAACATTGGAGCCAAGTTGGCAACGTAACCAGGAGAACAACATTTGCACAGAAGTTTACAAAATTCAGGTTACACTACATGGAATGTCTTTCCTCTGCCCTACATTTCCCTAAGACCATGAGCCGGTGGGAAGACAGTATATGGCATATCTCCAAGGACAAATGTTAGAATAAGCTTTGAGAAATATTGTAGTTTTTTGGCAGATATATTTGCTATCCTGAGCTGGTTCTAGAAGAACTTCTGCAGGGTTACCATGGTAAATAAATCTTCATCTTCACGACAGTCAAAGTGCTTTAAAAGCACTCTGCTCAGACTAAGTAAAATTAAAACTGGTAAGGAAAAGCCTAAAGGTCCTAATTGCCTTGTCATCTCATAACAGGCTCAAAACATGCTGCATGCCAGGACATAAGGGCATCTATGGAAATGAAAAAGCCAATCATCTGGCTGAAAATGGTACTAAGATACCCTTCATTGGCCCTGAACCCATGCTGCCAAAATCTCTGTAAAAACACCAGCTCAATTGGCAAACCTATCCTGGACAAAGACAAACAAGGAAATTAATCTTAGGTCCATGCTACACACTTTCTTCATCTCTCCTGGGATTGGACAAAAGAGATATAAGGAAAGTAGTTGCATTAATTTCTGAACATGTTCATTTAAGGAAACATCTAAGTAAAGTAGGACTCTACAAAGATGAAGCATCTGTAAAATGTGCAAAGAGGAAGAGGAAACTGCCTCCCCTATCCTGTTTGATTGTTCATCTCTGGTAAGAAAGTGACTTATCCTTTTTATAATCATGGTAAGCCTGGGAAAGCATCTTGGAACCAAAATACTGCAACTCATTAAGGGAATAGATTTTAAGAAACAATGAAAGCATCTTTTCTAATAAGGTTGCACAATAAACCATTTAGACTGATGTGCAGGAGGTTGTTAAAACTACAACAAAAGCTCTCCCCATTCTGTCAGTCTGGTATCTGTCTATCTCTCTCTATGTAAATACACAATAGATGGAATTAAAATCCCAATCAAAAACCCAGTATTGAGATTTTACTGGAAATACATATTTTGGGATGATTTGAATAAAGAAATGCATTTTTAGAAAAAGTGTCTCCTCTGTGTGTGCATGCATGCACATGTACGTGTGCATATATGTGCGTGCATGTGCGTGCACACGTGTGTGAATAACATGAGTGAAAAGTGTAATGCTGGTTAACTCCAAACTTGGTACTTGAATTCAGCATCTTCCAAAAATGTAAGACAAAGATTTATAATAAAATGTTCCTATTCCGAATTACCCTTTAGATGAAAAATTTCTTATTTTTTATTTTCTCATAAAGGCTCTAATGATTTTAATTAAAAATCATGTGTTTAAGATATTTCCATATTAAATAAAATATGTATCTTGAATTTTCGTGGAATAGTCCTATTCATTCTGAATGACTTGTATAATTGGTAAACCATAAGAGATGGCAAAAGCTTTCTACACATAAAATATATACCTTGTTAAAGCATTCAATTTATGTCAAATACATTTTTTTATTGAAGCTAACCATTTCCAATATATTCTTTATTACTGGTTTGAGTTTTCAAACAATTATACTTTTCTCAACTGCTAAGTTGCTACTAGTAATTTTTTTTTCTCATGGTTGTGTAAATAGCACGGAATTTTAAAGCCATCGTATTTTGAAGTGTTAGGAAAAGGAGAATTGCAAAGAAACAAGAAAGGATTATATATATGGAATGAACAACTAGAAAATACAATAAAGAAGAAAGAAATCATTATATTTGACATGTCTATCGAATAAAAACACCTCCAACATTCAAAATGTATATATAAAAACTACTGTAAGGAAACACAAAAACATGATTACAGAGGCCCACAGGTTAAGCTGGGATAAATATATATCTGGTATAGAAAATTATATACATGGAAGACGAAGGACAGCCTAAAGAATAAGGATGCACTTAAACAAAGATGAAAAAGATATAGCAAACTTACAAATTGTAATATATGGCTCTAAAATTGTACAGATCTGTGGACTAATGACAACCATGAAGAAATAGAACAATAATTACTTGAGAATACATTCAAAACTGAAATAGACAATCTAGAATTTTTTGAATTAGAACAAGCTATAAATAATTCCAGAAATAAAAATGCTCTAGGAGCAGATGGAATAAACACAGAATTATTGAAATACTTATTTGAAGGAATGAAATATAAATTACTAAAAATTTTAAATGAATGCTGGTGACAAAATCAAATAGCAGAAGAATGGAAAACTTAATTGTGTCTATATTTAAAAAGGAGGTACAATCTAGCCAGAAAATTACAGAGGAATTAGCCTGTTAAACAACACTTATACTTCCATTTCCTGTATTGTGCTAGAATATGTATTTATGCGATCTGCAGTATTATGTTATGAGTTGTGAATAACAGACCCCTTATTCCATGAAACGCAACGTTTTGGTGACTTGGCAGCCTCTCAGTACACATTAGGCCGAGTTATTGGGATTTCACTGCATATATCAAAACAAAAATAGCATGCAATTGGAAGTTTTTTAGGTACAGAATCAGAGTGCTGGTACAGAGATGCTCTGTTCTATGCCACTGAATTAGAGAAATTGAGAAACTAATTAAATATTGTTCTTAAAATATTTTTTCTCTTTGAAGAAAATTATTTTAAATTTTTGCCTAAAACTAAGAAAAATGCTTTGTTTTTTGAAACTTATTACTCTCAAAATTTCAGTAATGTTTAGTATAATATCTTAGATAAGTATGGAAACTTTCAGATTTGTAGCTATTATAGTTTTTATGAGAAAGCTGCAAATGTATGCTTAAGTAAATGCAGGATTGAGGTAATTCTAATTTGGATTTAACTTGAGAAGTTTTATAGGCCCCATCCTGTGGCCTCATTGTTTCCAATATGTGCCTGTGCATCTGTGAGTCAAGAGAAATTAAAATTTACATCCAAGATGTTCTTAAAGGCATATTAAATACTAAGAATTAAACAAAAAGGAGGGGAGGGGGAACGCCTGGCAAACCAACCTTGAGAGACATACATTCCATTTAAATATCTTTTAAAAAGAGATCTTCCAGCACCACAGTAAGCCATACATGTTCTGAATTTAGAAGAACTGCAGTATTCATTTTCATAATAAACAGAATGTCAAGTTTAGTAATCAAATTCTTCCTGATTCCCTTTAGGCCATACGATTATCTCGAGTCTTTTTAGTTGTGGAATAAAAGAACATCCTTAAGCTTGCTCTGTAAGTAGGCTTCCTTTCCCACAAACATTAGTTTTTCATATTCATATTCATTTATTTCATCCTTCAGATCATGTATACATGAATCGTCAATAAGTTACAATAGGAATATAATAATAAAAGTATTTCTTGTGTAATATTAAAATATATACCATGCAATTGGAAGATACATATGTTATAGCTACTGGCTCATTTTAAGCAGGAATCACCATAACAAAACTCTTGTCTTAGTGAGTTAAAACTCAATAATTATTTATTAAACAACATATGCATTTAACAGAATGACCATTTAATTATGTTTGAACTTCGGTTATATGTTACATCAGCACATTCAGTTTTCTTTATTTCTAAAGATTATTAGCAAATTGCTTTGAGTGTTTTGACAAGAAATATAACAGTGTTAATGTTTTCATTCACAATGGAAAATTAAATGCTGATTGACACTGTATACATTCTATACTGTCCATGTAAATAAACAAGAGCAGTGTAAACATAATGCACAGGGGCATGATGTGATTGCTGAAGTCAGCCAGGTTACCATATTATTTTATGCAAATGTAGGACACATTATCAGTCCATGCAAAAATAATGTAAACTTATAATTTAAATGCTATTTATATAATTATAATCACAGGCATTATATTTATATTTTCTTAAAATTCTGAAACATACAATGTTAAATATGTAATCATACTTCTCTGAAGAATTAATCTTTTGCAACTAATATGACTTTAGTTTGGTGAATCCATTTTTACCCTCTGACCAACTTACGCTACAACAATTTGTGTTTATATTATAGCTCCAAATGCTACACATTTCTTTTCCATTCCTAACCATACTAAAGCATCTCGAACATATCATGATACTGTTTCTATGGATTTGTATGATATGTAGTAATGAACAATGTGAAACGTAAGTGTTGCCTCTACAGCACTAACATGATATGCTGACTGCGTGGGCTGAGCAAAGAAACCTTTAATATCTGAAATATTGACAGAATTTTATGAAATTTTGTTTCTTAGAAGACAGACTTTACTTTCCACTTCCTTATTCTTCAACAACCAAAATCAAATGGACAAGTATGAGTAAAGCATCTCTTTGTATCTAAAGAACACCAACATTTTCCATCGGACTGCAAATGCTAAATTACCAATCTCTCTTTCAATGTTAGTAATGCATGAGTATGCTCATTGACTGTAGCCATGTTGCCATAGCGAGTTGCAGTTTCAGCTAAGAGCCAATTATTATTCATTTCCATTTTCCCAGTTTTCAGTTTATTTTGTAACAATCATTGCTTGTTTCTGAAAATGTAGGTCATTAGAGACTTCAAAAATTCTCCATGGATGCCGGACAAATGATTAAAATGTAGGGTATGTCCAGGAATTTCTGAACATCTGCTAACCATAGCTGGCAGGAAATCTATCCAGCATACTGACAGCATGAGTATTTCACCATGTGATGTGTAGCAGAGATAAAAGTAAACCAAACAATGCCACGAGTTCCTAGTAAATTGCAAGGAAAAGCCTTGCACAGCAAAACATGAGAGGTGTATGATAATGTGATGAGGGAAGCTACAGAGGGGACCCCCGTTAAATTCAAGTCCTAGAGAAATGAGCAGCAGATGGCTCTGATATGTTCTTTAGTTCAGTCTGAAAAATCAAAGGCTGAATGTATTTTGTTAGACCAATGTGTGTCATTATCAAAAGCTGATAAAGAAAAACCCAGAAGATTGAGGAAAGCTGATTCAGACTACTTTCATGAGTTCACTGTTTGCTATACAGTGAATGACTTTTATATAATAATAATAATGATGATGATGATGAGTAGTAATAACAACAATAATGATGATGATAATGATAAAGATAACAACAATAATAATAGTAATAATAGTGAAGTTCTTGTAAGAGCAAATACAAAAAAAAATTCAAATCTTTCAAAACCAAAGTCTGAGACTAATTACAGGTGCTATCAAAACCACACCAATACCAGCTATGGAAATACTAACCAACCAATACGAAATAGAAAAAACAGCTCTTAATCAACACGAAAAGTTGATCAGACTCCCATTCAATACATGGAACAGGAACAATTTTACACATACACTAACGACTCAGGAGAGCTTTCTTTCCAAAATTCAAGACATCAAGAAGAATGTAGACCTTCCTAATTCAAAGGAAAACTTCATATATAAAGTCAATCTGACACCAACATTAGACACATAATATTTACACCTGACAGAAGAAGTTAAGAAAAGTGATACTCCAACTAGAGTTCTAAAGTGATTGACATTAGAGACAATCAATACTAGATTTCCGGAACATGATGGCTCTATATTTATGCTGGTGGATCATTTATATCAAACTGAGATGGAGCAGGTGCTGGAGTCACATGTCACCTCTTTTCCTATTACAAATCTTTAAGTTATGGAACTACAAACCTTGATGAAGAAATTGAAGCAATTTGAATGGCCCTACAAAATCTTTTGTACAGAATTTCACTTTTTCATCAAGAAGTTATTCTCTCAGATTCCAGGGCGGTAATTATAGCAATTACTTCCAAGTTGTCACAAAAAAAAAATTATAGAATGTTGAAAAATCCTTACCCATCTAACAGCACTTGAAAAACACCTAGTCTTCCACTGTGGACTGAGTGGTAATGATAAAGCTGATTTTCTTGTAAAAAAGGGTACCAGCAGCATACACAAATCTATAGTTAATCTATCATTTTATGCAGCTAAAAGATTAGTCAATTCTGAATTTTAAAAAATTATTGCAAAATATATCTATGAAAAATCAAAAAATAAAAGATGGGAACTACCAAACATACAAGATCCTGAGTATCCTCGAAAAACAGCAGTTGCAACCTTCAGGTTGATTATGGGACATGATTGTCTGGCAAAACATTTAAACAGAATTGGGATATATTCTTCACCACTCTGTCCTCTATGTGATCTGCAAGAGGAAATGGACCAAGACCTCCTTCTAGTGCCCCATCCATCAGTGAAAAATATTGGAGAGCAAGAGGATTAATGACTTCATTGTGAGAAATTCAGCATTAGGCAACATCATCGCCCATTATCATCATCATCATCCATCATCCATTGTCGTCGTCATCGTCATCATAATAATTTTATTGCCAATAGATTGATTGATACAATTTTGACATAGTCAATCTTATATACATATTAAAAGTAATTCTACATATGATCCCTTAATCACATCAGTAAGATTACATTGTCAAGATGGTAAACAATGATAGGACGTACTGTTACACCTAAAGTTAACAAATACTGAGTCAAGGTTAAAATTCTGATATGGGAATCCCTAGAGTTAAGACTACAATCATTCTTGTCATTAGGATTCATTTATATTGTATAAACATTAGTTTATGAGAAAAGCCTTTAACTTGCTTTTAAAATGCTGTCTTGGGAGGTTAGCTATTGATTTGATTTCAGGTTGCAATTTATTGTAGAGCTAATTTCAAGTATGTGTACATCCTTTTGAGACAATTTTGACTACACTATCCCTATAGTAATTCATATTGGTTCTGGTGTTATGTTCATGTACATGACTATTTTTAATTGGATTACACTTATCCACAGCAAACATTATAGCTATTTAGACTAGGTACATAGGTAATTATTTTTTTATTTATAAAAGTTTCCCTGCAAGATTTTCTTGTTTTTAGATACATATAAGTAAAGATAAGAGATATATATATATATATAAGTCAAGGAAACAGAAAGGTTGACACTTAAACAGATCCAAGCTAAATTGAAAGTATCTATTGGTTATAATGGAAGTATTAACATACTCTGGAAGAGTGTTAGTCTGGATGGCTCAGTTGGTTTAGGCACAGGACTACTAACCCCAAGTCGAGGGTTCAAATCTGGCCTGACCAATGATATTTAAGTGTGATTAAAAGGGACAGTCCCATATCAGTAGATTTATTGGTACATAAAAGAACCTGCCATACCGGTGGCACTGATATCCTGGCAATTGACAGCATAATTAACAAACAACATATTTTTCACTCTGGAAGATCCTACATGCACTTGGATTCACATGGAAAAGGACAAACAAACAGACAGATCATAAGAGAACAGTACCACTGTAAGAACAAAGGATTGCTCACCTACTGCACATAAATACAGAAATGTGTTTTGTCGTTATACCTATATAGATGAGACCTACAGTGTGTTTGTAGATCGGCCATACTCCCCCGCAGCAGCGCCGGACTGAGTGAGGACCAGCAACCCTCTCCAGAGTTACATGTAAACGACCGGCAAGTCATGGGTCTGGAACACTTATCCGAATATCCACTTCCCTCCCCTGTGTAGCAGCAGGAAGGGGGGGAGGGCTTGTTAAGAAATAACATCTTGCCCTAATGAAAAGTCCCACCTTCCCTGGTCCATAAAGAGGAGGGTAGGGAGATGGGGTCCCTCTGGTAGCCTCTCACTCATTATTATTATTAGTATGGAACACTAACTACTGTACTAACTTACATTAGACTTACCTGCATCACAACAGATGTTGAGATTTATGACCTTCAGTGCAAACACATTCCCTATGTCTAAGAAAACAATTCTGATTTACTGAAAATCCCCATATTATTCATGCAGTTCTTCACCATGCTGCAAAATTTGGGATTTGGTGAGTAGAAAGTGCACGTAGAATTATCGGTTCAATATTTTACGACAAAACAATTAATTCACATGTTTATGTAAATTTCGTTTTAAATCATTTTTTCTGCAACTAACAAGAACTAGTTTCAGCAGAATTCAGCTAGAGTGCACACTGCTACTCCTTGTTCCATGCATGTATTGGGATGTGTGTATGGTGACAGTCAAGGATTGTAGCCACCTCATTCCCTGACCTATCTCCATGCAAGCTGTTTTCATGGGGAACACCGAAGAATAAAGTGTAAGCATCCAATTCACATACTTTACAAGAACTGAAAGACAAAATCACGATAAAAATACAGCCACTCAGTCAACATGAACTTTTGAGAACAAACCAGAATTGTTTTTGGAGATATAGGAAATGTGCTCATGTTGAAGGTCATCAATTTCAACATCTGTTGTGATGCAGGTAAGCCTAATGTAAGTTAGTACCTACAGTAGTTAGGTTCCGTACCCATGGCTTGCCGTTCTTTCACATGTAACTCTGGTGGAGGGCATACCAGTCCTTGGCCGGTCCAGTGCTGTCATGGGGTGGTCTGGCCGATCTACAAGCACACTATACATTTACACTACATACACAGCATCATATGGCTGGTGACTGACTACTCACTTACTAGACTCTTTGCTCCTGTTTCAAAAGGCAGCAGTGAATATAACTTCATAACAAATAAGTCAATTTTAAATCTGGACAAAAAATAACCAATTACAATGACATGAAGTGCAAAATGGCTGATTGAAAATAATCTCACATCTCCCACCCCAACCTCAAATGCAATCTGAGAACATGACATCGTGGCTACTAGGAAAACGATTTCTTTCATCATTGACATGCTAAAACTTCAGTTGTACACCTTAATCAAGGAGAATAAATCAATCCATCACACATATAAAATAGATTATTTATTAGCTGAACATGGGCTTAGAGTATGTTCACCACATTATCACCCAGAATGAAATTCAATAGAGATGATATGAGTAAATGTGAAGAACTGTATGCAGAAAAAAATGTGACATCTAAAATGGATGTGTTATTTGACTGACAGATTAAAAGTTGGCATCCATTTCTCCAGAAGATTGGAGAAAAGTATTTGAACAAGTAAAAAAGGGATAAATACAGCAGTTTTAAAGATTTTGATAGCATAAGTGCATAATTATTTTAGATAATGCATACAAAACAAGGCTTACTAATAATAACTAATAAGTATGTGTTATTTTAACTCATCCAGCTCTTCTGTGCTACATGTGTGTTTACATATTGTATGACTGTCTCTTCCCTCCCCCTGCACATCTGACAACTCTTATCTATTTGCATGGACAGTGACATTTACTGTTTATTGTAGTCTTCTTTGATTCAGGATTTCTGTTTACCTTCAACTTAAAAAAAAAAGAAGCTTAACTTAAAGAAGTGTGTTCTTGACTCCAAAAAATGAAGGATAAGAGGAACACATTCTCACTCATTGACATATTAAAGCTTAAACTTAGATATGTTAAAGAACAAAGAAAGCTTAAAAAGAGGAAAAACATCAAGTTCTCTGTAGAAGAGATGTGTGTTTAATAACAAATTATTCATGAATAACCAAAGGAAACTTGTGGTTTGCTGAATCAGGGTGTACTATGCAAAGAGGCAATGCTGCCTTTGAGGTACGAAAAGCCAAGCCTTAATCTCTGAATGATAACGTCCATCCTTACCTATACCTGTCTTGTGCAAGATTTGTTGGGCACTGGCTTTATAGGGAAGCTGGACAAGAAAGAGATAAGAGTTCATTGAGGCATTTATTTTGAAGTGCTGCTAAACAAAGTGAATAAAACAAATGGAGTAAACTACTAAAATCAACTCATTTTAGACATAGTTTGTTCATAAATGCACTTTTTACACACACTTGAAGGAAGATAAAGAAATAGAAGTAAAAATAAATAGTGATAACTTTAAATAAGTGTTATCTCTCACTGTTCCACGTGATCCCAAGAAAATTTTACAAAAATGTAAGAAAAGTTGTTTGAGAAGTATTCATTATGTAGATAATCCTTTATTTCTACTTTTGCATATGAAATCTGTAAGAATATTAAATGTATCAGTGAATTAGTCATATAGAAGATGAATTAAATATAACGAAGTGTTTACTAAGTCATATTCTAATCTATGTTAATGAAAATTAAGTATTTTTCCTAATATAACAATCTTATATTTCACGATCATAAAAATTTTGAAATTAACAAACTGCTTGTAGCTCTTATTAAACATTAATAAAGTATTCAGAAGCCTTGCATCTCACACCCTCATATAATAATATTGGGCAGCAATAGAAAATACATTAAGTATACAATACTTTATAGATTGCAAAATTAGTATTACTTAGTAATTTTTGGGGAATGTTTGCTTCCATCTGCTAGGGGAAAAATGCTGCTTCATTACACATATAATTGCAAATGCCCTAACTGTTGCAGAGTTGACTGAATGCTAGAAAGCCAAATTCCCAAGAAATTATGTGCTGGTAGTACTTGCCTACTATCCACTTTATGCAGTGTCCTTTTGTGGTGTATAAGTGCCAAAGCCTCCCCACTGAAATTCTATCAAACACCCCTAGAGGTAAATTTAGTTGATGAAATGTATGTAGCTGCCTAGTAGTTAAATATTCAAATTGAAGTTTCCACAAACACATCATTGTAGCACACAAAAATATCCCACTATTAATAGTTAAGTTATAAAGAGTAATCTAGTGAGTACAGAGTGATACTAATGCTGACAAAGAATAAACACAAAAATTGAGAAAGTTTTGAAGGAAATGTAACAAACAGTGTTAAGATTTGCTATGAAGAATGCACTCCTAATGATACTGTCAAAGATAAATGCTCATTAGGGTCATCCTGATATAACAGCAACATTTTAATCTTCTCAGGGCAGAGTAAAACCACTGGATCTCTGTAATTTTTGTGCAAATGAGACCTTTAAAGCCCCAGTAGATATGGGAAATTATAGAGAGAAGTCGGCTTGGAAACTTTTAAATCCTTTGCATTTAACCAGCAGAGTATAAACTTTGAAGAATTTGCAACTCAACCATATTGCTTTCACCCCGGTGGCAATGGAGTACCACTTCAATACTGGCAACTAATTACAGTAATATTTATGTCCAAGCTATTATACAAAGCAGAAGCATGGTAAAAATGTCCTTTTTTTATGTGCAGTACTTTTATGATAATAAAAGAGCAAGCAAATGCAGTACTGTTAAAATATATGTGTATGCTGTTGGTAAGTGACAGAATACTTACCACAAATCCATAATGTTTAAGAATATCCATTTTACACATTGGGCAGGTCCTATGCTCTAATAACCAAGGATCAATACAGAATTTATGGAACTCGTGCCTGAAAAAATATAAATACAGTGAAAATAAGAAGTTATCACTGGTATCATTAGATACAGTAGATTAAACTCTGTATTTCAGCAATAAAATAATTCGATACAGTAAAAGTGATAGTTACAAAGTCGATCAAGTTAATCTGTTATTAATTCTAGATTATGTTCCATAAAAAAAGAAGAAGAAAGAGAAATAGTATATTGCATATTATCTGTGTAATGATAGCAATAATATTAAAGAGATGAATGTTGCTTATGAGCAAACAACAGCATAGCACAATTTTTAACATGAATTTCACCACAAGTACATAATTCCTATACTTCTTTTTTAATTGGTATAGCTCCCTTTAACTTCTATGCTCATATCGAGTGCCTTCATTGAGAAACAACTGATGGTATTATTGCTTGTTGAACTGTAGGATTTCTTAACATTGTTTTTTTTTAACATTTTAACACTAAACACACTCACATTTGCTCCCACATTCATACTTCCACACTCTGTGGGGGGATAGGGAATTATTCTGGTTAAATAAATGTTACCAGTTTGTTGATCAGCAAATGTAACATAGGAGTAAATGCATGATGGAGCTCTAACCCACTTTAATTTTTATGTATGCCGCTTTCTGAACCACATGTTCTCTGAAAAAGGAACTTGCTGAAGTAGATTTGTGGTATGGCCCGTACAGTTGTCCGACATGATGCATCTCCTTTGTACTTTTACTTTTGGACACACATTAAGAGTATGATGACTCTGAGGCAGTTCCTGACATGCATATTTTACAGCAACATTTACATAAAACTTCTCACATTTTTCAGTATCACCTTGAGTTCTTTGAGAGGTTTCCTAAGTCTGTGTTTTTTGCTGCTGCATCAGTTTATACTGCCATTAATGATAGTAACTTCCAGCATCTCTTTGATGGAGATGCTATTACTAACTACTCATGCAACTTAAAGACATAGATATGTTTGCATAAGCTTTTAATTCCTCTGTCACAATCCTGTTGGAAGTATTCCTTTGCTGCTTGTACCTAAATGTGCATACATTCAATTCTTCCTCAATTACAACGCATGGATTTTTGGAAGCTCCATACACACATTTAGGTTTCCTAATTCTTCCTTTTGGCTTAAAATATGCTTTGTCAAACTGCAGAATTGTTCTGTTAAAGTCAGGATTGCTTTCACTCTGGATCACAACCACTCACAGAAAATAAGTCATCAGTCAAGATCATCCTTATTTAGGGTGTGAGCAAACTCGCTTGTAAGACTTCTTGTGGTACATTTTTAGCATTCTCCTTACACTTCTGTTAAAAATTTGTAGTTCTTTAAATCTCTTCTTGCTGATTTCCAGGGTATTTGGATGAATGTCTACAACAACCCGCAGACATTCTTCAGCTAGGTACTGATTTTGATTGGGCAATGTGTGAAGTCAACTACAGAATGTGTCATCTCAAACCTTTGATTTAATTTGTGAGTTAGCTTGCCTGCATGGTAGCTGAGAATGCGGATACTTTTCAACAAAAGTTTGGCTTACATCTTCATAATTTCACCACCTCTGTGAAAGAAACACACACTGTTCTGTGGACAATTCTCTGTTCATACTTTATTTTTACTTTAAGCTTTTCACGTTAACAATAGCTTAATTTAAACCAAAAAGGTGAGTCAATTAATAACACTACACAACACTTACTTATAATTTCCTGGAACATTTTTCGGAGGCTGACTTTCCTTCATTATCAACTGGACATTGACTGATTCTCCCTGGTGTGGATGGTGATGTTTCCTCTGAGCTCTCCTCTGGTGGTGGTTCAAGGATCTTGCTGAAGATATCCTTCTCAGGATGTCAAAATTGAATACTCTGTTTCTATTTTTCAAAATGAAGATTTGTTCCCATGTACACAGTTCTTGTTTTTGTTTGAGGAGTTTTGGTTCTGACTTTATGTTGTGATTTTTTGTCCAAAAGTGAGTGGCAACTGCTGATTTTTCCAACTATTTGTTTTTTGTTTCTAAAGTGTTCCTTGGATCTTATTTCTAAATTTCTTTTTGTTTTTCCTATATACACATCATTACAGTCACTGCATTCAATTTGGCATATGCCAGATTTTTTATAGGTCGGATGCATCTTTGATGTTTGAATTCAGTAGATTTTTTATGGAATAGTAGTTCACTGGTTCTAGCTGAATGTTATGTACTTTGAAAATTTTTTCGAATTTTCAAAAGCCCATGTTTCTGCTACTGTGAGTGTTGTAGTGCTTTTTAGTAACCTTTTTCTTTTATCAGTAGTAGATAAACGAGTAAAATAAGCAGAAAGAAAAGATTACTAAAAAAAAAAACACTACAACACTCACAGTAGCAGAAACGAAAATGACATTTAAAAAAATTCATATCCCATCCATGGACCTTTGAAAAATTCAAAGTTATGTAGTTTATTAATCAACTCACCCTTTTGGTTTAAATTGATTATTACAATACTGTTTTCAAACTTCCAAGGAGATAGCTTGTCATCTGTTACTTATAAGCCAGTGATGCCACTACTTGCCAACAAATTTCTTTCACTGCCATTTTTACTGCCACAGGTTCCATCTACTATTGAGTTGCTGATCATATGCAGTGGTTACTTGCCTTATACCATGCTTGCATATAAACATATAAAGGATTATTTGAAGTTTTAGAGAAAGTTTTGTGTGTGGAACACATCAGATATGTTTGTTTCTTGTCACTCTAGATATTTTGTCCCTATAATTTATCAAAGAACTGTAATATGTTAGTTTTCATTGAAGTAATATTTTATGCAAAAATACTTAATTATAAGAATCATTGTTCTTTTTCTTACCTGCAAGGCAGAATACGAAGGACATCGGACACTTTGTATGGTTCAATGCATACAGCACAGCACTCACCATCTCCTTGCATCTCCTGTAGACAATATTATATTTCAAAAGTTACATCTCAAATTCTAAAGATATTTCTATCTTTATATGCAAGATAGGAAACATTTGCAAAGAATGAAATAATACCTGGTGGAAGGTACTGCTTTGGCCATATGTTAAACAGGGATTCTACATGATGAGTGTAACAAATGTATCCAACACAAACACTGCCAATAAAGAACCATTTTGCCAAAAAAAAAAAAAAATTCTGCAATAGCAGCACCTTCCACCCAGTATAAAGAGGACATTGTACTTAAAAATGCACTACATGCAAGATACAGTGCTTGCTTTGGCAAATTTGATGTTACTGTTATTATAGTTTTGTAAAATTAATGCAAATCTGTGAGACTTGAATGCAAAAAAAGAAAGATACAAATAGAAACCTTTAGCCTAATTAGACTGAAAATAACAAAGGCTGATAAATCTAGTCCTTTAGAAAAAGGTCTGTGCGTGTGTGTGTGCGTGTGTGTGCATGTGTGTCTGTCTGTCTGTGAACAGTTTAACTCAAAAACGAAAATTCAATCAAACACCAAAGTTGGTATGTAAGTTTAATATCTGTCAAAGACGTGACACAAAGATTTTGAAGAAAATTCCTCCACCCTGAACAACTCTGTCCATGAATAATTTTTCAAAACTTTTTATTTTATCAAAAACAGCTCTAATGATTTTGATTAAAATGTCATATTTAAGATATTTTTAAGGCAAATGAAATGTATATTTGGAATTTCCTGATTATAGCCTATGTAGTCCTGTTTACTCTGGATGACTTTCCCATAACTGGTAAACCATAAGAGATAGACCAAATCTTTATTTGTGTGAGTTTTGGAGTACTTAGACTTTTCTCAGGTGGAAGGTCATTATTCAATTTTTTATCTCTTTGGCAGGCAAAGATAATGGAGTTTTAAAGCTCTAAAAGATTTGACTATCGTTCAAAGCCTACTACATTCCCATATTCCCCTTGTGTCTATAAAGAAATCAGCAGTAAGATAATTTCTGCAAATGTTTACCTCAACTAACCTGAAAAAGATAAAGGAATAGGAGTTTGTAAGAATACTTAGTACAAGAGCAGAGGAAGTTATGTGAGTGCAGCACATCAGATTTTTCTCAATGTTTAACATAAAGCATGAGTGGAACAAGAATAAAATTAAGGTAGATCGAAATAAAGGTAACTATTTGTCTTCCACTGCTGAAACAAACTGCTCTTTTATTAACCTGGATGAAAACAAAGCGTAAAATTTCTGAAGTTTCTTGTTAACCACTACATACATATACTACTTTTTAAGATCCTTAAATTGCACAACTCATATCAGGCTATGAATGAGCAAATAAAACAGAACTGCAAAGAACTCTAAAGATAGCTGTTACTCCTATAAACTGAGAATATATTCCAAATAAAAGCCTCAGTCAAATCCAGGTCAAGCACATGGGAAGTGCAACCCTTAACTCTGCTTCCCTTGTTCATTTGTTTTTAATGCAGTATGAGCCATCAGTGAATAGCTGTAAACTGCTTGCAAGCAGTTATTACCCTTTTGACGGGCATCATACCATTAAACAATTGAACTCACTTTACCAAAATAAGATTGTGTTCATACCAGTAATAGTTGTAAAGCTGTTTAAGACAGAAGTTTTTAGTACATCATTCTTAAAGTTACACTGTCTTTAAAATTTAGCTAGCAAAATCCATAATTATCAAGAGGTAGAACTGGAACTTAAAAATTCAATGCCACAACTGGGATTTGAACCACAGACCTTCCGCTTGCCGGGCGGACGCTCTAACCACTGAGCTATTGTGACAAACTGCCAGAATGGCATTAAATTCTCAAGCCAATTCGTAGTTGTGGCATTGAATTTTTAAGTTCCAGTTCTACCTCTTAAACTTTGTCCACACACGGCTTGTGTGTTTAAAAACACCAACAGTAAGTTTGTTGGCATAAAAAATAATAATTTCCATAATTATCAGCTTAAAAAGCCTAGGAGCAGAAATACAATGCAACTTATAAAGTACTTGAAACAGTATTAATACTGAATTTTCTAAAAACTAATTTGTTAAACTAAGAAAGTTTGAGAAGGTGTAAATAAAATCATACAATGTATAGGTACATATAAAAAAAAGTGTACATCACACATACAAAAATAATTATTATTTAAATTATATATAATTATTTAAATGTTACTTACCCTGTCTTCGCATTTTATATTCTTTGTTGGAATCTTTGATAGGGCCTTTTTAGCAGCACTGCATAGCTGTCTCTGCAGAGAAAATATATAAGCTCTTTTCATTTAAAAAATTTAACATAAAAGTATATATTTTTATGTGCCTAAATGTCTTCTCTCTACATACTTTTTTCATAATAAAGAAATAAATATAAAACAAGTAGTACTTACGGATAAACGATCTTTGGCATGTATGTAACGGAAGCGCTGGACGTAGTAGAAGACAAGCCACGCCAATGAAATGATCATAAGTACAATGAAGGAAATGGAAACAAACAGCACTGATGTCCTGAAACAAAAGAGACTTCACTTAGAGGGAGGATATTCTTAAAATTTTAAAAATCATAGTATAAAACTGGTTCCTTAAAACAAACATAACATAACAAATTTGCTTAACCACACTTAAAAAATACTACTCTAAGTAATAAAATGTCGGGAATTTACTGCTTTAACTGTGAGGATTGTTATGAAATATATATTGGCAAATCCAAGAAGAACTCGCTAACTAGATTGAAGGAACACTTCAGAAATATAAAATACCAACAGACAGATAAATCAACAACAGCACTCCAGTTTTGGTGATGCAATCACAATATTAACCAAGAAATTAAACTTTTAATCTACCAAAGGATCATTGAGAATTAACATTGTGGGAAAACATTCCCATCATCAAGAATAGGAATGGAGTAATGAATTTTGAAGTACCAGCAATAGAAGACATCTTATGACTGATGAATGTGAAGGGAGCAGGCTACTCAACAAAGGGAAGAGAAGACAGTAACCTGACGAGGAAATCAGTTGATGATGGATTAAGAGCACCAATAAATAATACATACAGCATCTTCCTGTGCAACTTCTCATACATCCTTGTGCATTTATTCATAGGTAACCTAAGATATACTCATACAAGAAGAATCACAAAGTGAGACTATATAATCCTTTCTATGCAAGGGAGGTTAGCTGGGTAGGGAGTTGTGCAGGTTATTCACTTTTAGGTTATGTTAGACTGAAATAGGCTAAACAAACTGCATTGCATTCTTCTGATTTAAGATAGCATAGGCTAGAGGTTAAACAATACACAATTTTTCGGATGTAATATGAGTGCGGTAGCCTACGTAGGATTGGATAACGTAGCGTCGCACTGCATAGTGTAGTTGACGTAAGTTAATTGAGCCATAGGTATGTAATTCTTCCGATATAAATGAGAGGATGAACTCCCGAATGCCCGATGTAAAGCAGATGGTTAGCACAGGTTGTTGAAGACTAAACCAGCCGTATATAGGTAATTCTCCCTAGTGGCAGCTGACAATGAACGACTCTAGGGCGGCGCCCTCCCATAAATAAGAAAGAAAAGGTAACATTACATCAAAAGGACTAGTTCAAATATCCTTGACATCAGACGTCATGCCAAAATACATTCTTACACTTCCTGTTTCTATTTACCTGCTTTGTTTCGTATAAAATGTTTTTACACCGCTAATACACGGAAGAGCGCCGATGTTTTCATTAGGGATACAATTTCGGACTGCACCTCGCCCGTCCAGGAATCTTCGCATCTTGTTTATACTGCAAGCGGTGCGGGGACAACTTCGACTGTTGGTGAGGGGTGTGGAGACAAAACATAATCCGGGCGGCGTCCGGGTGGAGGGGGAAAGCGCCTGCGGTAATTTTGCTCTGAGCTGCCTGATCGGAATGAAACAAATCAACGTCGCGGTAACACTGCTAACAGTGCTGCCACTCGCATTCCATACATACCTACTCCTTCCTCTTAAATTGAATTTGTGATTTAAATTGAGTGTAAATGAAATTTAGTTTTGAATTAAATTAGTTGTAGCTGTAGGTACCATTTAAGCTATAGTGTGCATATTTACGATAAAACGATACCAAGAAAGTACATTAATACTACATTCATGTTGGTAATTTTATTACCATTGAATACGTATTACGTAACAACGTAATTCACTGTGTTTGGAAGTAGTAAAACAAACGCAGTTTCAGCAGCGCTTTCGAGTGGTGTCCTGGTATGAACCTTCACGGAAACTGTGAAATAAATTAGTGAGCCATGAACAGTGTATCTAGCATATTCAGTGCGGGTGTAACGAGTTTTGCGTCTCAATTGGAACTTAAGAAGCTTGGGCCGCCAAGACCAATACTGAATATTGAACAAATTCAAAATCCGTGCAAAAATAAAGATGGTTGTAGGAGAAAATTTAACCTTTCATTGTACAGTATGCGGACTGGTGTTGCGGATGCGAACTTAAAAATACGTTTTTCTGTTATTCCTGTTTGGTAACGAATGCTGAGGATTCTGCGTGGATTTCAGTAGGTGTGTCAGACATTAAGCATCTAAAGGAAAAGTGAAAAAACACAAGCTTAGCGCGAAAACATATAGGCAATTGCTAGCATAGAGTTTGAAGTGATAGGCAAGGTGGACATCAGAATTCAATTGGAAGTGCTTACGGGTTACAAATAAAGAAACAACCAAAACATGTCAAAGAATCGCTATATTCTTAGCAAACTCATAGACTGCTCAAGTTTTGCTGTACATATGAGCTTGCGGTCCGAGGGCATAACGAAATTGACACGTCTGATAATCCTGGAATTTTCCGTGGGCTGCTTAACTTAATGGCTGAGCACATTAAAGTGCCACAATGAAAAAGACAACAATCTTTCGCTTTATATGGCATGTTTTGTTTTCACATATCTTCTGTTGAAATTCAGAGTTAACTGTCATGTACAGAGTGTTGATTCTGAAAATATATTATGCTTCCCTACCAAATTTACGAGTCACGAGTCACCATTGATTCTCCCGTTATAATGCTGAGACAAACAAGCTCTATGTATATCGTCTAAAGTACATTCCAGTTTACAAAATAGATAGTCCAGCTTTAGCATTGTACAATGTATCAGTTTAGCGATTAAAGTTGGGCGGTATACGAGACTGGCAGACTAAATTAAATGAACGTATGTATTTCTCAAAAGAGACTAGATATTCAATCCAATATTTAGAATTAAATTGTCCTTCAATTATAATCACATCCCATGCAATAACATGAGGCTAAACTTTGGATCGTTGCTGGATTTATAACAACCATCTTCAAATTTTCAAATCAACGCTCGTATCAGTTTGTAATATCGTGTAAATCATACTTCCTACATCCTCTGTCTGTGAATAAAGGGACTACTTGAAATGCTATATTACTTATTTCAACTCCGGCTTGTAGTATAACTAACAATTATTTTATTATAAAAGGTTAAATATTGTTTCGTCAAGGTGAGAGAACAATGAACCTTTATATTAATGAACCTTATGCGAAGAGAAAACGCCTGGCATTGTCGCAGATTGCAACAGTTATGGAAATACCATGTCGTATTGCTCCAGAAAGGTCCAAGACCTTGTGCACCGAAAGAAAGTGAATGAACTGTGTCTGGCACAAGGAACCAACCGCATTATTATGGAAGTCATTTTGAGGTTATTAGAACATGGACTTGCACATAACTCAGGTCGAGGTTAACACTTTGCCTTACAATTTGACAAGCATACCAGTGTTCATAGAACTGCTGAAAGTAGATTCCTTGGCCGACAAAATGGAGCATTAACCCATTATCTGCTAATGTGATGTAGGTATGCAGACTATCTACAAGCCGCAGAACTAAAGTTGAATCAAATAAATGAGTCAACGCTATTCAGGACATGGTTCTCAAAACTGAAATAAGAAGCAGTAATGTGGTGTTTTACTATTTAGAAAATGTGTTTTAAACCACTACCAAAACCTTGCATAAACCAAATTTATGACAGAACAGTTGAACGTTGAAGAACAGGTCTTCCTTCTTTGAGAAAAAAGATGCATATTCAGATCAGTGAAACTAACAAAAAGGGGAGAAAAACCACAGTCACAGTCAAGATCCACGCCCTAGGTTTTCCGTGAAAACCCTGGATAAAATCATAAGTGTTTCGTATTAATGTGTACTTTAATTAGTAATGTCTTTAATACAACAGTTATACCTTTACAGAATAAATAAATAAGTTTATTGCATGTAGGAACGGTCTGCGTTTCATTTCCTTGTCGACGCTGCGGTATCTCACATTCGCTCGGCACTGGACTTTTTACGTTTTCTGATTTCCTTTTGAAGCAAGCTTTCCTCTGTTTTGCATTTTCTACAATTCCACGCATAGGTATTTACCATTCATATGAGTCGCCATCTTAATTTTGTTGTTGCAATTTTCAAGTTTTATGTATATTTCGGTGAATATTTTTATAGTTTCACTTTGAGTGCTAGTAGTGCTTCTCAAGTTCTTTGCAATGACAGCCAAATTAATTATCTAAGTAAACGCGTTCTCACACTACATTAGTTTATAATTTTACACGGCGCTAGTTCACAACAATCACGAGCAGGCGCTTACACTAGCTCGATGACGTCACGGGCAAAACAAAAGATGAGGACAAACACGTACACACATGCTCTTTCTATTGTGACCTCAACTGTTATCGCATTATTAGTCTCGTAGTTATGAACAATTGAAATTTGCTGGCATTTTGTAACACAGGGAAGTTTGACCGTCTATCATTATTTGACAAGGGAATAGACGTTCTCACGTCAAAACTAACTCTTCTCTCTGTCTGTCATCATACATGTTTTTATGTTATTTCTTGCTGTTACTTTCCAATTTTATATAAATTACGAGATGTGGGTATTTGTGGCGAGCTGGGCAGCTCAGCCAAGTGTAAGTGAAGACGGAGGCCTCCTTTCCAAAGAATGTTAAGGGTCGTACCACCGCCAACTTCAGATTCAAGCATTTTTGGGGCGGCCTTGCTGCCATTCACTGTGCCATGGAAACTAGAAAATGCACAGCAAGCATTACAGGTAGGAAGAAACATTTAAATCTATTTGCAGCTGTTCTGTGATCGTTGGTGCAAAAACATGCCCGAGAGCATCTTGAATATAAATAAAAACATAATTATTTTGGGATGGAATATGTGATAGGTACGCTTTGTGAGGAATGGCAAAATGTTAAGTTTAATTTTTAACCAGATACATAGCATGCAAGAATAAAAGTAGGTGTAGCTATGTCTACGTGTCTACCCACTGAAGTAGTATTATTGTATTTATCAGCGAAAAACGTTTGAAGTTGGCTCAGGATGTAGTCAAAACTTTCCATCGAGCACTAATGACAGAGGCTGTTAAATAACTATCAAATGAGCAAGAGTATTTTCTCAGAGATTTAACACTCGGAAAGCACATTAGTATACAATCTTAATCATAACTTACAGCTAGATCATTATCCAGCCAGGAACTACACTGTTTTCAAATTTTGGAACGAATATGGGAAAATCAACATAAATACGAAATCAGTGTAATCAAATGACTTTCTTAATCTGAAACTTTTATGGTGGTTTTGCAGAATATCCATACGAAAGGTTAGTTTTCAATTCACTTAATGCTGAAAATGCTGTCAGATAAAGAAGCTCAGTCGACAAGCACCGGTTTACTATGTCAAAGCTTATCAGATCATGAGAAGAAAATTATTGTTCATTCTCATATGCATAAGACATTTTTTACTTTCTCTACTGGTAAGTAGAAGGAAGTATTATGTTTCACCCAAAAATTCGATGTCGAGATTTCATCGGAAATACATGTTTTGAGGCCCCCTGAATTAAAAAAAAAGCATTTTTAGAAAAAGGTCCGTGTGTGTGTTGTCAGTCTGTGGACAGCATAACTCAAAAACGAAAAGTCGGTTAAAAACCAAAGTTGGTACTTAAGTTTACTGTCTTTCAAGGATGCGACACGAATATTTTGAAGAAAATAGCCCCACCCTAAACTATCCTTTACATGGAAAATTTTTCGAAAATTTTGATTTTCTTGAAAATGGCTCTAACGAATTTGGTTAAAATGTCATATGTTTGAGATATTTTTATGAAAAATGACGTCTTATTAAGGTAGTGCCATGGCACGGAGGCACTACCCCCGGAGCCGCCCCTGGAGGTAGGGCGTAGCAACTTTAGCTGTCATTTATAACAAGGAGATCATTAGTTTTATTTCAGCTCGGCAATCCACAAAATAACTCGATTGTTTTAGGAAAATGAATGCGTCATTTCAGTTACGTTCATAACTTTCAGGCACAACAGATAGTAGCGCGCTTAAGCGGTACGGTAGATGCACTGGGCGAGTGTTTTGTTTACATGGAAGCACGCCATTAAGGTGTTTTGTTTACAATTGAGGCAGTACTGGCCTGTTTGGGTACTACACAGGCACAGGCGCCGCCGCCCCCCCCCCCCCCCCCCCCGCCACCTGTGTGTGTGTGTGTGTGTGAAGACAGCTCAGCATAGACATTTACATTGCGAAAGAATTTAACATTTTTACAAACGATTAAACCTACTGGAACGAAACTCAGTGTTTTATATTTCTTACACCTGTAACTATTAACCTGTTATTCTGGCCGAAGCAGTACCTTCCATCCATCCTGTATTCATCTGCATCTTTTGCCAGTGCTCCTCAGTACACGTTTCAGAACAAAGAGACACAGCGACCACCTGCTTCAATTGTCATACATTGTGTAAATAAGCTTGAAGTTAGTGCGTTACATTAACTATTTGAGTAAGATGTGTACCTAAACATTATTGTTATTATTATTGTTGTTGTTTATTTCTCTAGAAATTCCATGCATATGCAAATTTACAACTCTTATTGCATAACAATGTATACATGTTGCATATTATTGATACCTATGTTATTTCCAAGGCGAAAAATATCCTTTGGAACTGTGTGAACTAAAATGATTGATAGTACAAAGCTAAGATTTCATTTATTTCATAGGCAGAAAGGCAGAATTAATTGAGAGAAAAGCACAAATGGAAGTAAGGGTAATGGATATATGGTGATGTGAAAGAATCGGAACTAAAAAGTAGATATAAAGTCAGTTTGTTCCGCTTGCTCTTTCATCCCAAAGATTACAGCTTTTCTTTTCTGACCTCTGTTGCTACTTGCATCAAGAAGACAACACCAAACACATTCGGTATTAGCATGCCAAACAAAGGCAGTCAAGGATATCAGGAAGTGCTGTTACGAGGTTACTCATTTGTGTGCTCTGCCACTAAAGGAAATGATAGGTATGTACGTATGCGCCTGTATTGTTTTGACTGAAGTCATCTCTAGGGTTTAGCTATCAAGGTTGGTGAAAGTTGAGTTGGTTTCATAAAATGCTGCTTAGTTTTTCTGCTCCACCCAGTTCTAGGATCGCCAAATGGCAACCCGATGTGAACACTCTGATTCTTCTATGCTGTGCATCATACTACCTTACTTACGATATGTTTACCTCCGAATGATTTCTAAGCAAAATACGATATTCGGAAATAACATTCAAACGTTTAGCTCTTGCACGGAAAGCAGAAAGATGACCAGGACCCTCTGGTATCTAGAAGGTCCTGAGATGACCCGCAAACTTTCAAGCATATCCATTAGATGGCATACTTAAAAGATTGTAAACGTGCAGTTTAGAATGTTTCAAAAATAGGTAACGACATAAAAAAAAAAAAAAAAAAAAAAAATTGACATAATTTCAAGTGTGTTTATTTTAATGATCTTGACTCAGGAGTCTCCGTCTAGGGGATATGTGAATGGCGACCACAAGGTACCCAAGCTGAGCAGAACATTACTTCCACTTACTGGTGTTTTGCTCCTCACTTAACTTTTCTATCTGACCTTACCTTGGTCATCTCTTGTTCTCTTTCGACCCCGATGCTATTAGGGTTCCTGAGGGCTAGGGAGTCTTTATTTTTCCAACCTTTCTATTTCTCTATAAAATCTTAACCCCTAACATGCTGACCTGTCATGGCATGTAATACGTCCTCTGATTGGTAATCAGAGGATATGGTCGGTGAATTTATTTTGATAATTCTCCCGGCCAGGTCGGTGAGACCCGTAAACCAACGACAGGTGTGGTCCTCCAGACATTCTGGGGTTTGTGAGAGAGCGATGTGACCGCCAAAACATAAAAATATGGTGCTCTCTAAAAAGCGGTTACTATTACTGCTATTGCTCTCTTCAATATCATCAGTGAAAAATATTGGAGAGCAAGAGGATTAATGACTTCATTGTCAGAAATCCAGCATTAGCTAACAACATTTTAATGATCTCTGAGTTTTTTACTGTACTAAAATGCTGAATTGTTGTCTCCTATAATTTTCCAGTTACACAAAATTGTACAAATTCATTCAGTATGAAGAGGTCTTCATAGGATATTCACAAAATATTCAATTTGTCAAAGTAATTCCTCAAATACCTATATCATTTCTAATCAAACTTCCTGCAGTATCCAATTTGGTGGCCTAAGATTAAACTTGTCACTTGAAGGAAATAACTTTCCAAATCAAAGGCTAACCTACATTAGTACAACCATATCATTTATATCGACTTCTACTGTTATCATTGACGTTTCTAAGTCTTCCTCCTTGGATGGAAGGGGAAGCTGAACATCGTCTAAAGGCACTCATGCAACGGCACCGTGAAAGCAGAGTTCATATGATATGGACCCCTGCATTTCCCAAGGGACAAAGTCTAGATCATTGGTGTGTATTGGTGTGAATATAAACAAAATGATACCAACAAGAATATAGAAACATTCTTAGAGAATGGAAGAAGTGTGCTACCGATGGGATCTTATTAAATCGACAAAATATTTTAAATACTTCTTTATTCGCTGATGATCAGGTAATTATCCAGGATAGTGAAAATAACTTACAAAAGGCCATGCACAAATTAAATACCATATGTGGAGAACCAATTTAAAAATCTCATTACGAAAGACCAAAGTGATAGCTTTCACAGGAAAACATCCAGTTAGAAGTAAAACAATAACAAATAATACCATTTTAAAACAAGTGTGTAATTTTAAATGCCTAGGTTGCGATACCACGAGTATGATAAGGATGTGAATATTAAAACCGAACGCTTCCAGGCTATATGTGGCACAATTACCAAGAACTTAAAGAGGAAAACAAGGGTGAAATTGATAGAATAAAGTCAGCGGAAATGAAGTTTCTCATACGAGTAAAAGGATGTACAAAATTGGATACAGAAATGATGATATAAGGTATGAATTAAACCTGCTCCCAATTGTAGATAAAATAACGGGATACAGAATTAGTTGGTCGAGCCATTTAACAAGAATTAACAAGGAACGACTACCGAAACAGGCATTGGATTACAAGCCACAAGGGAGAAGAGATGTCGGTCGATCAAGAGCAAGGTGGAAAGTTGAGGGTGGAACAGAAGAGAAGGATAAAAAGAAGAATATAAAAACAGAAATTTGATATTTCATTTTCAGAAAAAAAGCGAGTATGAACAAGGACCCGAAAGGGACCAATATAGTTCAACGGTGAATCCAAAGTTATGAAGGAACTGGAGGGTGATCTTTGGGTATGGCAGAAAATCCCTTTCATCCTCGGACAATGTACCACTGTCTATCAAGTAGAAATGTATGCCCTACTGACTTGTGCATGGGAAAGTTCAAATAAGGACTATAAAATAGACACGTTACTATACTTTCCGATAGTCAAGCAGCCTTAAAGGTTCCTGAATGTAGGATAATCAAATGTAAACTGGCGTGGGGATATATGAAGGCTGTAACGACGCTGATCCTGCGCAATTCAATGGACTTGGTGTGGTTGCCGAAGAACAGGGGAAACCATGGCAACGAAAGAACAGATAAATTGACAAAGAAAGGAGCAGAAAATCGTTTTTCAGGTCCTAATCCCAGACTAGGGCTATCCTATGAATGTTTCTGGGGGATAATTCGGGAATAAATGAGGAAAATACACAACACAATACTCATACTCGGACCTTTTATCAGGACACAAATATTCAAAGGTCTTATCAAACAGATAACAAACAGCAGGACACAATCACTGCTTAAAACGAGTGGACAAAGCAGTCGATCCAAAATCTGGTGTGTTGCACTCACATGACTTTCTCTACTCTTGTACTAACTATTCTTACAAACTCTTATTCCTCTATCGTCATGTTAGTTGAGATAAACATTTGTACAAATTATCTTATTGCTTATTTCCTTGTAGGTGCAAGAGGAATATAGGAATACAATAGACTTTGAGCGATAGTCAAATATTTTAAAGCTTTGAAATTTCGTTTTCTTTGCACGGCCAAGAGATTAAAAAAGTGAATAAAGACCTTCCATTTGATAAAAGTATAAGCATTGCAAAACTCACACAAATATCAAGGAATATCCCCGGAATGGTTTATTGGACATTTTTGGTGCAGTAAGATTATGTGCATCTTTTATGGTTTACCAGTTATGCAAAATTCATCAAGAGTAAAGAGGCTACATAGAAAGAGAATTCAAATAATACATTTCATTTGCCATAAAATGTCTTAAACATATGGCATTGTAATCAAAATCGTGGAGCTATTTTTGATAAAATCAAAAGTTTTGAAAAATGTTCCATAGAAAGGGTAGTTTACAGTAGGTAGATGAATTTTCTTTAAAATCCTCGTGTTGCATCCTTGAAGGATATTACATTTAAATACCAATTTTCGAGTTCAACCGACTCTTCGTTTTTGAGTTATGCTGTTCACAGGCAGACACGCGCGCGCGCGCGCACACACACACAGGCACACACACACACACACACACACACACACACACACACACACACATATGAGCGTCGGCAGACATTTTTCCGGGGGGGGGGCACATGTTTGAAATTTGCCATCAGATAATATTAATTCATTATTTTATTGTCAAAATTTATGTTTGTTGCATATAACCATATTAATTTGTGCTAAATAAAAATTGATCTTTTAAAATAGTAGTTTAATAGTCAGTAATTGATTGCACATTAAGATGACCAACTTCCAGGGGGGCAGCGGCCCCCCCTTGCTCCCCCTTCGCGACGCCCATGCGCGCGCGCGCACACACACACACACACACACACACACACACACACACACACACACACACACACACACACACGAACCTTTTCCTAAAACAGGTTCTTTTTGAGTTCAGGAGGTATCAAAGTGTATATTACCGGTGAAATCTCGACATCGAAATTTTGGGTCGAATACAATATTTTCCCCTACCTAGCATACGTAGTAGAGAAAGTAAAAATCTAGAAGATGCAGTAGAGTGAATGATGCAGTATCTGATTTGCTGTTGACAGCGACGCTCTGACATTTCCTAAGGTTAAACAGTTGAAAGTATGCAATTGCAAGGATTTCAAGTACTTAGTGCTTACTGAGAGATTTACACACTTTGTGAAGGAGGCAAAGATCTTAAGAGATTAAATAAAGGAAAGCATAATAGAGAACAACTGGTCGCAATGCACAAGACACTTATTTTCCTCCCTTTCTCTAATATAAATAATTAATAAGCATCACAATACACAGACATATGAAAGCAATACTGTACTTAAGAAGCCATAAATCTGAAGCAAGTTTTTGTTTTGGTCGCCTCGATAAAAGAAAGGAAGAAAAAGTAAAGAAACACAGCTTTAGGTTGTGCTGGTACTTATGTTATATTTTCCCTTTAAAACAGGAAACCATGGTTGATCTCAGCATTTACAGAAGTCTAAAAATATAATTCTTCACAATTCCAAATTAGTCACAAAGCCAGTAGCTGCAGTATTAGAGTTGAGTGCATCTGCAAGTAAGAAGACGAGGAATGTCGAAAGAATGAAGCATATCTGCACCGAATAATCAATTTATCTCTGGTTGCGGAGAAGTTCAGCCCTGACCTTTGCCGCATTGCCTACATCCAGCATCCCGCATCACCTAGCCTAGCCACACATGTTCCTGGCTTCTCTGCACCACACTAAATACAGGCGTACCAATTCAGCAATCTCTATCTTACGAATTTAACTTTTCCTTCCCTACCAGCGTTCATCAAACTAGTAAATCTCTACAGTTGCTCGCCTACTTTGCGATATTGTAAATTGTAAATAACATTTTTGCAGTGTGCATAAAACTTAAGGTTGCAACGCTTAATACGAGTACATAATTATTCTGCTTACTCGTATACAGGGTGTCCGATGCAAACTGTTCATTTTTACTCTCTCTCTCTTTCTCCCTCTTTCTGTCTCTCTCTTTCTCTCTTTCTCTCCCTCTCTCTCCCTCTCCCTCTCTCTCCCTCTCCCTCTCTCTCCCCTACTCTCCCTCTTTCTCCCTCTTTCTCTCTCTTTCTCTCTCTGTCCCTCTTTCTCTCTCTGTCCCTCTCTTTCTTTCTTTCTTTCTTTCTTTCTTTCTTTCTTTCTTTCTTTCTTTCTTTCTTTCTTTCTTTCTTTCTTTCTTTCTTTCTTTCTATCTCTCTCTCTACTCGTATAGTAAACAGGAGAAGTGTTGCACGAATTCGACCCAAATTTTCGATGTCGAGATTTCATCGGAAATATATGTTTTGAGGGCTCCTGATTCCAAGAAAAGCATTTTTAGAAAAAGGTCCGCGCGCGAGTCTCTCTGTTTACGAACTACGTAATTCAAAACGAAAAGTTGGTTGAACACCAAAGTTGGTATTTAAGTTTAATATCTTTCAAGGATGCGACACGAGGATTTTGAAGAAAATTCATCTACCTGCTGTAAACTACCCTTTCCATGGAAAATTCTGAGTTCCTCAAAAATGGCTCTAACAATTTTGATTACAGTGCCGTATGTTTAAGATATTTTTGTAGCAAATGAAATGTATATTTTGAATTTTCTGGCTATGTAGCCCTCTTTACTCTTGATGACTTTTGCATAACTGGTAAGCCGTAAGAGATGCACATAATCTTACTGTACCAAAAATGTAGATCTCGTTAAAATACACAAGTCATGTCCAAGTGTATTTTTTCTGGAGTGAACTATTTTGGGGATATTCCTTCTTATTTGTGTGAGTTTTGCAATACTTATACTTTTCTCAAATGGAAGGTCATTATTCATTTTTTTATCTCTTGACCGTGCAAAGAAGTAGATATATATAGAATATGCCTAACATATGCTTTACTATCTGTACATGTTTGAGTTTTTTTCGAGAGGAGAGTGTTTTCAAAATCGGAGCTGAGAACCAGCAGCCTTGTAATTACAGTGTGCAAGGGCATCTTGTTGGTAGAAGTTCGAACTAAGAAGGCCAAGCAAAACTTTCTGATCTTCGTGGCCTTGATCTCAGTTTAAACTCCAGCATCATTTATCACATGGAGTGCGAGTGAACCATCTAATTAATATTCATTGCATTGGTTGTATCCTTCGGTATACATATATACACACCTATGTATATTTCCGTCGTTTTCACGGCTGCTTCGAGATTTATTGTCTGCCAGCTAATATTTGATAACCAGGGCGCTGCTCACACCCTTTCTGCACACACAATATGACATTTCCACGCTGATGAGGAGCATGGTTTGTTAAATAGTGCACTTCTTGGGCACATAGTTTCAAACATTTACATTTTGAAGTACGTACTGTAGGCTTCTGACGAGTAAACGTCTGGGGGGTGTTCTATTCTCTGGAGGAGAAAGGGTTGATAATAGCAGATGGCACCTTATGATATTGTGACGCCGGTCGCGGCGCACCACAAAGGGAGGTCGGGGCCAAGCTTCTTCACACCACATACCAGGCGCGGCATGTATCAAAGGCGCTCACGGGAGCAAACACGTGACTAACAACACACGGCAACACAAAGGGTTTCCAGAACATTCGAGGGGCATCCGGCGGTCGGCGTGCTTGTGGAAGTCGAGAAAGGTGCATGTTACGTCATCCTCGCTGTATAAGGAGGCGAGGAAACAGCAGAAGAGAGAATTACAGACATGAGTTGGTCAGTGAGTGCGAGTCAGCTGTGTGTGTGGTACGGTCGTCGTGAAAGCTATGTCGCGACGAAGTGAAGAAGATTTAGCGAGCGTCGAGTGATTCTATCGTCGGAGTATGAGAGACAGAGAAAGTGCAGAAATGTAGTGAAAGGACTGAGTTAAGGTTACTATATCTACTATCTACATTAACTAGGTATTCCCCTCGCGAGAATGTGGCTGTAAGGAACGTGTTTGACATTAACAACTCCAGTGTTTTCTGAGTACGATAATATCAAAAAGACTTAGACCTCTATAAAGGCATACGTTCCTGTGCTAGCAAGATGAAATCTCGACATCGAATTTTTAGGTGGAATATAATACTTGCCTGCTTATTACGATAGTTGAGAAAGCAACATTGATGGTAACATAACGTGGTTAGAAGAATTACTTTTGTAATGGATACCACAGTAAATAATGCACATATATGAATTTATTATTTGTAAAAAGAATCGGTAGATCGTGTTAATACGAGATCAAATTGTTTATTTTCATGAAGGAAAGAAACAGAAATTACAGGTACTGTTTGCAAATATGACAGATATTTCAGTTTTATGCCTAGTAATACTACGAGAAGGTTTCATATGAGGATACCTCAAATATGAAAACCTCGAGTGGTATTTGTTTAGAGTATTCCACAAAATAATTAATAGTTCATTATTTAATGCTACTTAATATTAATAGTGATATAAAAGTAAACAACTGATAATGACATTTATACATTTTAATTAAGATTTATTGTCACAGTTGGCACTACAACTAATCATTAGACTGTGAGAAAAACAATACTTTTAGCTTTTAATCCAGGGAAGTGAAGTAAATGAATCTGCGCTAGTAGACTATCCATTAAAGTTAGGTCTGCTTTATTTAAAATTACAGTTGTTTGAATTCACCTGTTCAACTAAAATATCAATATTCTCACTGGAATATTCGCCAAATCTTTTGTCTGCCATTTTGAATGGCGCGTTATTTGTTTTACTACACATTGATACTTCAGATGTTCAGAAACATAAGAAAAGGCGATATAACCAAAGCGACCAAGAGGTGATAAACTCTGCATGACTGGAATAATCAAGGTGAAATAACCTCACATATCTGGAGAGGATCCAAAGCTGCCCTACGTTCTCCCCGGATCTGTCCGCCTGAAAGGTTTTCGTGCTGATGCATATATTTCCGTTCACCTTGTGAAGTTTAAATCTTACCCACACTCCACGTGACAACTAGCATTAAACATGTTTATAGAGGCCAGCAAGTTCAAAGAGGCCATTGAGTTTTAGGGACCATTAACTGGTGTATCGAGACTTGTTCACGATGAATTCGTTAGACCTTCTACACGGGCAAGTTGGTCTCTCCAGGTTTTCATGAAGGTCATAATATTACATATGTTCGTGGATATCCTAACCAAGAAGTTCAACCGGAAGTTTGATACAGGCCTTGAAATCACAAGGCACATACTGTACATAGTAATATGCACTGTTCGGGGCCATCTCTCAGTTTCTGATCGCCCTACTGGGTCTCGCAGGGGAGAGGGATGATTACTAACCAATGACACTGCATGACAGTTGCAATACGGGGCCAGAGCTGTGGCACTGTAAGGAGGACAAGGAAAGGTGGGAGAGGGGGACGGGTACATAAACCTGGCCTCGTAGAAAAGCACGTTTTAATTCTCTTTAGAGTTATCTCCAAATTCGTAACGCCTATTATGGAAAATATTGGGAATGTTATATGAAATAAACATCGTTTATTGGGTTGAACGATTCTGTGTTATAAGAAAAGCTTTAACTCTGTCCTTAGAATTAGGAAACGTGTAAAGTTTACAGTAAATATAATTCAATATTATATTGAAAAATACAAAAATGTTTAATCCTTATATAAATGCTCCCTATATTTATACTGGAATTAAAGTTCTATCGAAATAGCTTTAAACATGTTTGTCTATTACGTTATATTATAATACAGTTTCAACTTTCGAATGAAAGATTTTCTTCTAATACCGCCATTCTTGGGTGGCATTAAAATTTAATTACATTTCAGTGAATTTGCACAGCTTGTGAATTTAGTCGAACTGTGTTATTATTAGGGCTCGGAAGTTCATGCCCTAAAAACACTGAAATATGCATGCAAATATGCTCTTAAAAAGTTGAAAATATGCCAAGAAATATGCACTATTTAGTTAAAACAATGTCCCTTTGCAGTAGACAAGACGAGTTAGTATAAATAATAAATAAAGTTACCTTATTCTTTAAAGGTTGAAGCAGAAGTAGTCCTGCTGCTAGTATTAGCTGCTAAATTGCAGTTCACAACCAACACTTTGCACAAATTTCAACTGTAAAGCATTGTCTGTTGTCTTGCAAAACACTTTTGTAACGTGAAAAACTTCTCTCCACGTGACAAGATGTTATCGGGGCATATTTAAATGATGCTAACTGCTTCAGAGAGAGAGAGAGAGAGAGAGAGAGAGAGAGTCAAGTCTCTTGGTGAGACATGGTTTTCTTTTGAGGATGTCTCGAATACCGCACATCTGTTTATAACCAGAATTTTTTGAAATTACTTAATTCACTTTCTCTTTCACTTTTTGTCCTACGCTACCAGGAACCAAACTTAGATCACATATTGTTTTTTCAAAGACAGTGATTCATGCAAAGGAGATCCTACAGCTTCCAATGTCGTTATGGCTGTTGGTAAGAAAGAAAAATGGGCAGATATGAAACCAAGATCCTCTTTTAACCCAGTACCTGACAGAATATTTTGCAAAGTTTCTATTGATCAAGCATCTTTCAAATACAATGAATTAATAACATCTTCGGCTATTTCTATGTGCTCAGCATAATATAAAACTGCATCGATCCATGTTCCCCATCGAGTTAACACTGGTGCAGGAAGAAGTCAGATATTAGGTGCTGTTGATCTAAACAACTTAACTCTTTTAGGAGATTTAACAAAAATTATCTTCGTGCTGGACACAAATCTATCTACCAATGGGAAGAAACCATTGTCTCAGAAATGCTACCAATATGAAACATATTATACAGATGAAAAAAAAAAAAAAAAAAAAAAAAAAACAGCTGCATCATCATGTGCAATACTCAAATATGAAAAATATTATCCAGATAGAAAAAAGTAATATAAAGCCATAAAAATCATTAAAATAAGCAATATAGGGGCTATAGTATTGAAATAATATGCATTTATCAAAAATCAAGAAAATATGAAATATATGCACCATAAAATCATGTCCAAATAACTGAAAATTCAGTAATTCGTGCACATAATGTAAAAGCATACATTTTTAACCCCTGTGAAAAAACATGCAAATGCATGAACTTCCTAGCCCTAGTTATTATGGTGGTACTCAAATGGTTAACCTCGCGGCTTCAAAGGGTGCGATAAGATTGCAGGTGTTCAGTGTCGCAGAAAGCAACGCTGTCACGTTTCCTTATGTAAATATACGCGTTGCAAGCATGGACATCTATTTCTTAGAGTATCAATGAATGGGAAGAGTGAAAGAGAACTGCCAACTGAGAAAACTTGCAACGCTGTTTTTTACTCCACGTGGAGTAAATATCTATCTGTCACTTGTGATTTCTACGCATTCATTGGTTGAAGTGATGCACTCATCGGTGTGATGTAAACTGTCGGCGGCCTCCGGGCGTTATCTGAGAGGTTTCTAATAACAAATATAGAGCGCAGATTAAGCTTTCAGCAGCACCATAATCTGGTCACGTGTAGTTTCTGAGGTATATGGTATGCTGTTAATCAAACAACAGTTGAAGTTAATGAGTAACGATTTACTGAGCGACCAGATAAAATCAACACTTTCCTTTCAGGCCGACGTGTTATTGGTTATAAGTTGTCCAGCCAGTAGCATGAATAGTGCTGTTGTTGGAGATGGGTAGAGAGGATAAGAAGGGGAAGCTACGAAACCTTCGTTAAACAATCACAATACTCTTCTATTTTATTAAATTCGTTTTCTGTTCTAGTACGCCCCTTTATACTGAATCGTATTTCCCAGATTGTCCTCTGACATTTACCACTCAGGGGAAACAGATTTCCTCTGCCCATAGAGTAAACTCAGTTTTGTGAAATATCAAAGGTCAAGTAAAGGTGGCTGAAACACCCTACCCTACGGTTAGCGAGTCGACAAAGCAAAAGTGCTTTGCTGCACATCAGCGGTAGAGTTTTTGAATTATTACTCCTTAAAATGTACAGGCAATTATTTGTACTTTCTCTACCATTCACCTAGAGTAGGTAGATTAAGTATCCTATTACACCCAAAAGTTGGATAGATTTAACAAAAAATCTGATGTGTTGCACTCACATGACTTTCTCTACTCTTGTACTAACCATTCTTACAAACTCTTATTCCTATATCTTTTTCGTGTTAGTCGAGATAAACATTTGTACAAATTATCTTATTGCTTATTTTCTTGTAGATACAAGGGGAATATTAGAATACAGTAGGCTTTGTGCGATAGTCAAATCTTTTAAAGCTTTGAGACTCCGTTCTCTTTGCACACTTAACATATAAAACAATGAACAACGATGTTTCATTTCACGAAAGTTCAAAGTTTTTCAAAACTCACATACATAATAAGGAATATCTCCGAAATGGTTCACCCTACAAGAAAATTTATTGAGACATAAATTGTGTATTTTAGCAAGATCTACATTTTTTGTATAGTATGATTTGGTCTATCTCTAACGGTTTACCAGTTATGCAAAAGTCGTCCAGAGTAAATACGACTACAGGGGCTATAGCCAGAAAATTCAAGATATACATTTCATTTGTCAAAAAATATCTCAATCATATGACATTTTAATCAAAATCGTTAGTCATTTTCCAGAAAATCAAATTTTTCGAAGAATTTTCCATGTAAAGGATAGTTTAGGGTGGGGCTATTTTGTTCAAAATCTTCGTGTCGCATCCTTGAAAGACATTAAACTTAAATACCAGCTTTGGTTTTTAAGCCACTTTTCGTTTTTGAGTTATGCTGTCCACAGACTGACAGACACACGGACCTTTTTCTAAAAATGCTTTTTTTATTCAGGGGGTCTCAAAACATATATTTCTGGTGAAATCTCGACATCGAGTTTTTGGGTGGAATGCAATACTTCCCCTACTTACCAGTAAAGAAAGTAAAAACTACTCTTTGTTAAGTTCTTGAACTCAAAAAACACTTTTAGAAGGTGTTTGTGTGTCAGTCACTGTCAATCTTTGAACAGCATAATTAAAAATGTAGAGTAGGAGAACATTTCATATTTGAGCCAGACACGAATTAAGCACGCCAAGCAAAGATTTTCAAGAAAAATCCTTCACCTCAAATAACAGGAGGTGTTTACCCTTATTTTTCTATTTCTAAAAGCGTTTTAATGGCATTGATTCAAAATACTATGTAGTTATAACTGCACGAGTAATTAAATGTATACATATCGTCAATTTCTCTGACTAGCCCTTCAAGTGCTCTTCTTTCGGAACCAGTTTTCCATAATTTTGTATTAGTGACTTGCAAACGATAACATATAGAATACAACCTCGCCGCTTAATAAGTAAATTTGTTTTATCATTTTTACATCTTTAAGTTATATCAGTGTAGGGCCACGAGCAGGCTACGCTCAGTGAGTACCAGTTGCCCAGCCCTGACAAGTAGGTATATTGCAATGTAAACAGTAAATATGGGTTATATCAGAATCTAGGAAAAGTCAAGCATTTTCTGTTTTTTAGATTGTGTTACATACTTAAGTCATGTATATCACATACTATTTTATAAAATATCTATCGATTTTTTGGTAGTGTTTAACGCCTGCGTTTAGTACATGTGGCACCGCAGGCGGTGACACTGATGATACATGAAATGAAGATGCAGCACAGAGGGAATGAGATGGCGGAGCACCTGAAGAAAATCTGCCCCTAAGCCGTTTTCTCCACCACAAATCCCACATGTGGTCGCCTGGAATCGAACTCGTAAGGTTTGAATGAATCGAAATTGTATATTTTGGTTCTATAAAGTGTAAGAGTGAAAAATGCTCTCAGGTTTAGTTCTCAAGAACGCAGTTTTACTTATAATAGGAGAATGGTTTGAGAAGCACAAGGAGATTTGGGAAATTAACACTCTGAGATTTAAATTATTATATTATTGTCATCACCACTTTATTGCATTATTTGGCTATGACTTATGGCTATGTGCAAACAATTACTTTAATGTAAAATGCAATTGTTTCAGCTGCACGCTGTTATAGTAACGTTTATTGGCCGCAAGCTCGCCCGCCTTTCCCCCTCCCCTCTCAGTCGTTGTAGAGAGGGAGGGGAGGAAACCTGCTTCCCCTATGCGCAAGATTTGTTCATATCTCACATTTCTGCCTCAGTTTACTAGATGAACACTCATTGCAGTTCAACATCAAGCCGGATACTTTCACTTATCGATCGCCATTTATTTAATTTGTATTCATTTATTGCAGAAATTACATGTCCGAAAATATTGAACTTTCTGCATGCCATCCTTTGCAGCGTTCACTTCCAAATTTCTCAACAACGCAAGTCTGTGCATTCCTCTTGGGACATATAAAATATCTCTGAGAAGTCGCACATTTAGTTACCTTTCCCTAATGAAATACCATTAGATGATCATAAATGAGAGACAGCAACATAGTATAAAAGATAACTAATCTAAGGAGAACAGTTTTAAGCTTGATTGTATTTTAACTAATTACCGATAATTTGGGTCAGTTACAAAGTGACAAATCCGTGCACTGCTACTCTCCCATTGAGTGGTAACCTCAAAAGCGACGAGAGTGGTTACGCAGCTGTCTAACAATAAATCTGATTAAGCACAATTCCGGCACTTTAGCTGTAAACAACAATGCTACCGTGCTGGGAAACCAGTATCGCCACTAATGCAGTTCAAACTGAAATAGAGCGTATTCGATTAAAAAAATCAGATGTGCTGCACTCACATGACTTTCTCTACTCTTATACTAAACATTCTTACAAACTCTTATTCCTATATCTTCTTCGTGTTAGTTGAGATAAACATTTGTACAAATTATCTTATTGCTTATTCCTTGTAGGTACAAGGGGAATATTAGAATACAGTAGGCTTAGAGCGATAGTCAAATATTTTAAAGCTTTGAGATCCCGTTCTCTTTGCACGCTTAACATATAAAAAATGAACAACGATGTTCCATTTCACGAAAGTTTTAGTTTTCTGAAACTGACTCAAATAACAAGGAATATCTCCGAAATGGTTCACTACACAAAAAAATTTATTCAGACATAAATTTTTTGTGTTAGCAGACCTAGATTTTTTGTATAGTAAGATTTTGTCTATCTCTTACGAGTTATTCAAGTCATCCAGAGTAAACAGGACTACATAGGCTATAGCCAGAAAATTCAAAATATACATTGCATTTGTCATAAAAATATCTCAAACATATGGCATTGTAATCAAAATCGTTAGAGCCATTTTCAATAAAATAAAAATTTTCGAAAAATTTTCCATGCAAAGGGCAGTTTAGAGTGGGGCTAGTTTCTTCAAAATCTTTGTGTCGCATCCTTAAAGGACAATAATCTTAAATACCAACTTTGGTTTTTAACCGACTTTTCGTTTTTGAGTTCTGCTGTCCACAGACTGACACACACACACACACACACACACACACACACACACACACACACACACACACCTTTTTCTAAAAATGCTTTGTTTTATTCAGGGGGCCTCAAAACATATATTTCTGAGGAAATCTCGACAGTGAAATTTTGGGTCGAATACAATGCTTCTGATCTTCATTTGTAGTAGAGAAAGTGAAAATGAAAGAAATGCAAATGAAGGATATGAACATATGGATTAGTGACAAACCTTTCAGAGTTAGCTGAGGGAATTTACGTTTATGTTCCCTACATTTACTGATGTGCCGCACGTGTTAATGTGTACCATCTGGTTAGCTCTGTGGGAGATCAACCTCCCAAAGTTCTTTCCTCAGTAAACATTATTTAATGATGGTCCCTTGCCAAGATTTACTTCTACACTACAACCAGGGCACTTACTTGGGCGACTTCGACTTTTAACTTATGTGATTGGACACAACTTTCTTGTGTTTGTGCCCGGTGCGTTAAAACCTTCACAGTTTAGCTGTTTCATTGTGTGTGGGGTAGCGTTAGTTGCCTCATATTACAGGAATGTAGAGTTTTAGTGTTAATTGGAATGAGTTATCTGAAAAAGACTTTCTTTTGGATTTTCCCTTTCCTTCGGAAAACGAATCTCCAATAACTCTGAGTGCAATTCAGCGGCGTCCGATTTAATTACACGGTTGAAGGGCATTAAACTTAAAAAAATAAAATATAATAAATAGATAATAACAATAATTACTAATATGCTGAGGGAAACGGAAAGCAGCAGTGATGTCGATGGTGGCATATACGTATTAACGCCACTGATCATATCGCCGGTGTTTATAACTCTGAACCCTTGAGTTTTTTGTAAGCACAGGGAACTCGATAATTCGAAAGTTTATAGTTCGAGGTCGTCATTAAATCGAATATTTTTCGTTGTCCCTTGAATTTTATATTAAAGCAACGTGAAAACTGACATGTAATTCGAATTTCATTTTCCTTAATTCGAAGTTTTTGTTCAGAAATGTCAGTCAAAACTTAATCTAAACGCGGAAATTTAGTATACTTTCGTCCATGTGTTTCTGCAAAAGAGGTGACCTGCTCCGGGGTTGTTTGTTTTATTGGAATGCATTTTGGGGGTGGAATAGTGTTCCTAGCAGCCGGCCTTGAGCTTCCATATCTACACCCACACCCCCTTGTTTAAAACACGTGCGCCTTAGTTACTGTTCAGTGTGTGGAAAAAGTCGCCGTGATTCGAGAAGTTGAGAAGGGTTTGAAGAAAAACATTTGAAATCGTCGACTTTAGCACCCTAATATGCTTGACAGACTTTAATAGACTAAATTTTGCAAAACAATCAGATATTTCAAGCTGCTTTCCAGATTTGTAATTAAAGGCTACAGCAGAGTAATTTACTACAGTACAGAGTGTAAAATGTGCGACCACTGTACCCCTATGCTATATTATTTCGAGTTGTACTACTTTTTTGCATTATTCTTAATGTAAAAATAAATATAATTTCGTTCAAATATATCGTTTCTTTACTTTATGGCCTTAATTAGGAACGGATATGTCTACCTGTATTGTTAAAATGTTAATTTTAGACGTAAATTTTGTAATTCGGAATTTTTGGATATTTCGAACTGTTTACGTATCCCTCCAGCTTCAAATTATCCAAGTTCCAGTGTAGTTATTTGTTTTGCATGATTTATACTTTAGGCATGGTGCCAGGACTGACATTTATGTGCACTTGCGTTTCAAAACATGCTCTTATTTGTTTTGGATCATTGAAATTAACTGAACAATTTACAAACTAAAGTTCGATCAAAATATTATTGTTGTGATTATTATTATTATTGTGATTATTATTATTATTGTTGTGATTATTATTATTATTGTTGTGATTATTATTATTATTGTTGTGATTATTATTATTATTATTGTTGTGATTATTATTATTATTATTGTTGTGATTATTATTATTATTGTTGTGATTATTATTATTGTTGTGATTATTATTATTGTTGTGATTATTATTATTGTTGTGATTATTATTATTGTTGTGATTATTATTATTGTTGTGATTATTATTATTGTTGTGATTATTATTATTGTTGTGATTATTATTATTGTTGTGATTATTATTATTGTTGTGATTATTATTATTGTTGTGATTATTATTATTGTTGTGATTATTATTATTGTTGTGATTATTATTATTATTATTATTATTATTATTATTATTATTATTATTATTATTATTATTATTATTATTATTATTATTATTATTATTATTATCTTCTTCATCATCATCATCATTATTATTACGTTGAATTAATTTACTGAAGTGTGCTGATCTTATTCTCCAATTTACTCATACTCATGGAGAACAAACAGGAAATTGCGATATGTACTTAGCACAACATCCGGAAATCAAATTGCATTGTAAAATTGTTTTCTTTTCCGTATAAAATATACTGATGTGCTACCAATCTCAATTAGATGGATGAGGCAGGAAGCGATTTACATTAAATTATTTTGTTGTTTAACGACGCTGTCAATTGCCAGGATCATATCAGCGTCGCCGGTGTGCCAGGGTTTTGTCCCGCAGGAGTTCTTTTACATGCCAGTAAATCTACTGACATGGAGCTGTCCTCTTTTAAGCATACTTAAAAACCATCCGCCTGAACCGGACTTGAAGCCGCGACTTTAGGATCAGTAAGCCAGCGTCTAACCAAGTGAGCCACCCAGACCGACCACACACGATGGTGACCCACTACACAGTATCCTTCTTATGAACGCAAAGCTGCCAGAACCACGAGGTCATCGAGGTCTCCTTGAATAGTCGGCACCATCGCTGGACCTGTCAGCCTTATATTATGTCACTTTATCTAAAGATGTTACCCAACCAAATGCCAGCTCACCCATTTTTCAAAGGCACAATAAACCTAACGATTGGTGGTCAAATATTTCACTACCGTCAGCAAGTCAAATACCTAGGGTCATCATGAACCGCACAATGTGTTGGTCCACCGAACTAAAACATACCGCCAACAAAGACAGGCAGTGATTAAAGTTATGCGCTCGCATCTGCAGCACACAGATGACCTTACAATCAAAACTTACTCTGTATAAATCTTTCATTCTTTCGATGGTCCTGTGCACTTGTGTGGCCTGGGTCAACGCCTCCACCAGCGCCATTAAACAAATCGAAACCTTCGTAATATCCTCTCCGCTCCCTTCCGCATCTCCAACCGTCTCCTACACCAAGAAACCAACCTACCAACTATCCAAGAGGCAGTGTTGAGAATAGCCTCCTCCATATGGGCGCGCATTAAGAGACACTAGAGCTCCGCAATATCCATTATTGACAAAGGCGAGCCGAAACACCGCAAACGCGCGAGAATCAAACTTTGCTTGCCAATTCTGCTCGCTTATCCACCCTGACCCTTGGTCACAATAAACCATGGCAGAGGCCACCGTCCCTGGGACATCACAAGTTGCACGCTGCTGTACAGAAAAACCGTGGAAATTGTACAAAGTGTAAAACAATGTAAATAATACAGTGTGTTTGTGTGGAACGTACCACGTATACTCAAGTGTGAGTGCGCGCGTATGCGTACATATGTGTAATAATAAAAGAAACAACTCAGTTTCTTAATTCATAAATAATAAATTCTAATAAACTGTTCTCGGTGACATACAGGTGATCACCGTATGGGTTTTATATAAAGCAAAAAGACTATAGAAAAAATGTCTATAATTGTAAACCTTGAAAATTGTAAATGATTACATAGAACGCATGTATATATGACTTTATGCATTATGGGACAGGAAAGGAAGACTATTTCAGCTGAAAGTAGTAAATGTAATACTTTACACTATTGCATCTACTATAGAGTAACAGAATATTGTAAATAGACATAGCGTAGAAAGTAATGTTACTTTTGAAATATTCTTACAATTATTTCGGAGCTTTTTCCAGAATATTTCTTGCAAGAAATGTAATTTTTAAAATAAAACAAAAATATATAAGTAAATATACGAGAAAGTATAGCAGGTTGAGATTATCTAATATTATAAAAGAATGCAAACTGGAAGAAACAGGGAATAGTAGTATATACATATTAATTTTCAGAAAATGCACTATTCCGATGCATATAAAGTGCATACTAAAAGTGGTATATTATAAGAAGGTTGTTATAAGCTCAATCCTGATCATGACCAACCGGTTTTTCTAGAGAAATCTATAAAACACACCTGTTTTAAGGACGGAAGTAAAATTAAGGTTATTTCCTCGCAAAGCCAGCCGTCCCTGTAAATAACATTTTCTATCACACTTGGCAACCTTAGCGCATTGTTTGTTGATCCGAAAATGCAGAGGTTATTTAATAATTAATATTTGTTTGCTACCAGACAAGGTCTTCGAGGTTTGAAGGTCAGAAGGTGCCGGTTTCATTTTCCTCTATGGCACTATTTAACGCTCTCTCTTACTTTAATAACAGCTGATAGTGCAACAAGTTGATCTTGCGTCTGTGGGACTGAAAAATGACCAAAATTATCATATTGACGATTTTTAGGTTTGTGCATATAAATTTTCCCCAAGTCTTCACTAATCACTTGGCAGTGACATTATTTAGATTTCGCCAACTTTAAAAGTCCAGCGCAGGTTTTATAAATGTCATGTGCGCCCCTTTTCTGCTTAAATTTTCGGTAGTATTTGAACAAAATATGGACAAAAAGGTCTCAAATACAACCAAATTGAGCAGAAAGGAGTGGTTAAGTTACGAATCTGAGGGGAGAGACTACTAGATAAAAGAGGTAAGGTGTGACAAACAGGTAAATGATTTAGGTGTGCAGAAAAATTGGTTTTTCTCGACTTTACATTTTTAATACACTATCCGTTCAGTCTTTGGTTTCAAAATCTGAAAATATGTTTAGCTTTAAAAAATTAAATACACAAAAAGTTTAAAAGAAATATTTTCACTGTCCACCAAAGCAAAGAAATTAATTACTTTAAAAGTAATTATTTTTCCTTCCTGTCTGAGACTGATGATGTTTGTTGGGCAATTAGAGTTTATAAAATAATAAAACTGTAATGACATTTCAGTTTGTAGTGCGCATGGATTATATTAAATATTAAGGTATTTTCGCATTATGAATAAACTGAATAATTAATTCCCTCAAAACTACAAAATAGGTTGTGTTGAAACTCTGTGTGGAAGTTTATAACATAATATTTCATATCTATAACAATATAGAAAATTAAAATTTCAGTTCCCAGGGTTCCATGAAAATGGTCTCCATTTCGGAACTTAGAATAATCGTTTAATTACCCGAATTTGTTCTTCATTGCAGCTCATTCTGCACAAATGTTAGTAACGCTTTCTTAGAGCACATAGTAAATAGAGCAAGCATATTCAATTAACAATTTTGTTTGCTTGTATCTATGACAAGGTTCGGAGGGGTAAGTTAGCACCTCGACCTGCAAGAGGGGAAGGGTGAGGTTACTGAGTGTGGCCCAATCGGAGGAGGGACGACAGCAGAGGGTAGCTAAGTATAGATTGAAACTCATAGTGGCGGCTGGTGCAACAACTTCCCTCCCCTTTGCGGGCTAACACATCCCCAGGGGGTCCTGGGAACCGCTGACCTTCCCCGATCCGTAGGATGAGGGTTTACAGAGAGTATATTCCCTGCTATGCACGCCGAAACCCCGCCAACACTTACAACCCTGGTAGATGAAATAGAGGGACAGGAAATTCGGGCATGTAATTACCTTTCCCAGCACTCGCTTAGCGACCTGTGAAACCTCAGAAAAAGCTAATGATTCAGAAAGATCGGACACAGAAATCGAACCCACGACTACCGGCTGAGCCTCCCACATGGTTTGTTTTTACCTATAGTAATAAAACGTTACAATGCTGAGTTACAGAGCCTCGTGTCACGCCAAGTGTGGCGTGTTTACACGCTACAAAGATTTCACCCCGACATTGCACAATGTTATCAAGAGCATTCTCATGCACCAAGCCCAAATTACTCTATTTTCTGAGGAAACTTGAAAGGTTTTATACCGAGCGAGGGACTCTGTGGTAACGTGTGAGAGGAGCAGTGGCGGCTGTTCAGGTGAAGCTCCACTTCACCAGTTTTAGTTGTATTAAATATGATATAGGCGTTTAATTTGCTGTGCGCTTAAATATACAATTATTCGGAAATATATCTGTGAGGGTAAAGGGAAGGATGAAAGCTACCAGCTACCTGCCTCCTCTCTCGCACTTTAGCCTTGGAGAGGGCAGTTACTTTACGGGGCAAAAGGTCCAGCTATTTCTGCCAGCCGACATATAGCAGCATGTTTATATCCGGTTGCCATGACAACGAAGCAGAATATGAGGTTCTACATATTGCTAAGTAACCCTGCTGCGAGGGTAAAGTGCAGCTACTCAGCTCAGGGATTTAGCAAACCTCAGCCCCTTTTAGAGGCTCGTCTATCAGTTTATTGCCCTCGTGGAAGGCAAGCTAACTCACCTTTCTCTCTTATTGTTGCAATTAACTAAACAGTGTAAAAATACTGTTGGGGTAAAGTGGTTGTGTACTCTAGTTGCCCATTTCACTAGAGTAAGCTTCGCTATAACTTCTGCTTTGTTTAGTTAAGGTTAGTGGAGAAATGAATCCGCAAAATGATATTGTGTGTAGATATTACACACACCATTTTCACGGCGGACAGATTGTGATAAAAAGGGATGTGCTATTAACAAGAAGACCAGCCCTTATTCTTAATTTATCGGCACAAAAAATGGAAAGAAAGGTGTGAAATGTTACAAAAAGCACATTAAAAGTTTCGTGATACAGTGAATATGAGTGGCTGAGCGGCAGTTATTATATGAAAAAAACTTTTGTTGGCCTTGTCTATTACTTGGTGTTAAAAATACAGTTTGGAACAGTGCTTGTTTATGACATTTTAACATCAAACATTCGGACTCTTGAAAATCTCAAGTGCATGCTCCAATTGAAGCAAGTCGAAAATAATCATAATACAATTGCTGATGCTTTGAAGGAAAACAACCGGTTTTATGTTGCTCAGTACAATGGAAATGTAAGACTGAACTGATTAGTTTTTAAGACTATAAGTAATGGAGTAATGTATTTAGCCAGACAAGGGCTTGCTTTTCGTAGTCACGATGAAAGCTTATCTTCATCTAACTGGGGAAATTTCAAAGAACTGTTGTCTTTACTCATTTTGACAAGTCCGTTATAGATTCAAACTCATTACAATGAAATCAAACGTATCTTCACTGTAGATTCGAAAACAGAACAGAACGAGATTATTGACTATTTCGGAGAACATTGATGATTATATTAAGTTGGAAATAGGCAACAGCGACTTTTTTTCAATTCAAATTGATGATACTACAGATATCACACAAAAATCTCAGTGTCCCATAATTGTCGAACTAGTCGAACGCTTTTTGGGCCTTTTTTATGTCAGTTGCGATAGAATATTGGAAGCATTGTTTGCCTTGCTTAATTCAGTGTTGGGACTGTATGACTATCAATCAAAACTTATAGGACATTACTACGATGGCGTCAGTGTCATGTGTGGACATTTCAGACAGTCTTTGTTCATTGTTTATCCCATAGGCTGAATTTGGTCATACAAAGCACAATGAACGAACTTTCTCAATGCCACATCTTTTTTGCTGATATTGCTGAAGAAGCTATACTTTCACAGGCGTGTAGAAGAAACATCAAATGTGAAGCACCTACAAGAACGTTTGTCTATATACCGGGTGGAAGGTACTGTTTCATCCATACGCTAACCAGGGATTCTACATGATGGGTGTAACGAATATGTCAAATACAATTATTGTCAATAAAGAACCGTTTCGCTGAAAACAAATGTATAAAATGTTGGGAACCATCTAGTTTCTTGAGGAATTGATATAAATGGCTGAATTTGGTCATACAAAGCACAATGAACGAACTTTCTCAATGCCACATCTTTTTTGCTGATATTGCTGAAGAAGCTATACTTTCACAGGCGTGTAGAAGAAACATCAAATGTGAAGCACCTACAAGAACGTTTGTCTATATACCGGGTGGAAGGTACTGTTTCAGCCATACGCTAACCAGGGATTCTACATGATGGGTGTAACGAATATGTCAAATACAATTATTGTCAATAAAGAACCGTTTCGCTGAAAACAAATGTATAAAATGTTGGGAACCATCTAGTTTCTTGAGGAATTGATATAAATGGCTTGTTATTTCAATAACTGTAGCATAAACATTGTGTGAACAATGCTGCAATTCATTTCTAGCTTAATTCGAATGAATTTAGTCACAGTGAATGTTAAAATATGATGAAAAAGTTTAATTTCTTAGAGAGATTTGGCAACGTCACGTTAACATTAAATTGAGACTAAATTCACTCGAATTAAGCTACAGCATTGTTCACACACCGTTGCGTGACTGTGAAATAATAAACAATTTATATCTATTCGTCAAGAAGCTAAAGTAAATTCGGCCTAAGAAAGCGCAACATTAAAAAATGAAAACTTCGATCAGGAACCAATGAAAGCGTTCTCTGAGGTCACGTGCTTACAGCCACTACGAGCGTTTGTGTACTTCAAATGGCTTTCTTATTTTGGCAGCATATAGATGGCTCCAAGTGCTTCACATAAGTTATTTTTTTCGGCGAAATAGTTATTTGTTTTTAACATATTTGTTACACTGATCGTGTGGGGTACCTGGCAAACCCATGACAGAAGCAGTGCATTCCATTATTAATAGCTTTTTAAAAAAAATGTGGGGCATTATATATTGAACGACCCTCGTAAATAAGATATGTCACTCTTTAAGTGGTTTGTGTAGTGCTTTATTTGATACTGAGTCATCCCTACAGTTGGTGAAAGTCAATGGACAGAATGATATGTCAGTGAACCAGAACCTTTTGCTCCTACTTCTACTACTAGAGTTTAATTTGGCTTCCTGTTTACATCATAGCTGTAATACAATCAGATTTAGAGCAAGCATGTGGATAGTTTGGGCACTCTTGCCCTACAAATTCTTCGGTTAACAGGGTTAGAAGCATGGAGTAGGGATAAATAAACACCGATGCTCTTTTATTGATGTGCTGCCAACATCGTCTGCATTTAACAAGCTAGAATGGGTTTCATCGAAGCTGGCTCGCACAAAATATATACCTTATGAAAATATCTTAGGGTGTGTTGACTTTTAGCAGTGATTCTGTTTTTAGTGAGCGTTCCGTTATAATGAGTGCAGATTATAGACGGTCTTTACTGGCTAACGAGCTCCGATTGTTTTGAGAAGCGACTGACGAAAGCTACTTGCTCGAAAACAGCTTTACTATGTGTTTATTTCCAGAATGTAGACATGAATAAGTACAGTATTGTTATGAATACGTACACACCACTTTTATTTTAAAGTTTTGTGGATATTTGCCTGTATAGTGATATCGGAATGTTCCTTTATAAAGGAATGATGGGAAGATAGATAACTAGGGTTATACAGCTATCATGAAATAAGGCGATCGCAAGTTACTAGGTGACAAACCAATGAGGCGTAACGGAAAGAATGTGAAACTACGGAGTAGTTAACGCAAGCTTATCGCACATACCCGGCGAGATAGTGTATGTACACTATATTCAGATGCAATCATGTCTTCAGGACAACAACGTGTCATATATCGGCAGGCGTGAGAGATTATTCATTTGTGTTGCTTTAATGAGTGTACGCTGTTCTAATAAACAGATAAGCGATCGGAGCGCTGGCAACCAGGGCCAATACGCCTGGACGTGTTGCCAGGTGGTACCTCCATATGGCCAGAGTGTGACGTCATTGCGCGCGTACAGTGACAGTACAAACACCTGGGCTCACTGCCTACAGTGCATAGTGTTTCCCGAGTGTGTTCACAGTAAAATGCCTCCAGCACAAAAATTGAAATCTTCACGTACTGCTGAAATTGTACAAGAACTTGGGAGTGAATATTTTATTGCAAATAGCGACAGCATTGAATGTAATTTATACAGCAATGTTATCTACAACGTGTTGTGTTCATGTGACAGACTGACCCATCCCACTTCTTATAGTCTAAACTCCGCAACCTTTTGTTTCCTATATGAAGGTTCCCTCCTTATAGATAACTAATTAGAATAAATAATGTTCATGCATTAACCGAGCAGGATGGCTCAGGCGGGAACTTCTCTGGTCTGCAATCGGGAGGTCGCGGGTTCTATCTCTATGGCCGACTTCTTATCCCATTGGTATTTTCGGAGGTTTCCCCGGGTCGCCAAGCGAATGCTGGGAAGGATTTCCATATCCTCCGAATTTTCTGTCCCTTCATTTCGTTACATTAATAATTTCATTTCGCCCTTCATCCCGATAGGCTTCTTTCGGGGTTGGAAGCCTCGGCGAGCGTTGCAGCAGCACGGCAGGGGGAACAAACGCGCTGTGGAAATCTCGTCTCGTATTGGAAGGCGAGCCTATTGGTTCCCTCCTCCATGAGATCGTACAAGCCTGAGGCGGGAAGGGAGCCGGTTTCCTAGCCCTGCGTCTCTCTTGGAAGTAGAGAGGAACTAGGCTAATCCAGCCTCTGCCGGGGTGTTTCTAACTGGGAAAAACATAGGGACCCTGCCCTCTGCTCTCTCGTGGCAACGTTCCGGCCACCCTTTGCTTCATCCATTCCCCGGGGGCTTCCCCGTCAGGGACATAGGCACAAAAGATCGCCTTTCGGTCGAGGTCCCTCTCCGCAAGTTGTCATCGAGTCAATTGGGTACAAAAACCGCGGCCATTTCTGTGCTAAGGAAGGGAAAGCGTATCGAGTGTGCATGTATTATCTGTTGTATCGAAATAAATGGGAGACAACCGAAACTGAACATTCTTTACGTGGCTTTTTTCCTGGTCACGCAAACCCGCAGATAAGGATCTCTCTGTGTCCTGTTTCAATCTGGAGGGGAATGAACTCATGTAGCGCCAAGGTTCACTTGCCTGAGCACCTTGTAAAACCCTTACCCATGCACCCCAAGAAAGACCCTACATTCAGTAATACTGCCACCAACCTACCTCAAGTTGAATTAAAGTAAGCGACAGGGAAAATTAATGAAGTGTGAAGTGACAGTTCTGAAAAAGTGGACCGAAGTCACATTTTAAGCTTCTCCATTTATCTACCTCTTTGGGCTCGAAGTCATGACAAATTTGCCGTATTTCGAATGCTCTGATTTCCATATTCAGCGAAACGGTGTTACCATTTGGTGACATGAATATGAAAAAGGAACCTATGTTGCAATGGTGAGTGTTTTCAGAGTGTGGATTGAGAAGTTATGCAGTCCCTGCGCTCACTGCTTCGCGTTTGTCAATTTCGGCAGCAATGACTGCTTCTATACGTGAAGAGACTTACTCTTGCACCGCAACTTTGCGCAAGCTAGTTTAATTATATGAATTTCATCGAGACACAAATTACTTGTTAGAATATGCTTTAATGAACATCATAAATAAATACATCATAACATTTAATTATAACTTACAAACAGAAGGTATCATTACATAATATTGTACTATTTAAAGCTGTTGTTTCATACACAACAAAGGCAGTAAATTGTTCTGAGAGTTTACAAATTGCAATACATACGTACATACAAACTAGATAACGACAGAAATTGTATGTATAGGTAAATCCATTTTCTAGTGCATTCGGAAAGAGCAAATGATATGCTAGAAAGTTCTTAAAACATAAACAGAAATGAATTAAAACCCCATTTAGTCGCAGGCATGATTTGAACTTCCGACCATTTGTATCGTCTGTAAAATGCAGAGTTGCGTAGTTACCAATCCGCAGGATGAGAAGACTCACCCGGTATAGCCTGTGAGCACCTGGAAGAACAGTGCTTTTTAGTGGTGAAAGAAGTATCAAAATCAGTTGTGTGGTTTCTGAGATTATCCCCCCCCCCCCCCATACATACAAACATTTTCTCTCTTTATATTATTAGGAAAGGACGGAAGGATGTGCGCTCGCATACGATACATGGCCGCTAGCCTCCTTAAACTTAACAATATTTTGATTAATACAGATATAAAATACAACCAAATCTACTTGTTGATTTTTACCACCTCAATAATTGTCCTCTTATTTATACGGCATACGTTATAATTTAAAAGAATAAAGCACTGGAATCAGTCCAACTTTCCTTGTAATAACGATTGAAGGTATTATGAATTGTCACTGAATCTTAATATGCCTTCCATAAGATAAACAGAGTAGGCCGTGCTCAAATCAATAATTACCCACAGTAAACACGGCAGCTAACTTGAACGAATATGTTGATTCTGAAATTAAACAAAATAGGAAAATAAGCTGTACTTCTGTCATACCTGAAACATCTAAAGAGAGATACGAAAGATGCTATAATTAATATATGTTAATTAAGTTCAACCATCAAGACACCATGGGAAGATAAATGTTATGTTTCAGGGTTGGTACTTCACATTTAATTCATACGCCATGTTAAATCACTAAAATTATCTCCCAAAAACTGTATGCAATGAACGTGTGTTAAGTGGTTTTACTAATCCTCGGAAATTGAAAGGATTCGACTGCGTCTCTTTTGATCCAATAAATCCTCTTTTGCTCGGTCCAATAAAAATCACTTACTATCCTTATATCGCAATATATTATATATATGAAAATTGACTGGACTGTGTGCTTGATAGGGTTAAAAAAAATAATGAATAAAAAGTAAAACTGTTTACGTATCGTAACTCAGTTTTTATTACTCACGAACGCATGCGGGGAAATGTAGAGTAGCATAAAATACTTTATGGCCTACCTCCGTGGTGTGGAGATAGCGTGCGTGTGAGTCTCACATTCCCCTCTTGGTTAGGGTGAACTATTCCAATATGGTTCTTTCCCCCATCCCTTGGCGGCGCCGTGGCCGAGCGGTTAGCGCGCTCGCCTACCACCTAGGCGGCCCGGGTTCGATCCCAGAGACCAGCATGTGGTATTCGTGGAGGACGAAGCGGCGTCTGGGCGGGTTTTCTCCAGGTTCTCCGGTTTCCCCCGCCATCTCATTCCACGGTGCTCCATCTTCATTCCATGTATCATCAGTGTCACCGCCTGTGGTGCCGTAGTAGTAAAAGCGGGCGTTAAACACTACACATCATCATCATCCCCCACCCCTTTCTTTCCGAAGTTGTCCCTTAGCTCAAAAAGATGAATGTTGGATCATTTTAAACTCTATAGACGTGGGCACATTTTAGAACCAGTTCACCCATTTCATTCTACCATTTCCGATTTGACCTACTCGGTTAAAGTACAAACTATTCAAAAAAGAAACAGAAAAATGTTTTATAGGTGCAGCTTGACAGCTCAGGCTGAAGATATTTGAAAATGTGAGAACGAATATTCTACATCTTTTATATAATAACATTTTGTCTGTCTCAGATGTAAGAAAATTCGTTCAGCATGAAGAAAACTTCACAGAATATTCGAAGAAAATTCAAGAGAACATCTTTTATTAGTCGTACAACTAACTTAAGCATGTGGTATAGGGGAAAGAGTTTATCGGCAGTTTCCAAGAATTCAATATGGCCGAAATTACACTAAACTACTGTGGACATTACACCAAAAAGTAGTACTGCCAACCTACATAATAAAAGCATTATTTCTAACCTCAAATATCAAGCGTCAGGTCACACCTGTGTTAAGATAATTCACGTGCTTGAAATCGTTAAAATGTTGGTTTTTGGGGTACTCCTTTCCTTTATATTTGAATTAAAATCGTGAGAGACATTTTCGAGAAACTGAAAAAAAATCCTTTCCATGTGGAAACCATGCGTAGTTTACGATAGAGGATTTTCTTCAAAATCTTCACCTGGCATGTTTAAACAGTGTCTAACTGAAATATTAATTTGGTATCCAGCAAATGTTCTTTTGAGTCATGGTGCTTTCTCTCGCTCTGACCCCACGTTACATAGGACCTCAAAACGAAAGAACAGCTGATAAAATGTAAAACAAGGAGTTTTAAAGCCAGCGTGGCTGGTCGGTCACGTGCTCAACGTGCCGCGAACTATATATCATACTTAATCTTGTAACACAAAGCGCATTACTGGAGTTGGAGCACTTCCTTCTTCTTGCGCACTTCCGCAACTTTTACGGAATCCAGTTGTTACCTTGTCGCGTGACTCAACGGCCAACACCAGATCCTAATAGAAACATGCTCTCTGTTTATTGGTGTGTTTCCTTATCAGGACGTCCAAGTTAACTAATGCGTATTATTGCTTTCACAGCGTTAAAATACCTAGATTAATGCTAGTAATTTCACAAAAGCTAGCTTTTATACCAAATGTTTCCACATCTGTGCAGTTGTTCTATTTCACTTAGGCCCCAAATGAGACATATGACCAACCAATCATGTTTGAAAGAGCGCTCGTTGTTTTCAGCCAATTGTGGTAGGGGAAGTATTGTATTCGACCCAAAATTTCGATGTTGACATTTCACCAGAGATATGTTTTGAGGCCCCTGAATCCAAACAAAGAGCATTTTTAGAAAAGAGGTCCCTCTGTGTGTGTGTGTGTGTGTGTGTGTGTGTATGTGTGTGTGTGTGTGTGTGTGTGTGTGTGTGTGTGTCTGTGCAAGTAGATCTCTTGAAAACACACAAGTTAAGTCCAAATACATTATTTTCTAGAGTAAACCATTTTGGGGATATTCCTTGTTATTTGTGTGAGTTCTGCAATACTTAAACTTTTCTCAAATGGAAAGTAGTAATTCACCTTTTTATCTCTTGGCCGTGCAAGAAGAACGGAATTTCAAAGCTTTAAAAGATTTGACTATCGCTCAAAGTCTACTATATTCCCTATTCACCTACAAGGAAATAAGCAATAAGATAATTTGTACAAATGTTTATCTCGACTAACACGAAGAAGATATAGGAATAAGAGTTTGTAAGAATAGTTAGTACAAGAGTAGAGAAAGCCATGTGAATGCAACACATCAGATTTTTTATTTGCTAAGTGGAGGAAGTATTTATTCCACCCAAGAATACAGTGTCGTGATTTTGCGTAATATATGTTTAGAGGACACGCAGCACACAAAAAGTATTTTTGAAAGAGATTCGCAGGTGTGTCTGTGAACAGCATAACTCAAAATAGTAAAATAGATCAATATACTCCAAGCATGCAATACCAACATTTGTAAAGAAAATTCCCCAGTCTCAAACAACGTTTGACATGGGCCTTCTTGTTATTTTTAATTGTTTCTCTACATTTTGATTAAGATATCACATGTTTATGATATTTGCGTAACAAATAAAATGCATATCTTGAAAGACACGTGAAGTTCTCTTCATTTTCTGTCATTGGTAAACTGTAAGAGCAGACAAAATCTTACTGCAGGTCTTACAATTTATGTCAAAGTTTTAGGTAGCTTTAACCATATTCGGAATATTCCTTGGAATTCCTTTGAATATTTTCAAATAATTTAGTTTTTCAAGAGATAAGGCACTGTTCCTTTTTTTTCGGTTTAACTTTCGGTATCTTTGTCTGGAGAAAGCGTAAATATGTAATTAAGTTTTATCTCGATTAAGGATAAGTAGATAGAAGAATAAACTTTAGTAGGAATCGTTTGTATTAGAGTGAGTACGGAAAGGCATGTGAATGAAATACATTCCATTTTTTTAAATTATTTTGAACAGGTCAGAGTATTATGGTGTACTGTATTCCTCACCCTTTGACTTTCAAAATAGTTTGCTTTTGAAATTCGATTAAACCCGAATTTGTTTAAAATGCTTTGATTGCTATTAATCCAAATCCTTAATACCTATGGCTTGATGCAGTTATGATTCATCTTGGCCATGCCATTTCGTTTGACCTTGAAGGGATTGTAGTTCCCCTGGTTGCATTCCTCGGTTAGGAGACTCTGGTAGCGAAGCAATTAATTTATGTAGTTGTTTTATTTATATTCACCACTCGGGAATCCCACGAACTGCAGTACTGTCCCAAGTAATTATTATTTTTTTGTAAATGCTATTAGTTTCACTAAAAACTTGAAATATTACATAAAGTGATACCAGACCTTCATCTGTTACATGCGCATTGTAAGCCCCGCCTCATCTGTAGGATTCTTAACCATATTTGTCATTTCAGGGTGATACTGAAAATGGGAAAAGCTTCACGGAATTGCTAGAACGCAAAAACTAATGTAATTGATTAATTTATTGTATACGTATTAGAATAAATCCTTTCATTTGAAAGCAGAGACTATTATAATATAACGTAATAGACAAACATTATTAAAGCTATTTCCATAAGAATTTTAATTCGAAAATATATATGTAGAGAGAATTTGTGGGATTAAACTTCGTATATTTTTCAATATAAGATTGTATTATGTTTACAAGTAATTTACCTACTGTTTGTGATTCTAAGGACAAAGTTAAAGCTTTTCTCATAACACAGAAGTATTTAACGTAATAAATTATGCTTATTTCAAGAAAGATTAAAAACATTTTCCATAATAGGCATTCATAACTTGGAGATAAATCTAAATAAAATTAAACGTGGCTTTTCTACGAGGTCAGGTTTGTTTACCCTTTCCCTCCCCCACAAATCCTTATCCTCATTACAGCGCCACACCTCTAGCCCCGTATTGCAAATGTCAAACAGTGTCTTTGGTTAGGAATCATCCCTCGCCCCTTGCGAGACCCCGTAATACGATAAGAAACTGAAAGTTGGTCCCAAACAATGCATATTATTAAATTCGTGTTGTGTACCTGAACAGATTCGGTTGCATTTTCTATTCTGTAGTGTTAACGTTCATGATTCCATTAGTAAGGGCAACAAAGATCTTTTACTGTAATCTTTCAAGTCATCAATAACAGCGGTTACTAAACCATAACCTCCAAGTAACCCCACAAGGTGAGAGATCAGTATATAATGCAACGAGAGCATAATGGCAGCAATTAAGGTGCCAGTATATTTTATAAAACGAGCGGTAAAGAGTTCATAATATTCGTACGAGCATCTTAGTTACTGAGTAGACGTTCAAAACCGAGAAGACAAATTGAATTTATTACAATGTTATTTACTATATTAACACTAATCATTAAATAAACAGATTAGCTTTATACGCATAGTCTTTCAGCTGCTGGGAATGTGCGCAGACGCCGAAGTATTGATCGCTACATGCGCATCTTTTGATTGCCGGCTAGCAGTGTCGCGATGAAGAAGTGCACCCTTGATTGGTCGATTAGTAGTGTCATTATGAACCGGTGTACTTTTGATTGGTAGATAGCAGTGTCATTATGAAAAGGTGGTTATACTGAGGTACATTACAGCTCTGTGATGGCATGGTGGAGCATAAAACATTTACAGCAAGGCCACGGTTTAAACCTTCGCAACCTCATGGATAGAGGGCTGTGTTCGGAGAGAACAGTCGATCAACTTCCCAAACTTTACGATCATAAATCCGCATTTTTCTAGATTAGCTTTGTCAAACATTGTATCTCATGTGCCCATGACGTCACCTTGGTGCTATATCCCACCTCCTTAGTTTTGTGCATGAAGTCTTCACTCATTCAGGTAACCATATACTACAGAGGTTTGTATTTGAATCCCATGATGAGCCATAGTTTGGCGAAAAATTAGGTGAAGGCAAATCCTTCACAATAGATATGTTACATTTTTGGGAGATAGTACGATTTCATGGCCTTTCAGCTTATGTTGACATTACAGGTAAATGAATTATCCCGTATTAACATCTACCAATTGAATCTACCCTCCTATATTACGTACTTTTAAGGCCTAGGCCGCTAGCATTTTCACATCCTTAAACTTAGCAAATATAATCAAGTCTACTTGTTGATAAATACCACCTCAATAATTGTCCTCTTATTTATATTACATACGTTATAATTTAAAATAATAAAGCAATGGAATCAGTCCAACTTTCGTTGTAATGACGATTGAAGAAATTATGCAGAGAGCCTCTGAATCTTAATACACGTTCCGCAAGATAAACAGAGTAGGCCGTGCTCAAATCAATAATTACTCATAGTAATCATGGCGGCTAACTTGTGCGAATACGTTGATTTTGGAAAACGTAAGAATATAGTTTTAAAGATTAACAAGGATATTTAACAAATAATATTACATTCATGTTCTTAAGACTGCACAGATATACTTAAAGGCACGTGATATCATTTCAAAAGAGGAAGGAATGTTGAGGTTTGGAAAGATACGATAAATAGTTTATAATATCGCGTGCTTAGCGCTTACCGGATTACAGATCGATAGTTATTTTCGTGTGTTACAACATGAAAATGTTCGTGTCAGGCTGCTAACTGTTCTTTTCCAAGTTCTGATCTATACGATTATTACAGTCACAAGTAATGTTAATGCATTTCTTATTATAAGAACTCATTCAAGTCTTCAAAATAACCAATAATAATCGTAAGAGATGTTTGAATAAAAATTCCACGCAGTTAAATTATCTGAGAAGTTTAAAACATAATCTTAGAAATGGGGTATACTCTTGTACATAAAAGGAGTTTAGTAAAATGCAGGGTGCCATGATAGTTTAACAAGGCCTACTTAACTTCCCCTACTTTCCCTTTCTTTACCCCTCTTTAATGACATCACTTCATGCTACCACTAGACATAGTTCCAATGACACGTCGGCCTGAAAGGAAAGTATTGATTTTTTCTGGTCGCTTAGTAAATCGTTACTCATTAAGCTCAGTTATTGTTGATTCACAGTATGCCGTATACATCAGAAGCTACACGTGACCAGATTATTGGTCTGTAACACAGTTCGACAAATTACACAAATTGTGCGACTTCACAGAAATGTAATTACATTTTGTCACCCAAGGACGGCGGTTTATTGCATACGTGTTAAAAGAATACCTTTAATTCGAAAGCAGAAGCTGCATTATAATTTAGCGTAATAGACAAACTTGTTAAAGCTACTTTGATACGGTTTTAATTCCAGGGAGGACTTGTAGAACGATTAAGCATTTTTATACTTCTCAATGTAATATTGCATTACGTTTACTGTAAAACTTTACATGTTTTTGTGATTCTAAGGATAAAGTTGGTATTTCTTACAACACAGAATCGTTTAATTCAACAAGTGGTGTTTATTTCAAGCAATACTTGCAATCTTTTCCGTAACAGACATTAAGAATTTGAAGATAAATCTAAAGAAAATTAAAACGTGGCTTGACTAGGAGGTCAGGTGTATCCATCCCTCCCCTTACCCCGCCTTTCCTTGTTCTCAATACAGAGACACGCCTCTACCCTGCATTGCAACGTCATTGGTCACTAATTACACCTCATACCTTGCGGGACCTCGTAAGGCGATAAGAAACTCTGAGGTGATCCCAAACAGTAGATATCACTAAATTCGTTTTGTGTACATACTACAACACATGAGAAAACTGCTAAATACACTTTATTTCTTTCTTAAGTAAGTACTCTTGAGACACTTGCATCATTGAGTACAAAAACGCAACGGATCCAACGAATCACAACTTAATTGCTGAGTTACAACTCACTATTGAACTGTACTTGCAATTATGATCATGCTTTCAATAAATCACTAATGAATTATGTTTACTGGAGACTCAAGAAACCATCCATTTTCTCTTCAGAGACCTTATCGCAGAACAAAGGTACTGCCATAGATTTCCCATTTCCATATTCGTACAAATGACAACGGGAAGAGTCCATAGAGTTTTAAAGTTCCACGGCCTGCTGGTTGATATAACAAGGAATGTAGCACAGACCTCTAACCAAGCATTCCAAGTGGGGATTTACGAGCGGAGAGGACTAAAATAGTACTTAGCTCTTGTGCGAACTCACACGGCGCTTGCAAAAAATACTTCTGCATAAAAACACATGCGCGCGCGAGCGTAGATTTGCGATTGCACTGTGTGAACGCTTAAAGGGACAAAAGAGCTGCTTCCTAGGAAAAGTCAATGGAGTTAACGTCTCACAAAACAAAGTTATCAATAATTTGTTTTATGCTGGGTATTTGAACAGGGTATTTTAAGAGCATATTATATAAAAGGCCCAGAAATACACGAATTATCATGACTTGTGCTCTTAACTTATTTTTACCAAACTAGCGGCCACAGAGAGTAGGACCCTGATAGAGCATTTGAAAAAGAGAACAAGCAAGCATCTACGAACAGAATGGTTGGAGAAGCCACAGAAGAGATATTGTGAAACAAAAATTCAGACTCTGAATAGGAAAGAGCAGCATATGGGCAACGGTGTTCAAGCAAGAGCGTCTAACAGCTGATACTGTATTAAATCATCCAAATAAAATATGAAGATGAAATCAGTATCCGTTAGAGACAGCATCAACAGGACTGATATATAGACACGTTGAAGAAGTGAGATACCAGGTAGCTCGTTTCATCTGGCATCGGCATAAGTAGATATCCCTTCGTGCGTTAAGACAGTTGCAGAACGCTACGGCGCAATTCTAGTCATAGAGACGGGAGGGGAGTATTATACCTCTCAGCAAAGACGTGAAATGAGAGGTAGTTGAACTAAAAGGTGTAGTCCATGATAATAGATAATAACAGCATAAACAACCGATAAGGTCTCACTTTACTTACAGGATCTATATTTTCACTCTTGTATACTGCGCTATTATTTGACGTTACGGATTACAGATTACCAAGTACAAGCATGCGGGCACGTAATGTCTTATTGGTATTTGTTTACTTCTTATTAATGTAATTGTATTATTATTATTATTATTATTATTATTATTATTATTATATTGTTTTATTATCATTTTATTAGTAACTTTATCACCATCATTATGCTTATCGTCATTATTATTGTTATCATCATCCTTAGCATGATATTAGTTTTATTGTAGTTATAGTACGTATTATCATTATATTAATATTAATGTTTTTGTTAGTATTATGACATTATTTTCACCGATACTATTGTCATTATCAAGCGGTACTGATGTGCTGACTTCATTAATAGAATAGGTGTTCAAAATGATGCCTTGTTGATTGATACAATGCTCCAACGGTCCTCTTGTATCCATATGGACGTATCTGAGAACTGAGGGTGTGACAGAGGCATATGCTTCAACGATCCTTTGACGTAAGACTTCTATATTGAGACGATCTGTTTCTAACGCAATATTCTTGATGTGGCTCCAAAAGAAAAAATCTAATGTGTTGCACTCACATGCCTTTCTCTACTCGTTTCGTTTTTGAGTTATACTGTTCACAGACAGACAGATGCACTCATACACATTTTCCTAAAACCGTTTCTTTTTTTATTCAGGGGGACCCAAAACATATTTTCGGTGAAATATGGACATCGAATTTTTGGGTGGCCTGCAATACTACTTCTACTTAATATACGTACTAGAGAAAGTAAAAACCTAATAGGGTTATATCAGGAGATCTTTGAGGAAACCTAGGTCGATTCAGCGACCAGGTTATACCTAATTAAAATGGACCTTTACAGGTTCATAATATTAAGGTGGTGCATCATCTTGCTGGAAGCAGTGTTTTAACACAAGTCCTATCAGAACCTCATCAAGAAAATCCAGAAGCTCACCTTGCAGTAATTCCAGATGCCATGGTCTTCTAAGTCTGGCTGGAAGAAAGACAAATCCTATAGCATTGACCCCAGGAATGCCACACTAAACATTTTCGTACCCAATGAGGATTGCGAGGGGCCTAGTAGTGTATGTTGCGTCTACTCATAGTGGCATAGTTGCTGAAATAGCATTCATCCCTTCAAAGAACACTTTCAAGAAAGCCAGGGGTGTCACCCTCGTGCACTATTCAACACTGAGGGCATAAACATTGCCATAGAGTTGTTAGTTGAGGTGAACATTGTACGGATACCACGCCTATTCCTACAATAATAATAATAATAATAATAATAATAATAATAATAATAATAATAATAATAATAATAATAATAATAATAATAATAATAATAATAATAATAATAATAATAATAATAATAATAATAATAATAATAATAATAATAATAATAATAATAATAATAATAATAATAATAATAATAATAATAATAATAATAATAAATAACCTACGTAATTGCCTGACTAAGTCATCTAACATTACACTTTGTTCGATTGTTTGCTGCAGCAACAAGCTCGTCTGTTTATTCCTTTCGCTGAAGGATGACTAATGAGCAGTTACATGTAGCGCGGGTCAACCAGACCCTGCGCGTCTACTTTATTGCTGATATTTGTTTTTCCTTGTTAGTTGTGCAATATTGGTTTGCCATTGCAAGTAATATGTTACTACTTCTAACGGACTGTTAAAGTCCATGCTTAAAGTTTAGTACTTGTACCCGTAATAAATAATATAAAAGAGAAACAAAGAAATGTGGGTCGCAAATTGGATGCTTTTGTGACCCATCTTTTGTCATACTTCATTTCCCCTCTACCCCGCAATTAATGAGCCAAAATTAACAGTCTGTTTTCGTGTTAATAATAATTACAGTTTACTCTGGAATACCAACAGAGAATATGATAATATGAGATACCTTAACAATATCAGACAGTTGAAAACAAAACCAAACATTGTACATGTCAGTTTAGGGAAAAGAATAACACTGAAGGAGACAAACAAGCCTGCAAGTTTGGAAGTTCCTTCTCTTCAGACTTGACGATCCAAGCAGGCACAGGTCCAAAGACTTTACAAGAAATACCTACATGACGTAACCACACAAAGCTTACCCACCAATCGCGTTTGGCAGTTATTCAATATCAATACATACGTAGCCCATTGCGTAACTACTGACGTCTTCCAGAATATCCTTTTGCACAACATTATTATTATTATTATTATTATTATTATTATTATTATTATTATTATTATTATTATTATTATTATTATTATTATTATTATTATTATTATTATTAGTCGTCGTAGTAGTCGTAGTAGTAGAATTACTATTGACATTTGAGATTTACTTATTTTGGGGAGATATAACGATTTCATGGGCTTTCCGGTTATGCTGATATTGCAGGTAAATGAATTATCCCTCATTCTCATCTACCAACTTAACCTACCCTCCTATATTACCTACGTTTTAAGGCCCAGTAAAAATCACTTACCATTCTTAAATTGCAGTATACATACTATTACAAGCTGCATGTTCCATTACTGTGGAGTAATACTACATGGAAAGATTTACCTTTCAAAATATAATACAAGTTGTATTTTGTAGCTATTTGGGCAAGTTAGGTGGATGAGATGTATGTAATTTGTTTCACTTCAAGTTTTCAAATGTTTTATTGTTAGTGGATCTGATTAAGTTCTTATGGTATTTCTGTACTAGTTTGTCTTATTTTTCACGACCAGTTTTCTGTCCTTAAAACTACCGCTTTTTGAATGTATGAAGTAATGCGCAATTGTTTATTAAATTATCTATGGTTTATTAGTCATTGTCACATGGGCAAAATGGGTTGTCTATTGTTTTATATTTATGTAGATAAGATTTGATGTTGCCATGTCTTGTTACTATGGCCGAAAATGTGGGGTTATGTTTAGTTTTAATTTTAACCGGTCAGTTATATTTGGGAAATATGATGCCAAGGTTATATGACACGACTGCTACCATAAGTACGTTTTTCTGTGGCAAAGAAGTTCTTTAAGGTCTGTATAATCCAATGAAAGTAAAGCTTTTGGAAATAGTATGATGTTTTCCTTAAAAAGACCGATGCAAAACTTTTAAAATCGCATTTTTATAAGTGACAAAGATTTAATTTTGTTGCAATAATTTCTCTGTAAGGTTTATTGTTTATAATGTTTTCACAACCAACCATAATACAAAGCGAACTATTATGTTGATATTAATTAGTGATGCGGGTAGTAGTGATTCACCAGAGAAAGCACCAGGACAGAGTGTAAACTGCACCTCAGATTCACCATGAATACACTTCTAAGATAGTTGCGTCCAATTTGGTTGTGGTTGATACTTCGCTTTTACCTTCATCGCTTTATCTTCTTCGAAGGCATACTTAAGACGCAGCAGAAGAAATATATTGGTGAAAATGCTACCTATATAATTATTCACGAAGAGCTGTAACTGAAGTAAATACTTGTGTGAATCTTTACTATCTGACCTAAGTTAGCGTTCCAGTAAATGTCATAAGTAAACTGTATCAACTAATGACCATGTACATAACTCCATTTTAAGGGTATTGCGTTATTACGCTTATAGGAATTGGGATGCAGTCCTTTCGTATTCTTCTCGGCCAGGACTTGAAGGAAGGGGCAAGGGATAGGCTACCCTGAAGTTACCACCTTGGCCCAAGCTAGTTCAACGGAATTGAGATCACACATTTATAGACAAACGACAGTGTGGCCCTATAAAAAAATCTGATGTGTTGCACTCACATGACTTTCTCTACTCTTGTACTAATCAGTCTTAAAAACTCTTATTCCTACATCTTCTTTGTGTTACTTAAGATAAACATTTGTACAAATTATCTTATTGCTTATTTCCTTGTAGGTACAAGGGGAATATTAGAATACAGTAGGCTTTGTGCGATAGTCAAATCTTTTAAAGCTTTGAGATTCCGTTGTCTTTGCACACAACATATAAAACATTGAACAACGATGATTCATTTCACGAAAGTTCTAAGTTTTGCGAAACTCACACACATAACAAGGAATATCTCCGAAATGGTTCACCCTACAAGAAAATTTATTGGGACATAAATTGTGTATTTTAACAATATCTACATTTTGTACAGCAGTTGCAACCTTCAGGTTGATTACAGGACATGATTGTCTGGCAAAACATTTAAACAGAATTGGGATATATTCTTCACCACTCTGTCCTCTATGTGATCTGCAAGAGGAAATGGACCGAGACCACCTTCAAATATGCCCGGCCACTTCTAGTGCCCCATCCATCAGTGAAAAATATTGGAGAGCAAGAGGATTAATGACTTCATTGTCAGAACTCCAGCATTAGCCAACAACAACATTTTGTACAGTATGATTTGGTCTATCTCTAACGGTTTACCAGTTATGCAAAAGTCGTCCAGAGTAAATACGACTACAGGGGCTATAGCCAGAAAATTCAAGATATACATTTCATTTGTCATAAAAATATCTCAAACATATGACATTTTAATCAAAATCGTTATGGCCATTTTCAAGAAAATCAAAATTTTCGAAAAATGTTCCATGTAAAGGGTAGTTTAGGGTGGGGCTATTTTCTTCAAAATCTTCGTGTCGCATCCTTGAAAGGCATTAAACTTAAATACCAACTTTGGTTTTTAACCGACTTATCGTTTTTGAGTTATGCTTTCCACAGACTGACAGACTGACACGCAGACTGACACACGGACCTTTTTCTAAAACTGATTTTTTTTTTTGGATTCAGGGGGCCTCAAAACATGTATTTCCGGTGAAATATCGACATCGAATTTTGGGGTGGAATACAATACTTCCCCTACTTACCAGTAGAGAAAGTAAAAATGTGCCCTCTTTAAGAACCTCTTTAGGTTTATTTGATTCAATCATCGTATAAAGATCTGTTTTACACATAGAACTGTCACTCTGAATCCTTTGTTCTGCAACCACAACATCATAGCAGATTTCACAATACTTCTAAACAGGGTTTATCTACTTCTGCACTAGCTTTCTCATTACTTCCGACATAAAATTAGCGACTTGTAGGATTTTACAACTGAAATTGAGAGAAATTAGCAGCGAGTAAACATAGCGCGAATAACATTGGCGGTTTGCAACGTAACCAGCAGAACAACGTTTGCACGGAAGTTTACAAAACTCGGGTTACGTGTCTTTCCCCTCCATTCCCCAAAGACCACGAGCTGGTGAACAGACAGTATGTGTCATTGCCAACGTGGTAAAGAGGTATAAAACCTCAGACTTACAAGTATGAGCTCTTTAGTCACCTGACCATCCTGGAAATCTGTGACTTGCTCAGGATGGCTTATTGTAATTCCTCACACGAATTCCGCACGCTACTCAATACGTATACAGTTGCCAAAACATCTTTCTCAGGAATTACCTGCAGAGCTTTAGTCACATGCTGTTATAAAAATGTAATGGGATAGGTTGGAATTGAAACACACTGTGGTACATTTAAAAGTACAAAACACAACTGTATGATGTGATCTCAAGTTTAAAATGTCTTAGAATTAGCAGATCTCTCAACAGATATATTCAGTGTTAGTTCTATAGTAGAGGAAGTATTGTATTCCACCCAAAAATTCGATGTCGAGATTTCTCCGGAAATATATTTTTTGAGGACCCTGAATAAAAAAAAAAGCATTTTTAGAAAAAGGTCCGAGTGTCTGTCAGTCTGTGGATAGTATAACTCAAAAACGAAAAGTCGCTAAAAAACCAAAGTTGGTATTTAAGTTTAATATTTTTCAAGGTTGCAACACCAAGATCTTTAAGGAAATTGATTCACCATAACTACCCTTTACATGGAAAATGTTTCGAAAATTTTGATTTTCTTAAAAATGACCAACGATTTTGATTAAAATGCCATATATTTGAGATATTTTTATGACAAATGAAATGTATATTTTGAATTTTCTGCTATAACCCCTGTAGTCGTACTTACTCTGGACGACTTTTGCATTATTCAATTTGTATATGTTAATTGTGCAAAGAGAACGGAATTTGAAAGTTTTAAAACATTTGACTATCCCTCAAAGCCTACTGTATTCCTATATTCCGCTTCTACCTACAAGGCAAATAAGGTAATTTCTGCAAATGCTTATGTCAACTAACACGAAGAAGATATAGGGATAAGAGTTTGTAGGAATGGTTAGTACAAGAGTAGAGAAAGTCATGTGAGTGCAACACATCAGATTTTTTGGTATAGTGATTGGGCAATACTTTCCGTAGCTGAAAGTCATTGTCATCTTGAAGAGAATGGGTCGTTAAGAACTTGGGCATCGTGTGACACGCACGTGGTCACCCATTACATCACAACTAACAGGGCCATCTGCTATGCAGGAAGCGTTTCACCGTTACGCAAATGCGTTAACTTAATTCACGCTCACTGTCAACATAATGAAAGCTGTACTGCACTGAAATTAGTTTAATGGATAAGCTTTAAAGGAGAGAGCAATCAAATGACACTACTGTCAAAAGTGATAAGTGATATCAACACTGTAAGTTGCAGTCATATTACCTCTTCAGAATATTGCATAATTCTGACTGATTGAAGGATACAAGTCATCACAGTCGTCGTGCGAGTGGAAACCTAACAGAGCTATATTATTACTTTCTCTACTGGTGTGTGTGTGTGCGTGTGTGTGTGTGTGTGTGTGTGTGTGTGTGTGTGTGTGTGTGTGTGTGTGTGTGTGTGTGTGTGTGTGTGTGTGTGTGTGTGTGTGGACAGCATAACTCAAAAACGAAAAGTCTATTAACAACCAAAGTAAGCATTTACGTTTAATGTCTTTCAAGGATGCGACACAAAGATTTTGAACAAAATAGCCCCACCATAAACTACCCTTTACATTGAAAATATTTCAAAAAGTTTGATTTTCTTAAAAATGGCTCTAACGATTTTGATTACAATGCCATATGTTTAAGATATTTGTATGACATGTATATTTTCAATTTTCTGGCAATAGGCCATGTAGTCCTGTTTAATAACTCTGTTTTGAATAACTCATAAACCGTAAGAGATAGACAAAATCTTTCTATACAAAAATGTAGATCTCCCTAAAACACACAGTTCATGTTCAAATACATTTTTTGTAGAGTGAAGCATTTCGGAGATACTGCTTGTTATTTGTGTCAGTTTCGGAAAACTTTAAAACTTTCGTGGAAACTTTCGTTGTTCATTTTTATATGTAAGCGTGCAAAGAGAACGGAATCTCAAAGATTTAAAACATTTGACTATCGCTCAAAGCCTACTGTATCCCCATATTCCCCTTGCACCTACAAGGAAATAAGCAATAAGACAATTTGTACAAATGTTTATCTCAACTAACACGAAGAAGATATAGGAATAAGAGTTTGTAAGAATAAGAAGTTTGTACAACAGTAGAGAAAGTCATGTGAGTGCAACACATCAGATTTTTTTATTTTTCTGTTTTTTGTCAATCAATGGGGTTTAAAGAGTTTTAAGAAGTAGGCAAGAAAATACAGGTCTGAAGCATCTTAGATCATTATTGATCTTACATAAGCAATTCTCTTAAAATCTGAAATGAAAGACAGTGTCCATAAAGTTTAACAGTAGAATTTGCCACGGTCTTCAGTGAAAACCGCGCTAACTAACCTTATTCTTCTTCTCCTTATCAAGGGTTAGGTGTTATGATCACATGTTCCTGTCTCTGTCATTCATCCACTTCTTACAAGGTCCACCCAATCGGCCAATACATAATTTATTCTTTTTTGGCAATCTATTTGCTCTCCTTTCCTTAATGCGATCCTTGCATTTCATTCTATTTCTCCTATCCTATTTTTAACCGAAACGATTTTAAAATCTAGTCTTGCTATTTCATTCCTTGTGTTGTCCATTTCAGTACATCCTTTTACACATCTCATGAACTTATCTGTGCTGCTTGTATATGTGATGTTTCCTTTTTGTTATCGTCAATGATTCTTAACCATATAATATAAGAGTAGGTACTTTATAGAATTTCATTTGTGTCTATTTTCTTATTTTTCTTCCTAAAGTTCTTCCAATTGCTCCGCACATAGCTTGAAGTCAATTAACCTTCTTCTCAATGTCTTTATTATACTTAAAACTAATATCACAGCCTAGATAATTGAAGTGGGATACTTGTTCTAATTTTTTCTAATTTATTATTATTATCTTTGATCTGACCGGATCCTTCCCTTTAAAAGTCTTTATCTTTGTCTTATTTGTAGATACAGTTAAGTTATGCTGTATTGATTTTTGGCTTAATCTATATATTGCTCTTTGTAAATTATCTTCTGTTTCCTGTGTAGCTATCTGGTCATCAGCATGTGCGTAGTATTTAATGTTATGCCAAATCCTATTTTAATTCTGAACTGTATTTCCTTTCTCCACTTCATGACTACTAATTACTCTTGGTGTAATTCTGTTGGGTATGTTTGGGGCAATGTCCTGCATGGGATTTCCATAGATGTAGGATCGCTGTCCATTCAGCATCCTGAGCAGTGAGTGAGTGACTGAGGTTTAAGGGCACATCGACGAGGTCATTTGTACAGGTATCCTGAGCAAAGTGAGGAGCAGCGATAGGCAGCAGTCCTGGCCTCGTGAGCCAACTTTCCACCTGTGGGGTGCTTGATGCTGGCCACATCAGCTCTCTGTATTGAATGGTTGACTCTGCCTACCTCTGTCATGGTTAGTAGGCGCGGCTGTCAGGCTGTATTTGTTTATGTTTGTAGAATTATCGCACATTTCTTTTTACAGTCGCATGATAGCATTTCTTTTTATTGTTTACCACACAACAATATAATTACTGTTATCATTTTTAGAACCTAGCTAAATATTTTTGTTTAGGTTTAATAGAATGATTCACATAAAATAAAAATGAAATATTTATATACAGTTCTAGTAAAACTAAGGTTGCCTCTTTAAATAAAACTTTCTTTAGAATCCCGTTTTATGCCCACTGTTTGTACAAAACCACTCCTGTATCAGGTCTATAGGTGTACTCCAAATCTGAATTTTCTGTATGCTGAAGCTTAAATAAAATTGCATAACAAAAATTTATTTTGTTAACATAAATTTCAAGTATATGAGGACATTCCATTGACACAGTAATTATTGTTTTTGGTATGTATGTACATCTCAAATATTCATTTGAAAAATCGAGTCCTTGCTTCAAATAATTTCTTTAATATAGATAGGTTTTAATGGTTGTGGCCATTATGCACCTGGATTGGCTGCAATAGTAGTGTTTTTTGCAAAACACAACGACAAAGAGAATTTATACGTTTGGAAAATCCTCGCCCACATTTGATACAATTAAAAACAAAGCAATGAATTTAAACGTGACCGCTATATCCTTGAAGATATCTCACCTGAAGGACGCCCAAGAAGTGCAACAGCAGCAAAAACTATTGAATAATTATCAGATGTGGTAGTAATTAATAGCATTTCAAAGGGGCGTGCAATTTATATTTCACGGGAAGAATTGCATATGGCAAAGCTTCAAACAGGCACAGTTACAATAATAACATTGAAATATTCTAGGAATAACTATTTTCACTTTGCAAAAACGAAAATATCCTTCAAGTTAAACTTTTGAGTTTTTCAGTGTCAGTTTGTGAAACTTTCACACGTCGTATTATATCCATTCTACTTAACGATTGTTGTCTGGAAGGGAATTAAATACTTCATCATGCTTTCCTTATTTACTGCCTACAGAAAATATGTCGCCAATGTTGAAGTTGCATAGCTGCGAAGAAAATTACTGTTTTTCACCTTCCTGTGTCGATTTGTTATTCATTTCCTAGGCAACTTATCTTTTCACCATTTAACGAACAATAAAATTCTATGGATTGTTTTAGAATGCTGTTCTTAAAATGGTTAAATTAAATTATCATTGTTTTCATTCTACTTTGAGGGCCCTAATGACCAAGTTGTCGACGGGCCCTTAAACCCAACACACTCACTCACTCATTCTACTTTGAATAGTATAGCCCAGTCTCCAGATTTACATACACTTTCAATGAAATAAAAGCAATACCTATGTTCCTTTGCTTGCGAAACGTTTCCTCAGGCATCGAATACCTTTATTTACAGAAACACTGGGCATTATCTTTAGGGGATAAATACATTCTGGCAGATGTGCATACAAATCAGCAGAGCAAAGAGTTTGCTAGGGGGGGGGGGGGCACCAACGCTTAGTGTGTTGTGCGGGATGGCAAATGATCGGTTTTCAAATAGGAAGCACTATGTGGGAATGCACGGTTTGGACGCTGTAGAGCGTGGAAGTGTGAGAACGACAACTTAACATTCGTTTTGGTATCTTAATACAGAATGTATGCAACTCTTTAGCCAACTGTGTACTGGGATGAATGACCTACAACCTATATAGATGTGTCAGTCCCCTTTTAAATGTACTTTGCAATCGTTTACACAACCGCCTCGCCAAAGAAAACGCAATTGAATAAAACGATCCAAAATGCAACAGCAAATTTTCATATCAAGATATTTTCAGAACAATCATGTGCCATTTGTAGACCAGTAAGAGTGTAATGAGATTGCTTCTTGTGGTTATGTTGATATTTCTAATGAATATTACCGAGACAACCTGGAGTCTAGAAATAAAATGAACTTTATTTTCTGCGATTTAAATTAAACATGTACAACATCTGTTTCATCAGTACTGCAATGGTGCAAGATATTAAGGGTTAGAAAAGTAAACAAAAATAAATGTCTGTATACTGATCTTTTCAGGTATACTCAGCTAGGAAAAAAGCTTAAATTTCATCTACCTGTATTTTCTTTTGAGCAATGTAACACTTTGAATCCCACAAAATTCCACAGATATTACCGCCTGAGCCATCCCCCTCGGTCAATATAACCCCTGGACAATGTCACACAAGTGCACCTATTCGTATAATACTATGCAGAACTTAATCACTTGTTAAAATTGAAGATAATCCATTTTCCTTTGAATTAAACCAGCTATCGAAACAATATTAAATAACACAAGGCACTGTGCCCAATGAATCATGTTGTACTAAATTTCTGTTATTTGAAGCCATTTAACATACAAGACATGTCCAAATGGACTAAAATATGGATTCGAATGGTAATCAGTCATTCAATCAGTCAACTTCTCTGCCTAAGGAAGTTCCATCGTTAAGTTCCCTCCCCTCACCTCCCCACCCCGCAATCTCTCGTTTCTGCTTATCTCTTTCATTGCGCGTACGAAGCATTGGTAATCTGGTATCTTCGGTTCCAAAGATGTTTCCTTTTCTCAATCATTATTTCTTTTAGTGTATACGGAAAGTCTTCCTTCTCATTCCATAAGCTATCCAGTTTTTTTTTTCCCCTTCCCTGCTTTGCCCGTTCCTTGCAAAATATATTCATTACATATAATATTCCCATTTTACCGTTCCAATTTTCTCGATATGTATCCGCATTTCAATGTTTCCGTTCGTATTTTTTTTTCACTTCGCAGCAACGTTCAAGTTCCAGAACTATAAATTGTCACCCACCACCTAAAACAATCCGTTAGTCTTGTCTTTAGGGGCCCACAGAATCCAAATACTAAGCTGTTCAATTGCTCCATCGTAAAGTACATCAAATATCTTGAAAATCACTTTGCTTCATTTTATAGGGTCGGTCTGGGTGGCTCAGTTGGTTAGACGCTAGCCTACTGTTCCCAAGGTCGCGGGTTCAAATCCGGCCCAGACCGATGGTGTTTAAGTGTGCTTAAAAACGACAGCTCCATGTCAGTAGATTTACTGGCATGTAAAAGAACTCCTGCGGGACAAAATTCTGGCACACCGGCGACGCTGATGTGATCCTGGCAATTGACAGCGTCGTTAAACAACAAAATAATTTAAATTTTCATTTTATAGGTAGTGATTCACATTTATAATAAGTTTTGGCCATCATTTTACATAAATATATTATTTTATGCTCGACCATACCATAATGTAGCGCTTATACAGCACTGTAAGGTACCTATTTATAATGACACTGCTGTGCACTAATCAAAAGTGCACCAGTTCATAATGGCACTACTAATCGACTAACCAAAGATGCACCTATCTTCCTCTCTTAGAAGTTTGAAAACAGTGTTGTTATAATCAATTTAATTTAAAACATGAGTCAATAACACTAAACAACACTTTTATAATTTTCCGGAAGCCTAGTATAGTCGTATATGAAACTTGAGTATAATGGCAATTAAGACGCTCTCGTTGGAAAATATACGATTAAAATACAATTTTGAATCCTATTTACGTGTTCCTTTTAGTACACCTGTGTGTGTGCGTGTGTGTGTATGTGTCCGTGTGTGTATGTGTGTGTATGTGTGCGTGTGTGTATGTGTGTGTATGTGTGTGTTTGTGTGTGCGCGTGCGTGTATGTGTGTGTATGTGTGTGTTTGTGTGTGCGCGTGCGTGTATGTGTGTGTGTGTGTGTGTGTGTGTGTGTGTGTGTGTGTGTGTGTGTGTGTGTGTGTGTCTGCGCTCCTCTTGTTGCTAACCTCGAAGGGCTGTAGACCTTCACTTCACCCGTATTTACAGGCCAAGTATTTGTCCTTGTAATCGCTGCATGTAGCTACTGCAGTTCAGAAGATTGAGTCGAAAGCCTATTCCAAGCTTTTGTTCAACCTTAACCTCGTTCCCGGGTTAAAACTTTGTACAAAACAGCATAACTATTCCGCAACATTGGTGAACGTGCACTTGGGCGACTTCTTGCGACCTCGTTCATTGTCCTGAAATCAGTCACCACCTTGTCCGCGTTTATACGCTCACAAAAACGTGCGATAGATCACTGTACCGTGGCTCGTCGTGTATCTGGACAACAGTCAATAACGTTCACGTTTCATGCCCTTCCTGTCCTTAACGTACAACAGCACTTCTGACGTCATTATGTCAATTATTGCGTGCCGCTGTAAGCCTGCACATGCTGACTTATATGTCAAGCATCTGATGTGTTGCATTCACATGACTTTCTCTACTCTTGTACCAACCATTCTTACAAACTCTTATTCCTATATCTGCATGTTAGCAGAGATAAACATTTGCAGAAATTATCTTATTGCTGATTTTCATGTAGCTACAAGGGGAATATGGGAATGCAGTAGGCTTTGAGCGATAGTCAAATCTTTCAAAGCTTTGAAATTCCGTTCTCTTTGCATGGCCAAGATATAAAAAAAAAAAAATGAATAATGACTTTCCATTGAAGAAAAGTTCAACTATTGCAAAACTCACACAAATAACAAGCCATATCTCCAAAATGGCTCATTCCACAAAAAATGCATTTGAACATAACTTGTATATTTTAAGGACATAGTAAGATATGGTCTATCTGTTACGGTTTACCGCTATAGCCTTCAAGAGTAAACAAGACTACTTAGGCTATAGTCACAAAATTCAAAATATTCATTTCATTTAACATAAGAAATATCTTAAACATACTATGGCATTTTAATCAAAATCGTTTGAGCCATTTTCGAGAAAATAAAAATTTTAGAAAACTGTTCCATGTAAAGGATAGTTTAGAGTAGAGGAACTTTCTTCAAAATCTTTGTGTTGCATCCCTGAAAAACATTGAACTTAAACAACAACTTTGGCTTTTAACCGACTCTTTGTTTTCGAGTTGCGCTGTTCTCACACACACACGCACACACACACACACACACACACACACACACACACACACACACACACACACACACACACACACACACACACACACACACACACACACACACGGGCCTTTTTAGGGTGTCATCAACTTTTACTGGATTCCAGCTCCCGCTTGGGGCGTTGCCTGTTTAGTATTCCCTCAAGATTAACTAATGTATTATATAATAAGCGGACAGAAATACATATTACCAAAGGAATATTAAGAAGGTCGATCTAGTATAAATTAAAGTTTTTTTCACGGCCAGCAACAGGTTTATCACTGAGGTAATAATAGTGGGGATATATTGAAATGCATTCTTTCGCCAGATCTCTTGCCAGTGCTACACGATGAGGCAGCAGCGAATCGCATAAGATGCTTTCTGTTTACTGAAAAGAAACTAACTGGTGAAATGTTGGAAAGCTGACAATAATGTCCTCCAATTGTTCACAAAAATTACGAAATATTTTTGGAAAACAGAAACTCGTAAAAACGAAAGTTATAAACTGCTATCAAGGATGAAATGCTTCCAAGATAAACAAACTGAACTTACCGTCTTAAAGGGTGCCTAACATTTATGATACAGAGTACTTGATTAAATCTTTCAAACTAGAGAAGAAAAACATTTATAATTCACCTCAATGTACTCTAAGTTGGTCATTATTTGCAGTTGAAATGTCTTTTATTTTATGTATAAATTCTAGGACATCTACTCATGACCTCTGGACCATAGAATAGCTCAACAAAATATATTCCACGAAAACATATAGAAATTTCATGAGAAACTTATTGAGCATCCTCCACCTAGTTTTGGCTTACCCTCTAGGATGCTCAGGGATTTTTTCCGGTCACTCAGGCGAATGCTGGGAAGGATATATACCTTAGATACATCTCCCGTATCATTCCCTTTCATTTAATTCTCTCTCTATCTGGTCTTTCTAGGTTGGAAGAGTCAGCGGGATTTCCGGTAGGACGCGCTACGGTAGTACTTGAGCTCTGAAAATACGGTCTTCGGCTGATAAAAGGTGCTGTGATCGGCTGGCCGACCGCAAGGGGATCAGCCAGACCTGTCTGGTGGGGCACTCTCTCTGGCGACCTGGAACTCCGTCGGGCTGAAGAACTGGATACACCTGTTAGGGACCCACCATAGTAGTCCTGCCTATGATGCGTTCGGGCCGCCTGTAGGGTACTTTCATATTATCCTTCCTCCCGGGGTCTGACGCATAATAAACCATCGGCCGGAATTCCCTTCATGACAGACAAGACAGGACTGCCTAATGGTTGTGCCAATGAGAGGTCAGTGAGTATGACGATGCTATGACAGAGGCGTTCATGTGCAAACGGACAAAATTCCGTCTACGTTTTGTCAGGACGGGAGTGCCAAAATCCCGAACCGTTGTGCTGGTAAAAATATAGTATATAATTGTGATTAGCTTATGTTTTGCACTTGTAGTTTGCTTTGGTAAGTCAAAGAAATGGATCTCATTGGTATTCGTTGGTATTCTCTTTCTCTTTCTCTTTCGTGAAAATCATATATATTTATTATACCGGCTGAGAAGAGTATAAGTGCAGATATTTGTATTTCTAATTGAGGATAGTGTAATCAACAATATTACATCAATATTTGCTACATTTTCGGACTGATATTTTACTCATTAAGAGTAGCACATTTTCAGGTTGGCTAGTATCTCCAAATAGGCAAGGCTTTATTTTCCACGAGAGAGTGGATCAGAAGACGTGATATACAAATTTGTATGGAAACTTATTTCGAATGCTTTTTGCAAGATCAATGACCTCACACTACCTAGGCTAGCAGATTACGCATTGAAGTGTGAAGAGAAACGAGTAGTCTATACTGACAGGCGTTGTTCATTTCGTGGCGTTGTTGCGACCATACAAAACACATCGGGCATTAAACTATCTGATTGATTTATGTGAAAACTATTAGATGAATAGAAAAAACAACTAACACACCGAAGTGGATGCATATTAAGGTACAATTTTTCAAAATATTTGTATACTCAAAGACACTCTACATAAAAGAAATAATTGAATATTCGAGTGACTGGAGAAATCATAGCAGAACAATTTATTTTACAGCTACCTGGAAAGAAATGTGACTAATGGAAAGGTTAGACTTTTAGCAAATACGTAAACATAATTTTAAGATCTTTAGACGACGAATTACCTATCCAGATAACAATACTTCCTAGCTACTAATGATCTGCTTAGGACGCATCTGTGTTTATATTACTTTTTCTACTGGTAAGTAGAAGGAAGTATTGTATTCCACCCAAAAATTCGATGTCAAGATTTCACCGGAAATATATGTTTTGAGACCCCCTGAATCCCAAAAAAGCATGCTTAGAAAAAGGCCAGTGTGTGTGCGTGTGCGTGCGCGTGCGCGTGTGCGTGTGTGTGTGTTAAAAAGCAAACTTGATATTTAAGTTCAATGTCTTTCAAGGATGCGACACGAAGATTTGGAACAAAATAGCCCGACCCTAAAGTACCCTTTACATGGAAAGTTTTTCGAAAATTTTGATTTTCTACAAAATGGCTCTAACGATTTTGATTAAAATGTCATATGTTTGAGATATTTTGATGACAAATGAAATGTATATCTTGAATTTTCTGGCTATAGCCCATGAAGTCCTGTTTACTCTGGATGACTTTTGAATAACTGGTAAACCGTAAGAGATAGACAAAATCTTACTGTACAAAAAATGTAGATCTCGCTAAAACACACAATTTATGTCCAAATACATTTTTTTTGTAGAGTGAACCATTTCGTAGATATTCCCCTTTATTTGTGCAAGTTTTGTAGAACTTCTGTTTAAATTCTGTTCAATTTTTTGTGTTAACCGTACAAAGAAAACGGAATTTGAAAGCTTTAAAAGATTTGACTATCGTTCAAACCCTGCTGTATTCCCATATTTCACTTGCACCTACAGTTTATCTCAATTTACACGAAGAAGATAGAAAAGTAAGAGTTTGTAAGAATGGTTAGTGCAGGAGTAGGGAAAGTCATGCGAGTGCAACACATCAGATTTTTTCTAACTTGAGCAAGTGTCTGGCCGTTCTCCATACACGTAGAAGGCTATTTTAGATATTTGAGAGATTTTCAGGGATAATCTTTTACACCCTCATTCAAACAGGGCATTTGGTGAGCTCAGTTTTAGAGGTATAAACAGAAAGTCTAGATGGAAGTTTCTCAGTGAATATTGACAGGACATTCGAATCCCTGTATATGGACTATTGCTTATTGCCATTGCTCCCTTGAAGTAGGTAGGCAGGTAGGCAGACAGAGACGCACTACTCACCGATTAGTGTCCGTGAAATCGTGTCGGGCTCTGCCAGCGGGAGTCGGCCACGTTGTAAATGACACAGCGAAGGGACCGGGCCCGGGCCTGCTGAACAACCACAGTTAAAGTCACATTGGTTCATGTGATAACACCTTATCATAAATCTGAGTAGAGAAAGAGAAGCAGTCGTGCCACTCATATCGCAACAGGAAAGCTTGATGAAAGGTGATAAGGAAAAAGAGCATGATATAGACCATAGCTTCTGAGGTGGACATGATAGAACAGCTTCACCCTTCCTCCGTTAAACTCGTGAAGTGTTAGTTGTGTGACAGTTATAAACAGGCATAGGAATTCTTCAACAGTTGCCTTCCAATTATACACATTCAAACCTTAATCACTACAAACAAGTAAGCAATAGCGGCCAAGGTTCCCTGACAGGCAGGTAAAAAACAATCTCACTGCTTTCCTTAACGGGGCCAACCTGTGAAAATTGACGAAAATTCTTTAAAATATTGTTATAAATTAATAGGCATGTTATTTTCAACTAGTAGTGCTTTAAACGCCTGTCACATGGCCATGCTGATAGCATTATTTAAAATCATATCTCTGCTGTTTCAGAGTTTTTCTTCTATATTGCAAATTTACATTTTGAAACTAAACTCCTGACTATGACATCTGTGTTGGAGGGAAGTCAGGAGGTAATTTATACGTGTGGCAGCTCTGAACTGTGTTGCTAATCGTGAACAGAGAAAGGAAACAAAAGTGATGGTGAACGAGTTAATTGATTTTGAGTTGTTTTTCTTGTGGTTTTCTCTACTATTTTACAGGAATAGCTATAAAACACTCTTCGTTTAATATATATGCATACATTTTCATCTTATTAATTTTCTTCAACGCAATAAATTATTATACTTATTTTAATAAAACTTCATCCATTTTTTCTATTAAAACAACAAGAACTTTAATTTTAAAATGATAAATAATCCTTGTATATACAGTTTTAGATAGCAAGTGATAGATATTGTCCTTAGGAGGATTGAATTAGGTTAGTGTTCATAGATAAGTTTTCCTAGTTTAGATGTCCAATACAATAGTTGATCCAAGGTGAACCTCAAAAAGGAGAAGACCTAATCTATTATTAGCTGCTAGAAAAAGAATGTAAAACAAAGAGGCACTTCCAGATAGTTCTATAAACAGTGCTCCAGCACACATAGTTATTGAACAAATGCGTTCTATCTCAACTATTAAAAATCATTTTCCTGATAATGTACTTTCTCAACCCATGCAACGTTCAAAATGCTACTTGCGGTTCTATTTTCAAAAATCTGTTTGATTTTTTCACATTAAGTCCTTAACATCGTAATAAATAAAAGTTATCAACTTTGGTGTTGATTCAAGTTAAATTGCATATTATGTATTTTAACAACATTGTTGCAATCCTTAAAAATAATAAAAATGATAAATGAGTTATCTAAAATTTTTCGCAGTAATACTTATTTGATACGAATCTCGTGGGATAAATTTTGCAAAGTGGTGTTCCTGGAATGTAAGTCTGAAGTTTTATTTTAAAGTTTTGGAAACTGTGCTGCATGAACATCTTTTTCTGTTGTGCGATTAAAAGAATTATTTTTTAAAAAAACTATTTCATGTATTCGTTTGAAAATTTGGGAAATAGTTACATATAATGTAGCAGCTTATTGGTTAAGAAACACAGGAATTGAAATTTTCACAGGTTGATCCCCTCCTATAGACAACAGCAGATCAACCTTATTTCCTTTGGACCTGGCTTTAATGCTTAGCAATTCCTATGCCTATCGTAATTGATTTGCGCGAAAGGATTAAAATATGAACGCCTTAGTTTGTATTCATGATATCCTTACTGTAATGAATAATGTTACCACTTGGGACATTTAGCAATAGCGTTGAGTTGCCGGCACTGTTATCATCTCACAGGGATAGTGGCTACACTGGTCGCAAGTAAACAACGCTACAGATATATGCGCCAAATAGTACAGCCATGGAAAAATGATTTGAGTGCTATAACATTTGAAAGCGCATTCACTCATTTTTTTCCATGGCCACTGTTCTATGACAAATGAAAGCGGTGGTTCAACATGCAAGATAAATTATGCACGCCTTAATAATTATTAAAATGATTAAACCCTTGATCAAACATCAACCATTCCCATTTTCTAACGCAATATCATACAAAAATATGCATTATTTGCTTTTATGAGCATATTAATCGGCTGCACTGGAAGTGATAAATTACATGCTGCAAGCAGAACCATTTGGGCGCCTGGTCTCCTGAGTATAACAAACTGATAGTGCCACGTTATCTTGAGAAGCAGTACAATGTTTCATAATGCAGTTTAGTTGACGACATCCAGTGAGGAGTAGTTTATTTTGGCTACGCGTATGCAGTTACTGCTAGTTTACGTAGTTTGTTTCTTTATTCCGTTATTGCATTATAATTATTAGTTGCCTTAGGCACATCAGCCGATAGCTGATTGTGTGTCAGACCCCGGGAGGAAGTATGATACGAAAGTACCCTACAGGCGGCCAGAACTCATCATAGGCACAACTACACTACGGTGGGTCCCTAACAGATGCAGCAAGTTGTTCAGCCCGACGGAGTTCCAGGTCATGACAGAGAGCTCTCCATCAGCCAGTTCCGAGCGCCGTATTTTCAGGGCCGGAGCGCAGCCCGCCACTCTTACAACCTGGAAAGACCGGATAGAGAGAATGAAACGAAAGGAAGTGACCTCGGAAAACCCCCGAAAAATCCAAGGAGGGAAGATCGGTCTTGGATTTACTGTTGCATAACTCTCCAGAATAGTTTTAAATCAGGGACAAAATTTTAGGAAATCACATCTCAATTATAAACAGTATTTTATTATAATAGTAAGGAATTGATAGCATCGCACGTTCGCACCAGCAGTTCTTGCTGCTCAAGATTTCCCACTAGGCCCGGTTAACGGCTCTAACGGATTGAAGTACCATATGTTTAAGACATTTTCATGACAAATGAAATGTATATCTTGAAGTTTCTGAGAATGATCTCTGAATTGCATTTATTCAGATGTCTACTGTATAGCGGGTAAACGTAAGAGAAAATCTTACTACACACATAAAATATTGATCTGTTAAAGCACATAGTGAATGTCAAATAAAAACTTTTTAACCCTTGCATTACCAAGGCTTATTTCATAACCTAGATTACCAAGGGGTGGGGGTGTCTTTGTGACCACCAGTAGTAACAAAATATTTGAGCAATTATTAAAACAAATTTATTTTAAAATATGTTGTTATATCTTCCCATGCTTATGAAGATATTTAACACTGTTTAACTATTAATTTTTCGTTTTTAGATAAATTACATTATATATTATACCAATCTTTGTTACAGAGTTTATACTACCAATGGAGGTGACCATCGCTGGCAACAAGATATATCAGCAACTTTCAAAACAAATTTACTTTAAAATTGGGTATTATATCTTGTTATGTTTATAAAGGTAGGTAATATTTAACATTGTTTAACTATTCCCTTTTTACATGCATTACATTATACTGACGGGCCAGTATTTTATGACCACCCTGGCATTTCTTTGTTATCAAAACAGACCAACAATGAAAAATTTGAAACAAATACGCAGTTCAGTGGTAGAAACAATGAGTGACAACTATTAACTGCATGCCTTTAATCAAAAAATTAAAAGAGAAAATTTATTAAATTACAGAAGGTGGGCTTAAAGTAACCCCCCCCCCCCCCCCCGGTAATGCGAGGGTTGACGTCAATAATTTCCAATATATTATTTATTATTCATTTAAATTGTCCAATATATGTGCTTTCCACAAGAGCAAAATTACCATATTCTTCCTCTATTTCTGCCCCCCTCTCTCTCTCTCTCTCTCTCTCTCTCTCTTTCCCATAAAAAGAACGGAATTTCAAAGCCTTCATATAGCGACCAGCTTTAAAACATTTGGCTATTGCTCAAAGCCTACTGTATTCCCATATTCCCCTTGCACCTACTAGAAAATTAGAAATAAGATAATTTCTGCAAATTTTTAACTAAAATGAAGAACATATAGGAGTAAGAGTTTGTAAGAATAGTGCAAGAGTAGAGAAAGTTATGTGATTGCAATACATCAGATTTTTAATAATAGTTTGCTGAAGAATAGGTATAGAAAGGCATGTAAATGTACCACAAATAATTCCTTTTTATTTCTGGTTTTATCTCATGGCTATGCAAGTAACCTGAAATTCCTAAGCCATCACATAGCGATTCGCTTTGTAAAATCTGACCATCGCTTTAACCTTCTGTAACCTTCTTATATATACAACGAATATGTAATATCATGAAAGTTTATCTCGACTAACAAGAAATAAACAGAAGAATAAGCTTTAGTGGAAATAGTTTGTTAAAGAACATATGAGTAGAGAAAGCCATATGAAAGCCACACACCAGATTTTTTCCCCTGATCATGCAAAGAGAACGGAACTTCAAAGTCATCACATAGTGACCCGTTCCTAAACGATTTGAGTCACTTATGCCTATGTTATGCCTGTGTCTGCAAGGAAATTTGTAATAAAACCATTCCTGCAAATGTTTATCTCCATTAACATGAAGTAGATATAGCTAGATACAACAATAAGCTTTTGTAAGGGTAGTTTGTTGAGGAATGGGTAGAGAAAGTCATGTGAATGTAACACATCAAACTTTTATTGTAATTGTCTTCCTTTGTATAGGACAGTGGAACTATGATTTCGGTTATTCATTTAGTTTCCTTGATTGGTTTTTTGTGACGTAGGATTAGAAGCTTTCACGGCGATGGTTATTAATAAGAGGTTCTCGTGTTACCAGCGTTGCAATGTCGATAAAGTTGTTCGAGCTTTGTTCACTCTGTGGCCTTCTTCAGGAAAGTGATGCGGTGATTTTGTTTTTCCACGTGTGTTCTATTGTAGCCAATTAAGTGTTATATAAAAGGGTATTAAACGCCTGGGGCTTGAATGGTTTATGTTGAAAACTTCGAAACGTTTAGAATATAGAACCTAAACAGAAGGTACAATTTTCTGTTTATTAAGAGATCAATGAGAGCGCATGCGTGTATGTTATCGCAAGATTGATCACCAGTAATTACGGTTCGTTAAATTTTGATGATTTTTACCTTAATGAATGGATATTGTTCTGGGAGGCAAACAAGAGAATAGCTCCTGATTTTTTTCTGGTGTCCTGGTGAGTATTCACATCCATTAATGTCGTCCCCGCAGCTTCAGGAGGCATTCTACTGACCTTCACAGGTAGCCCATGTAGTTACGAGGTTTGTGTATCTGTTTGCCTTCTAACGTTGCAGTGGCGTTCTGTTTTACGTGCACAGTTAAGGATTATTCACATACGAATATATAACTTCGAGCACCGTCTTCAAATGACTTCCCACATATTCACAGTGACCCAATATGCCATCTATGTCTATGTAAATATGCACAGGGTTAAACTTGCTCGGAAATAGAGCTTCTTTTGTTATGAGTCAAGAAGCACAGAGTTTGTAAGTCAAAAGTTACAACTTGGCTTGGCTCTGCGAAATATTCATTCGAAATAGGATGTATTTGCGGGGGGGGGGGGGGGGGGGGGAGGCGAGGCCGGGGGTAAGGATATACATCTAAATATGCAATCTACGAACCTGAAGCAGTGAGTTATTAGTTCGCTTCTCGCTTAAAACCCCATCAGGTTCCAAACAAAACACTGATCTCTACAGCACAGCAAAGTTCTCCTGTAAGAAATCTTACACGTTGAAGTGCGCGGGCATAGGTGCTCTTAGATTTTCAGTAATAGTGCTAAAGTATGATGACTGATAGTTCCCAGTTCTCGCGGTTAATGTTATCTAGTTCTGACGTTGCTTATGATGATCAAAGTGAACGGGGTGTCTCCAAAAGAAAACAACACACAAGAGAACACACAGAGAAACAGAGAACAGCAATAATAGAGTATGTATCTATGGACTAAGAGATTCTATTAACCTCTACTTGATTGCTAAAGACATGCGATGTCTTAAGATTTCGCAATATACGTATGCACTCACCTGTTGATGTTGGTAGGCTTTCCGCATTGCGTCCCGACGTTAAGAAACACCATAACACGTGTACCATTGTCCACCAAGCGTGCCAGAGTTTCACCTCGGTCCTTGAAGGTGAACACGGCGCTGATGTTTCCTGCAACAAAAATGGTCTTGTGTAGACATCATCTCACGTGCCCTTAAAGTACAACACTTCGCATGCTTTCTCCCCCTTTCTTTCCTTCTTTATTTCTTCCAGTCATTTTCTCTCTCTTTCTCGTGATTAAAGTTCAGCCTGGTTGATATAAATCATTAGGACCATTCCACTGCATTGTAAACCACATGAGATAAAAGTGACTTTCTTAAACTCGTGCAAAATGAATGAAAAACATTATCTGTAGTAATACCACGAGGGGGTTTCGTATGACAAATTTGCGAGGCAAAGCGCGAGAAAAAATATCCCAAATATGAAAAACTCGAGTGATATTTGTTTCGAATATTCCACGAAATATGTAATTAATAATTCATTTAGTAAATACTTTCAATATTAATAATGAATTAAAAGTAAATACCTTACAACAACATTTATGCATTTTAATTAACATTTATTTTAACAGTTGACACTACAAGTAATCTAGAAGGCTGTGAGACCAACAACAGTTTTAGCGTTTACTCCAGGGAAGTGAGTAATTAGACATATGTTCAGTTAGCGTTTCCGGTGTGAGTTCATAGCCTATTTTGTTGCAAAATATCACAAACTGTTTCCTTATACATCTCCTGCTCTTTTCCGTATTTTTTCACTTCACCGCTTGAACTAAAATATCAATATCCTCACTAGAATATTCGTCAAATCTTTTGTCTGCCATTTTGAATAGCCCGCTAATTGTTTTTACTGCGCGTGGATACTTCAATTGTTCAGAAACATAAGAAAACGTTTAGGTTGGAGAAACCGCAAGGAGGAGGCGGTATAACCAAAGCGATAATACCACGGCCAAAAGGTGAGAGTTCGACATGAGTGGAATAGTCGCTATAAATTCCAATCGCAATAATTTATATGGTTTATATTTTGCTCTGTTATGTACTTGCAGCAAGTAGAAGAAGTATTGCATTCCACTGCCATGAAGGTATTGTGATAAAGCGACAATTCGACGAATCCCACTTCTGACACCATCGTAACAATCCAGTGCAATTACTTTTCTGTCGCTTTATTCTCCTCCAAAACTTTTGTACCAGCACACAGTCATCTTTACTGATTCGATACAGAAATTTCACTGGAAATACATATTTGAGAGTAAATCTGCTATGGAGGCGTATCATAACTCTCAGAAATATCTTACGATTAGCACATGAAGATAATTTTAAAACATTGACTCATCACATAGTTCTCAGTAAGTAATGAAAGGCATTGCTGCTACCACCCTCCCATCCTGCTAATTATGTGGTAAAGTAACCCTGTGTGGTAAAAGCACTAGTCCCAAGGTGTTGAGATTTAAACAACAGGAAAGCTACACATAAAAGTTTACACCTTTAGAACTCTAAGAAATAAATTTATATCTTGATGACATTTTAAATTGAATTTGTCTCTATTCTTAAGACGTAACAAGAGTGGTTTTCCCAAACTTATGTAGTTTGTACCTGACAGCTGCTATACAAGCTTGTTATATTCTGAAATGAGCCTTTCTGTCTGCGTAATAACATATCTAGATATTGACTTGGGTTTGATTTTAATTTCTGCGTCAGTGACTTTTGAATGTCAATACAAACAAACTGATAACCGTGTCACTTTAAATAACTTATGAATTAATATACTTATGCAAAACGCCAGGCAATATACACAGTGTATGTGATAGCACTTACTTTCGGCATTGTACTGAAGTAGATGGGTTAATTTGAAAAAGGAAAACATAAAATGAAAATGCTTTAAAATAAGAATCACTTCTATTCATTTCCTTTATACTATAATATACAGGGTAGAAGGTACTACTGCTTCGGGCATGCGTTAACCAGGGATTCTACGTCATGAGTGTAACAAATATGTTCAATATAATTATTGTCAATAAAGAACCGTTTTGCCGAAAAAAATAATTTCTGTAAATATTTGGATGCTAGCTTTTTGATGAATGGATATAAATGATTTATTATTTTATTAACTTTCGCGCAAACATTGTGTAAGCAATGCTGTAATGCATTCTTTATCTTAATTCGAATGAATTTAGTTACAATTTAATGTTAAAATGGCACGCAGTGTTTAATTTATAAGAGAAATTTGGTAGCGTCTTAGGAGTATGGATTTTAATCAAAATCGATAGAGGTATTTTTGAGAAAATGATAATGTTCGAAATAGTTTCTGTGTAAAGTGTTGTACGGGGTGAGGAGAGTTTGTTGACAATATTCGTGTGGTATTCTTAAACGATGAATTTAAATATCAAGTTTAGTATTTAACCGAATTATGGTTTTTCTATTGTTGTACACACACACGCACGCACGCACACACACACACATATACACAGGTACGTGGACCTTTAAATGTCCTTTACATGTTTGGATTCAGGAAGTTTCAAAACATACGTTTCCGGTGAAATCTCAGTGTCTAATATTTGGATGGAATGCAATACTTCCTCTGTTTACTAGAAATAACAGAGAAAGCAATAAACGAGAAGTTATTGCACAAGTTATCTTAGGAGAGTTTATGAAAGATCGATGTGTAGACGCAATGAGGAAATGTTTTGAATCACTCATGTTACTTTAAATGAACAAAAGCGATACTCGTATCCAATTTTATACAAGGATTATGATGAAGATAATCAGGGCACAGTAATGACTGTAATTAATAGGACCTGTATACGGAACCGTTTAGTATTCCCTAATGTATTATCCTGTCTGACAATATAAACGCTGAAATTGTGGGAGCAAACAATCTGCCGGTGTTTTTCTTTCTGGCACTTAGCCTGAATGGGTCAGAATGAGGTCAGGGATTATCTCGGCACTGTTACCTCGCGCTTGGTTGACCAACAGTAACTCCGTCCGTGGGGTACTCGATAAATTGCAACTGTAGTGGCTTCCTTCCTTACCGAGCAATCTCCCGTAGTAATGCCTGTGTTAGACCTTGTGTCGATAGAGAACGCAGCAGGCTTTGTGCTACACAATATTCACTTCATTAGTCATTACAATAGTCCTCCACAACCTTAAAGGAATATATACAAATAATTTTAGATAAAAGAACTAAATGCACTAGATTTATACAAATACATGTTAGTAAAAATTTACATAAAAAAGGCTAACACCTTTTGTGCAAATGTTACATACGAAAAACTAACAGCACTATATTTATACAAATACCTTTACACGCCAGTAAACATTATAACAAATTATTTAATATTTATGTAAGAATATTCAAGTACTAAGAACTCCTAAATATCATAAAATACTTTAGAAATAAGCCAGCTTTTTAAAACTGATTCAAACTTCTTGATTGAGATCTCTTTGGCAGAAGAAGGCAGTTTGTTAAAATATTTCAACTTCTTATATAGATGCCTTTCTGTACTTGCTTAGCCGAAGTGTAGGTAGATCTAGCTTACAATGGTTTCTGGTTCTATGTTCAGGTATATCTATTAGCTGTGAGTAGTATTCTAGGTTTTCCTTAACTTCTATAGTATATAGTATAAGAATATGTACTGTAATAATTCGTAAATTGTGAAACAATTATACACAGCCATTGCTTTGTTTTGCCCCAGCTAGAGTTCTTATGGCTTTCTTTTGACACAGAAACACTTTTATTGCCCCATAACCTGATACTACATAAGATATGTGGATGAAAAAATGCAAGATAAGCTATTCTTAGCAAATTGTGACCAACTGCTGTTTTTAGCTTTCGAAGTAAGAAGATTACCCTAACTGTTTTGCTGTCTATTTGTGGGTCCCATGATAGCTTATCATCTAAGAGCTGAACAGACTTGACTGGTATTTATATACTATTGTTAAGACTAAATACAACGTTTTCAGTTTTGTCTTCATTTGTCTTTAGCTTATTAAATTCAAACCAATACTCGGCTCTCCTAAGCAAATTATTGCGTTTAACTGTGCATTTTACAAGCCAGGGTCAGTACTGAAGTGTCGCCTGTAAACAAAATTGTATTAGGACTATGCGAACATGTTGGAAGATTTCTGATAAAACAATTACGACAAGCTAATATGCTAGATATATATTTTCAACTATATCCTCAAAAATATCAAATTTAATCAAGTGAATGATTCAGAATATGGAATTCCTTAAACGAATTAAGTAGCTAAATATCATTTTGGACCTTTTCAACTTAAAGAATTTAGTGGATAAGAATTATTGCCTATATTTTAGCAATAACATAGCTAATGTTTACCTCATTTTAACGTTTTAGTGAAATAAAGACAATTAGCACTTTTATTCATTACTATGTCAAGCATCTTATGACATTTAAGGTGAGCTTAAATAGAATAAGTAACCTTCACTGAACCTTTGTGGAATTGGTCGACTACCACGTTGCCTGGTTTGTGTGCATTATGAACGAAGGAAAACGCCAACACAACATGGTACTGATAACTGGCATAGTAAACATCAACCAGACATCCTCTTACACAACGGAATACCCAATTGTCAGTCAATTATTGGATTCCGCTTTCAAAATAGGTTATGTGTATAGGTAAGCAGAGTAAGGCAGAATAATAGCATTTCGCGGAAGTTTATAAGATAACAACCTACCTAACTTATTTCAGAGAAATGCCACCAACAACTTAAGTATGTGGATATTGTTAGAGAGAACTGAAGTTGTATGACTCGTGTGTGCCCTCTTGGAGACATAGGTACAATAAGCCTGGCTTGAACGCCGAACTCCCTCTGATTTCACCTTTCCTATTACTAGATTTAAGTCTCCAATTTTTCCATGTATTTGCATTACATAGCGACAGAGAATGGTTGAAAAATTAAATGGCACAAAGAATGAATGAAATACAGTAAGCAGTTATATTAGGACATTTACTGTATCACCAGAGAGAGAGAGAGATGTTTATCTCAACTAACACGAAGATACAGGTATAATAGTTTGGAAGAATGGTTAGTACAAGAGTAGAGAAAGTCATGTGAGTGCAACACATTAGATTTTTAGAAAATATATTGTAGTACACTGTAATGGTGATTCTGCAACTATAAAAACATATCATGAAGAAGAAACGGGCCTATAAAAAACTTAAGTCAATGAACAATCATTTCAAATTAACATTTGGTGTTTCTGTTATGAATACTTTAGACATAAATAAGTTGTAAATCTGTCACACAAAATAGAATTATTTTGAGTTGAACATATACATATATATAATTTTAACTGTAAAATGTGTATATTTATTGTTCGTCAATTAATTATACATATAAATTATTTCTCTATGTGAACAAAATATCCGATCAAGGTAAGCGCGCTATGAAAATTAGACTGTTTTCTGAACGTCTCGAAACATGAACAGTGGGTTAGTACGTCGAGTATTACGTCGTATTTATATCGGTTTGTTTTGACTTGCCGCTCGCTCCCTCTGCACTGCTAACCATGACAACCTGCGGTATAGTTACATCTAACTTGATTCATCGGTGTCCAAGTTTCGCTGCCTCGTTACATGGTAAAATGAATACTTTTCTCTTAGAGCTTGCGTCCCATACAGTGAACCATTTCTCCTATATTATATCTTCACGAAGGATTTGTACCTAACTTGAAAACACTCATTTACCATTTAAATGCCAACAACAAAAGAATTAAATTTTACACTAAACAATTCTCATAAGACCGTAGTAGGAATATAGTGTCTGTTGACCAGCTCATGGTCTTAAGGAAATTAAGATGAGAAGAGAGACATTCCACATAGTGTAATCCGAGTTTTGTAAACTTCCGCGCAAACGTCGTTCTGATGGTTACGTTGCCAACTTAGCACGAATAACATTGGAGGTATGTTTACTCGTTGCTAATTTCTCTTAGTTTCAATTGTAAAGTCATACGAGCCACTAGTTTAATGTCGGAAGTAATGCCTTCTAAGCCTAGTAATTAATGTTTTTCCACACAATAGCCGTGTGCAGGACAGGATAGGAAAGGGTAGAGTTAGAGTGAAAAATTCATTGCAATGACCGGGATTTGAACCAGGCATCTACCGGTTATCTTCTGGCTGCTCTAACACTATGCTACACCAACCCACCTTCAGGAAGGTGACCTTCAGTAGATCCGCCTAACGCCATGGAGAAAGCTTTCCACAGGACACCAACCACTGCCGTCGAACACCGTCACTTGGACCTTCAACCCTCAACCAGATTACAGGGACAAAAACGGGAGGAACCTTCCCAGCATTCGCCTACCGACAGAGGGAAACCACCCCTAGTCAGAGTGGTCCGACCCGACGGAATCAAACCCGCTACCTCTCTCATCGGACCAATAGCAACATTTTCAAACGTGAGTCATCACTCCCAAGTGTGTCCTGATTAGTGTGAAAGAACTGTTTCAACACTGTTTGTTTTCCTGCAGACATTGTAGACTCCTTACTTCCACGAACGTCTAGTTTCCTTCCAGTCGCCTCTGTTGGCATGTGAATAACATACGACAAACTGTAAATATGTAAGTAGGTAACGTCGTGTAAAGCCCTGTGCTATTTTCCGTGAACTGTACTGCCACTAAAATATCACAGTAAAACAGTGGCGGCTTACCAATTTGCTACAATGTTTATTTTCTCCGACATGACTTCATAAGTTTACAACATACAAACCGGCAGTTCAGTTTGGATGGATTTTAATATCCTCTCAAAAACCTGATCACCTGCTTGACCAGTGCGCTGTCTATATCAGTGATATTCAACCTTTCTTCTCCGCGTACCCCCAGACAATTTTCCATTCCAGCCCGTAGAGGTAGATCAATCATATTGGATACGGTTCCATATTCAATGTAAGATTCACTGTAATATCTGTATTTCATGTTAATTGGGGTTTTCCACTTGCTGCTAGATGAATCAATTTCAACAGTTTTCAACGTGCTAAAACACACGTTGTTGCACTTTTCAATGTCAGTGGTTCAACACATCACTTGTTTCATTCATTTTACGTTTTACTCTTATAATGAACTTATCCAACTTATAACAAAAGTAATTAGTATGTAGTTAATTACCAAATTAATCAAAACAAATTCAATCTGATGTGTTGCACTCATATGACTTTGTCTACTCTTCTACCAACTATTTTTACAAACTCTTATTCGTATATCTTCTTCGTGTTAGTCGATATAAACATTTCCAGAAATTATCTTATTGCTGATTTTCTTTTGGGTACAAGGGGAATATGGAAACAATTGGCTTTGAGCGATAGTCAAATCTTTTAAAGCTTCCAAATTCCGTTCTCTTTGTAGGGCTATGGTATAAAAAACGAATAACGATCTTCCATTTGACGAAAGTTTAAGTATTCCAAAACTCACACAAATAACAAAAAATATCTCTGAAATGGTTCACTATTTACTCATACTTTTTTTAACAATTTGAACTTCAGTTTTCCTAAGTATTTTCCAGATTTCTTTAAGTATTCGTCTGATTTTGAAACAAAAACAGTTCTTAATTTTTAACTCCAGTGAAAAATCTTTCCATTTTTACTTTCTCTACTGGTATAGTAAGTAGAGGAAGTATTGTATTCCGTCCAAAAATTCGTTGTCCAGATTTCACCAGAAATATATACTTTGAGGCCCCCTGAGATAAAAAAAATATATATTTTGAAGTTTCTGGCTATAGCCCATGTAGTTCTGTTTACTCTGAATGACTTTAGTATAACTGGTAAACGCTAACAGATAGACCAAATCGTACTATACAAAAACTGTAGATCTTGCTAAAAGACACAATTTATGCCCAAATAAATTTTTGTAGAATTTTGTAATTCGGAGATATTCCTTGTTGTTTGTGTGAGTTTTGAAAACAAACTTTCGCTAAATGGAACATCGTTATTCACTTTTTATATGTTGGCCGTGCAAATAGAACGGAATTTTAAAGCTTTAAAAGATTGCATCTTTGCTCAAACCTTCTGTATTCCCATGCTTTCCTTGCATGTAAGAGTTTGTAAGAATGGTTAATACAAGAATGGAAAAAGTCATGTGAGTGCAACACATCAGATTTTTTGGATACTAGATTCTCCCTTTTTCCGTACCATTACATTCCAAAACATAGTGCCAATTTTCATACAATCTACCACATCTAGTGCATGTCTCCCGCCTTTCTACCCCTATCTTATCACTTAGGTCCACTAACCCCGTCCTAGCCCATGCATACCCCATTCTGGCCTCTTTACTGCATACTTGAAATTAGTCCGTCATTACATTTCCGTATCCATACCCATTTCCTGCAATATTAATCTGTATTTTCTGCATCCAATTTTCATTTTTCCCCATTTTCTCCTGTGTAACCATGCACTGTTAGCCAAACTAGTCAAACAACCATTTATATCCATTCGTCAAGAAGCTAGAGGGCTCCAAATATTTGACAAATTATTTTTTTCAGTGACAATAATTGTGTATATTTTGGCCTTGTGTATTTTCTTCAAACTCTAGGGGAGCTTCTTTTGTTCCTGGACGAACTACGTTTTAATACGTTGTTTTGCTAGTAGATTCACTAGGGTATCACAGTGATCTGAACTTAAGCGCATGGCATGTAGGCATATCTATTCCAGCGAAGCACATCAACATAGATATTATGTCAGACGTGTTCCGCGAACTACCACATCCGTGGCAGTATTACCACTAACCACAGATAGAGCAAATCTGTGCACCATCATGCGGAAGAGCTTACAAATCTGGAAGATGCTATTTCTTTCTACTACCTTCATGTCAGTCGGCTAGTCATTCCTGTACTTCATCTGTTGTGATGTCTCATGCTTTGAGAAAATGAAAAAGATGAATGACGGTGCAAATCCATTAGTCACCTTCACATTCACTTCAGAGGGAAAGTTGCTGAAAAAAGATTTACCCAGGTAAATTACTCCAGCCGTGAATTTGTTGGCTTGCAAATTCCAATGCCGTGGAATTCACTTTAGCTTACCTCACTCCATGTCGCCTCAGGGCCATCCATCATATGGCTTTTTGATTTCCATGAACTCATGTACTTTATTTAACCAACGGCATACAACTACAATTAGACACTCTTTTATATTTTTTCACAACAGCCGGTATTGATTCACGCAATTGCCAGGTCCTAAATATGAGATATCAACATATTTGCCACAATAATCATATATTTTTATCTATTTGTTTCGTTTTTCAAGTAAACGTATCTATTTTATTTTATGTTATATTTGTCTAACACACTTTGTAATAATTTAATTGAAATATTAGTGTAAAAAATCTGATGTGTTGCACTCACATGACTTTCTCTACTCTTGTAGTAACCATTCTTACAAACTCTTATTCCTATATCTTCTTCGTGTTAGTTGAGATAAACATTTGTGCAAATTATCTTATTGCTTATTTCCTTGTAGGTACAAGGGGAATATTGGAATACAGTAGGCTTTGTGCGATAGTCAAATATTTTGAAGCTTTTAGATTCCGTTAACTTTGCACAGTTAACATATAAAAACATGAAAAACGATGTTCCATTTCACAGAAGTAAAGTTCTCAAAAACGCGCACAAATACCAAGGTATGTCTACGAAATGGCTTACTCCATAACAGAAAAATTATATATATATATATTGTATTTTAGCAAGATCTACATGTTTATATAGTAAGATTTGGTCTCTCTCTTACAGTTTACCAGTTATGCAAAAGTCGTCCAGAGTAAATAGGCTATAGCCAGAAAATTCAAAATATAAATTTCATTTGTCATACAAATATCTTAAACGTATGACATTTTAATCAAAATCGTTAGAGCCATTTTCAAGAAAATCAAAATTTTCCATGTGAAGGGTAGTTTAGGGTGAAGCAATTGTCTTCAAAATCTTTGTCTCGCATCATTGACATTCTTAAATACCAATTTTGGTTTTTAACGACTTTTCGTTTTTGAGTTATGCCGTGCACAGACACACACGCGCGCGCGGACTTTTTATAAAATGCTCTTTTCTAGATTCAGGGGCCTCAAAACATGTATTTCCAGTGAAATTTCGAAATCGTATTTTTGGGTCAAATACAATACTTCCCCTACTAACGTAGTAGAGAAAGTAAAAACGGACTAAATGAATGTGATATAGATATCTACGTGTTAGGCATGCTGCTATTTTCTTCTTTCTTTTCTTTTTTTCTTTGCCTGTTTATCCTTCCCGCATGTAGGACTTACGCCCCCTAGAACTTACAAGCCAGTGCCTAGGGCCAGACGCCTGTCGGAGAGCACAGGAACCTCTGGACCGAACAGAGTGAAGACCTGGAAGCGGGTGGGCAGCCAAGCACCAGGTATGATAGTGAGGAAGAGATGAAATGCAGGCGAAATCGATAATTGGGAAGGTGACAATAGAGCATTTGGTCGAATGAGTGACTGCGGAAACCGGGGAATCCGGAGAAAACCCGCCCAGGCGACACTTCGTCCACCACGAATACCACATGCGGGTCCCTGGGATCGAACCTGGGCCTCCTAGGTAGTAGGCGAATGCTCTAACCGCTCGGCCACGGCGCCGTCTACATGCTATTTTCGAGGGGGGGGGGGGAGAATAACAGGGAGGGACCCGAGAAAATCATTACTGCTACAAGATTTCTCCTGATAGAGAAATCCATTTCTGAAGCGGTTTACTTGTTATCAGGGAACCAAGACCTAAGAAACTGGGCATTATTTTGTTGTTATAACGAGACAAATGTTTCCTAAGCATCAAATGTATAACCTAGTAGTAAAATAAAGTGTTGGAACTATCGTATATCCATTCAAAGAAAGCTTGCAATGTACAAATATTCTACAAATAAATTGTGTCGTTTTATGAGCTTCCTGTAAGCTGTGTTATCTTTGGGTAGATAGTGCCTCCTTTGACATGCATCGTGCTATGGAGATGATGTAACGCCATTGTTAGGGGCTCAACTCAGTCAGCATGGCGCCCTTTCTTCTTTGTCATTTACAAAACAAGTTTACGTCTTAAAGGATTTGCCTTGTTTCCACATATGTCTGTGCAAAGGTTGGTATCCAGGATGCTTAAGTACATCCTCGTGGATAAAGCTTATAAACGAGAGATTGAACAATACCTCATGGGAAAAGTACTCATACATCATTGTTTATGTAGATAACTTCATTTATTGGACCTAAGATCAAAACCAGGGTTGATATTTAGTAAACTAATAGTATTAGGTTTCCTCCAGATTCAGTATGCATAGAAGAATTAACCAAATTAGGCTTTTGCAAAAAGTAAATAAACATTTTGTACCAGATGGCTTCACGCAATGGGGAAAAAGTATTCATACATTCAAAGAAAATGACAATTTACATAAATATAATAACAATGTTAATACTTTTTAGGCATTCTTCTTATTTAGCATCTTTTTGGCCATCCTTATTAAGATTTTATTTTTCTCTTTGCTTTAGCTTCTGTGTTCAATTATTTTACTGTTAATGACAGTATTTTTCTCTGTATGGCGTTATTATGATGTGCAGAGTTGCCTGGCTTCTTCCAATGATATCAGTTTACATTTCTAGTAGTGTATGAATACTTTTTTCCCTGTCAAATAGCGCTAGAACTGGCAAATTGATAATTTTATTGAAACATGGTTATCTAATTTTCAAGGTTATGTTATCATTATACTGTCTAATTAATGGCGTATCTATCTTGCTAAAATCTTGGCGTTTTTATTTAATTTAATATGGAAATATTAGTAATCAATTTAAATTGTAGTACTATATGAATACTTATTTCCATGCCTGTATATTAGATAATACCGAAAGTTTATTAATATTATGTACATCAGAGGAAAACTGAAATATCCGGTATACCCAAACATGCAAAATTGAGAAAACAAACACACAAAGGGGAAATGTGTTGTCCCAGTGTTGTAAAAGGATAAAGTAGCGTGAAAAACATGTCGCTGGGCTTTTAAAAATGGATCGAGAAAAAATCTTTGTCCAAAAGGATTCACAGGGGTCTCTGGAATGTTTATATGATGTAATACTAAAAACGAAAGTTCGTCATTTTCATCAAAAAGCTCAGTCTCAGGGTCTCTATCATACGCCATAGCTTGGTCGAACAACAAAAGGACATCTTCCTCCATACACACATCCAGTCCCTGCTATGCATGCACCCGCTGAGAAGATTGGTAAAATGCCGTCTGAAGCTGTAGGGATGACATACATGGAACTCAGAGTACTAATATTCGTTTTTCTTTACATTACCCGGTATGTCAACAATATCACATGCTTCTGTCCTCTCTTATTGGCTGCCGCCGCCGTAGAAATTAGTTATTTGGTTAAAATAATTTATTCTCTGTAATCAAAGTATTTCAGTCAAATTACTTGTTTTTCAAGCACCATGGACGAATTCTGTGTAGAGAAGCAATGACGCACCTGTACATTATTATTCTAAGATATGTTTATGCTGGACTGCAGGTGCGAATTCATTACCGTGTCTTCACTGACCAATCTGAGTTGAAGTTTCAGTTTATTAACTGCATTAACTGCTTATTCACAAGTGCGTGAGTGTTCCTTATTGAGTAAGCATAAGCACTGTGCATAATGGCAGAATCCGCGAGCTCTTCTAACCTCAAACATCGTAAGGGGAAACCCTTGCGAAGTGTCGAGAAACAATACTGCATGTTTTAATGTACTTTAGGGAAGAAATTCTTCTCTTCCAGTAAGGAAAACCGAGGCAGATGTATGCGTGTGCATAAGTTGTTCATTAAAAGTGAGTTGCCAACACTAAATAAAACGTTGGCTGTTGTGAGTTACTGAACGTTTGTCGTTAACCTTGCAAAAACTTAATCGGACAGCGGAACTGACATCATGGAAACGGATTCCGATATGGAAGGGACTGCTCCATTACCAGGTTTCCGTAAATGTGAGTTAAATATTGTTTAAACATTTGTTGCACGTTTTCAACACTTAATTTACATGGATCATGTATGTTTTCGTTAGGTTTCCATTTAGGTTATGTCGTCTCTGTGCTATACAAACATCACTTATGGCGGGAACAACTTCAGCCAATCAACTAGAAGGTATGGCGGATGGGTAAATTACATCTCAATGAACTTATAAAAAACAAATGTAATTAGGTCACATGAGTAGGAAGAGGAATTAAGCAGTTGCGGAACAAGTGTGTAGGGCGTCGGAACTGAAGTCAGGTAAACAAAACACCAACACTTCCGAGTTGTATTTACTACTAAGGCTGAGGCCGGCAAATGAAATATGTACAAAACCTAATCGCCCTTCCCAGTTGTACTCATATCGTGGCCAACTAGTAGTTCTATTGGTGGGAGATGTTTGTTGACATTGAATATCGGTCGCCTAGACCCACAAGGTCTCAACTTCCGAGTCTCAATTATTAGTCCATAATTAACGGCCATGTTCAGCCTTGTTCTTGTTTATTGCAACAAGAGAAGATAATTATGAACCAGATCCTGCCCTTGGTTATACACTGTCACCATCTGTGTAATTCAGATAACTTGTAAACTGGAGGTAATTGATAGGTTTACCAACGATATTGTGTTACTAAATTCCTGTATGTCATATTGCTAGGAATAGGAAGGGGAATAGGAAGGGCTTGACATTGAAGCTAGGCTTATTCTACCTATTCCCCAAGGGGCACCCTATTGAGGAAGGATGAGGTGAGAGGAGACGCCGGGCGGTCAGATCCAGACTAACAACTCCGACATTGACAGAGCTCCTTAAGGTTTTCCAAGTTTGACGACACCTCAAGGTCTTTAGGTCTTCCAGGGCCAACTTAGGGGATCTCGGCGAGGTCCAACGTCCCCAGTTGCGCCCCCTTTTCCATCCGGATCCCACGGACAGTGAGGGACGCAAAGAGTTTCTGTGCGCATATCATCCCTGCCAAGCTGCACTTAACGCCTTGCTGACACTTGCAACCCTGAAAGAACCAACGTGATGAACGATGGATGAAATTATTAATAAAGCGAGGTGGAATTCGGGGGATGTAATTATCCTTCCCATCATTCGCCTGGCGACTCGGGAAAAAACCCCCAAAAACAATGGGGCAAAAAGGTCGGCTACGGGAATCGAATCCACGACCTTCCGAGTGGGAGCCTCACACGTTACCGCGGAGCCGTCTCCCTCGGTATATCATACCTTAATGTTTGTCTTTAAGGGTGTCAGGTAAACATTCTATTTCCTAAGCTCTATATACAAGTACCACGTATAAATGTACATTAAAATATACACGAGAGCTGCACGGTCTGAAATGGAACTGAATTACACTACACTGGACGAACATTCTGGTGTGAACACTCACACGACTTTGTGCATTAAAATTCACATTATGTATGACACACTTTAGCCTGGGGATTTGAAATTAAGCAGCAAGTGTTTCGTTACATTCAGCATGCGGAAACAGCATTCAGATGTTGCAATGTGAACGTCGGGTAAATGTAGAACCTCGGGACCATTTGAGCATAATTTCAACCATTTCATTCACTCACCGTCAGATATAACACAATATTTTGTTTTCCTTTGTTTGTTTGTTTTTAACGTTAATGTTTCCAAGATTCTTATTATTGGTTTAATTGTTATATTTTTCTCAAACAGTAGGAATTATTTGTATTTTCATTTTTTTACCCTTCTCCTTCCCCTTTGTCCTTGCTCATGCAAGAACATAGAATTTTAGTCATCGAATAACAACACACTCTTGAAAAATCTGACTATCGCTTTACCCAATGTATTGTATAACGATAAATGTGAATGGATTAATATGAAGTAGACACCGAGCTGGTTTACTCAGGCGGTAACGTCTGTGGTGCACATTCCGGAGGTCTGGGTACGATCCCTGAGGCTGACCTTACTGTCCCATGGGGTTTTTTTCGGGGGTTTCTCCGGGTCGCCAGGTGAATGCTGGGAAGGGTTTCCATATCCTCCTAATTTGCTGTCCCTCCATTTTGTTACATTAATAATTTTACCTCACGCTTGATCCCGTTAGGTTTCTATTAGGGTTGGAAGGGTCGGCGAGCGTTGCGGCAGCATCACGGTAGGGGAAAGGATGCGCTCTGGATATTTCGTCCCCCGAATTAAAGGTGAGTCTACTGGTTTTCGGGCCCCTCATTGGATGGTACAAGCCCGACAGGAGAGGAGAGCTGGTTTTCGAGTCCCGTACCCTCCTTGAGGGTACGAACCCAAGAGGTGGGAGAGGAACTGGGTTGAACAAGCCTCAGCGGGGGCAATTCTAACTGGGAAAAAGTAAGGACCCTGCCACCTGCTGTGACGTGGCAGCTTTTCGGTCGCCCTTAGGATCCATTCGCTTCATCCGTCATCTCAGGGGGTGCCCCGTCATGGACATAGGCACAAAAGATCGTCTTTCGGTCGAGGTGCTAAGTTCCTAAGTCCCCTTCTGCTAGTTGTCACAGAGTCATGGAGTCACGTAGGTAGAAAAATAAGTTCTTGGGAAGATAGAGGAAGCCAGTTTTAATACTAGACATGAAATGCTAATTGGTAAGGAAAGACCCATGCGTAAGTTTAGCGTAGCTCTCCGGCATTTCACGGTAATGATTGCTGAAGAAACATTTCAGACATGAGGGATGGTTCCAGCGGGATTTGAACAGTGGAACTCCCCGTCATGAGCTCGTGCCCTAGCGTTTTCGGCCACCCGTGTCGTTAATTAAATGACAACAATTAAGGTTTTTTAATGAGCAAGTTGCATCATTGCTGAAAGACTGCTGCGTTATAATAATGCGAGGGTAAATAATTAGTCTCTCACTATCACGTGAGAAATCCTATTGCATAAACGGAACTTGAAGTTCCACAACTAGTATTCCAAAATTAACATTTTCATTTCCTGTTCCTACTCGGAGCTTATGTACTGTGTTCCTCTCGTGAGAATGTGGCTGTAAGGAATGTGTTTGACACCAATAACTCAAGCGTTTTCTGAGAAAGGTTACTGCTATAGTTTCTAACAATGTTAGACCTGTTAGAAAAATACGCTCTTGTGCCAGCAATGCTCTGAGCCGTTGTACATACTGTCTGTTCCCCTGCTCATGGTCTTAGGGCAATGAAGGGGACATAACCCGAGTTTTGTAAACTTCTGCGCAAACGTTGTTCTGTTGCTTACGTTGCCAACTTACCTCCAATGTTATTCGCGCTATGTTTACTCATTGCTAACTTCTCTTAATGACAGACAATTATTATTACAACATGTGGCACAACAAAACCCATGAAGTTATTCAGATCCCATAAAGCGTTCACACATTTACTACTTAGAATACTAATATCACGAGGAAACCAACAGAATGAGAAACAAAACACGGGAGATGTTGCGATGCTGTGTTTTACGCCACGTGGAGTTAATAACAGTCTGTCACTTGTAATTTCTTTGATTTAATTGGCTGAAGCGACACGCTCTATAGTGTAATGTGAAACATCAGCGACTTCCGAGAACAAACATTGCATGTGGTGTGTGTTACTTGAGAGACTTTTGTTCAACAAAGGTAAATCGAGTGTTAACCATTAGACTAGCATAATAACCCCACGTAGAGCAGAGCTGGGGACTGGTGATCACTGAGCGCAGCCTGCTCACGACCCTATACTGATAACTGCACGTTTAGCAGGTAAAAACAAATCTGACATGACTTTCTCTACTTTTGTACAAACTATTCTTACAAACACTTATTCTTCTATCTACTTCATATCAATCGAGACAAACATTTGTACAAATTATCTTATTGCTAATTTGAATGACGAAGAGAAAAAAAAATAACGACCTACCATTTGAAAACGGTCTTTAAGTACTGCAAAATTCTGACAAACAACAAGGAATATTTCCGAAATGCCTCACTTCACAAAAAAGATAATTTTACATAAATTGTGTGTTTTAACTTGATGTACATTTTTTGTCAGGTAAGATTTGATCTATCTCTTACGGTTTACCAGCAAAAATCGTCAAGAGTAAACAGGAATATATGAATTATAGCCATAAAATTCAAAGTATACATTTCGTTTGCCATAAAAATATGGCATTTTAATCAAACTCGTTAGAGCCATTTTTGAGAAAATAACAAATTCCTAAAAAAATTTCAATGTAAATGGTAGTTTAGTGTGGAGGAATTGTTTTGAAAATCCTCGTGTCGCATCCCTGAATGATATTCAACTTAAACACCAAATTTGGTTTTTAAGAAATTTTTCGATGCACATAGAACAATAAATATGGAATGGAACAGAGAAACAATGGAGCAGAACTTTCGATATTTAGAGACTATCATCAATTCAAAAGGAAAAATAGATACAGAAATAAATCATAGAATAAATAAGGCAAATCAAATCTATTACCAAATCAATCAAACACTAATAGGAAATTAACAATGATACAAAATTGCGAATAATCATACTTCTTTATGGCTCAGAAAGCTGGACAGTATTGTCGAAACACGAAAGTAGAACTCCAAGCACAGAAATGAATTATTTACAGAAATGTATAGAGAAATCCAGAAGGGAAAGAATAAGAAAACTGTCAAGTAAGGAATATCCTTAATCAAGAACCAATAATAAAAAAGATAGAGACAAATGTTTTAAGATCATTTGGACACATAAATAGGATGGATGAGTGCAGGAAACCGAAACTGTGGGAGGGGTAGGAAGGAGAGAGAGAGAGAGAGAGAGAGAGAGAGAGAGAGAGAGAGAGGGCGACCAAGAATAGAGAGATTGTGTGGAGAAAATAGTGAATAAGAAAAGAAAGAATTTGAGGGAAGCTAAACAACTAGCTAGGAATAGGACAACCAGCTGAGGAACCGATGCTTGAAAGGGCATAAGGGAGAGAAACAGAAGAAGAATTATGCTGTTGACACTCACAGACACACACAAGGACCTTTTTCTAAAAATGCCTTTTATTAAAGGGACCTCAAAACATACATTTCCGGTGAAATCTCGACATCGAATTTTTGGGTCGAATAAAACACTTCCCCTACCTACTATACGTGGTAGAGAAAGTAGAAAAACTGAAGGTCGCTCAGTCTGACAGACAGTAAAGTAGCTTGTGAAAAGTGAGTTTTATTCAGGTAATGCCGTGTTAATAAGCAGTGCGCCCTTTCCTCTTGGGGTAAATGTCAGAGAGTCACGGCAGTAGTTGTGATAATCCTCGGCGACATTTCCTCTCATACAAAAGATAATAATACAAGTGCTATGAAAACGCTTGCTTCCTTTCAGCGGTGTTGTAAGCAAACTGCCGCTTCACGGATTTTGCTTGGTTTATTCCTCTCTGACATTCGCTTAAATCCCATTGAAGCTAGTTTTGAGTTGTTGCCTAGTTTTCTTTACTTGAATCATTGAACACAAGTTTGAGAAGTGAGTTTTATAGATCCGAGAATTTTTTAAAATAAAATCAGAGATACTTTGTGCATTATAAAAATATAATTTTCCCTGCCACCTATGTACTTACAGAACGTAAGATATCAGTATTTTGGCATTTGTGCCTATTGAACCACAAGAATCATTTTAATAAAACTCTGGTGTGTTGCACTCACATGACTTTCTCTACTCTTGTGCTAACTATTTTTACAAACTCTTATTCCTCTATCTTCTTCATGTTAGACGAGATAAACATTTGCAGAAATTATCTTATTGCTGATGTTCTTGTAGGTGCAAGGGAAATATTAGAATACAGTAGGCTTTGAGCGACAGTCAAGTCTTTTAAAGCTTTGAAATTCCGCTCTCTTTACACGGATAAGAAATAAAAAAGCGAATAACGACGTTGCATTTGAGAAAAGTTCGAAATGGTTGACTCTCAAAAAGAGCAAAAAAAAAAAAAAAAAAAAAAAAAAAGATTTGTACATAACTTGTGTGTTTTAAGGAGATCTATATTTTTTGTATAATAAGATTTGAACCACAGAGGCTATGGGAGTTGACCCAAACAGAAACCAAGGTCTTAATCTGACATTCCCAGCACCTGACTTAGCTACAGACTGGTAATCTGCACTAGGACAATACAAATTACTCCTAATTTTCATCACCGCAACCGCCACCGCCACCAGCACCGCCACCAGCACCGCCACCCAATGTGTCTACTCCATGGACTGAAGATGTTGATAGAATGTTCTGCCGCCCTAGGTTCCATAGAGATCACGCAGATATGTCTCCTTAAGAACATTGTAAATTACTATTTCAATATTAAAAAACAAAAATGCATGTATTTAATCGAAATGCGGATAAAAATCTCCCTTCGTTCAAAGGGAAACTTACGGATTTGTAAATTCCAAATGCACAAGGTATAATCATGCAGGAGAAGCACCAGCCGACGTCGAAAATTATGTATTTTGTTCAGGTTCTAATAATAATAGCTGTATCCTGATAATTGTTTGTCTTGCTGTTCTTCTACAAACGTACAAATACATGTTGCGAACATAATACGTAGTAGTCGACCTTTGTATAAACCTAAAAATACATGTTGTTAACATGTTCTGTGGTTGACCTTGTGGCTACATACTTACATACATACATACCGATGAAACGTTTCCTTTTCTTTCTGCTCTTTCCTGTTCTCTGATTCTCAATTATATCATGCTACAAATATCTATTTCAAAACTAGTTTCTCTTATCTCTATCATCTACCCATCTACCCATCTACCCATCTATACTCCATCAAAAAGGTTGATATTGAGATTTCACTGGAAATACAAGTTTTGGGATTCCCCCAAAGCGTGCGCTACTGTGTGTGTCCGTGAAGGGCTAAACTCAAAAAGAAAATATAGTATAAATACAAAACTTGGTATTTTTTAGCAACCTTCAAGGATGCGACGAAAATTTTTAGGAAAATTCCTCCAAACTAAACTTTACTTAGAGTATTTTTTGTTGTTTTTATTTCCTCAAAAAATGGCATTAACGACTTTGATTAAAATACCATAAGAGAAAAAGGTGGTATGATGGGACGGGGTTGGAAAATTGGACATATCATTCTTTCTGAGCTCACTGTCACACTGGCAGACCTGCAGGTGGAGTAACTGGTCAAGAAGCTGAGAAGTGTCTTTTGGAGATGACATTGTTGCTGTTGGCAAGTTTTAACAAAAGAAGATTTGATGTGCTGTTGCGTAAAATCCAGGCAGGGAGAACCGATCTATTTTGCGCGTTTGGTTAGTTAAATATTTATTACACATACCTAGTTATTTAATGTGTAAGAGTGATATTGAAGGTACTGTGTTGTAAAATGAATGGTAGTAATACGGAACAAGCAGAACTGAGGTGACAGTTCTCAGAGAGGATGACTAAATGTGCCTCTAAAAGGGGAAGTGCTTATTTGTTTATAATAACGATGCATAAGAGATAGAATCTTACTGCACAATACATGCAGATCTAGATAAAACTCACAATTTATTTTAAACACTTTTTTTAGTGAACGTGCAAAGAAAGTGAAATTTTTAAAGCCATCACATAGTGAGCAGCTCTTAAAATATTTGACTATCGCTTAATTCTACCTAGATTGCTTTTCCCGTTGTATCTATAAGAGATATTTAATAAGATAGTGTCTGCAAAAGTCTATCTCTATGGAAGAACAAGCCTTTTTAAAAATATTTTGTACAAGAATAGAGAAAGTCATGCGAGTGCACACATCTGACTTTTATTTTATTCATTTTTGTTGAAAAAAAAACACTTTCAGATTCATACTTTCCCCCTCCCCGACGGAGGACAAGGCCGCCCAAACGCCACCTAGCGCCGAGAACAGCAGTTACTATGCGCAGTCAAAGTTGTGAGATGTGATAGCACGAAAGACTGTAGACCAGCGATGTCCAACGTTCGCGAAAGAGGGGAGTGTGGGTTCACCTCCTACCACCATACGCGGGCTTGTTTATACCTCTATCGTGAGTTCACCAAGTGATCGTCGCATAACATATTGCGATATATACAGACTTTTAATATAGTTCAATTTGGAGAAACTCTGTTCACAAATATATGTAGAGATATACTCACTCTTATACACACTATTCTTGTAAATTTTATTTCTCTATATACTACATTTTAATCGACATAAGCATTTGTAGAATAATTTTCTTGTAAGTGCAAGTGGAATATGGGAATACAGTAGGTCTTAAGCGATAGTGAGATGTTTTAAGAGCTGGTTGCTATGCGATGCTTTTGAAATTCCATTCTCTTTCCAAAGCCAAGATATGAAAAAAGAATATCATATTGCTATTTTAGAAAAGTATAAGTATTGGTAAATTCGGAAATGGTTCATTCAAAAGAAGAAAGTATTTCACATTTGACATATTTGTAGGTGCCAATTACGTAAGTGTTCCTAGAGAGACAGGGTTGGACATCGCTGATCTAATGCGACAAAAATTTCCAAGCAAGGGACTAGAGGTTCTCTGGTCTCGTATTGTTTGCCTTACACTGATCTGTGACAGGAGCAGGACGGATGCTGAAGGCAGAGAGATGAGGGGAGGTTTATGGCTGTAACAACAGCAGTTTTTTTTTCCGTCTTTTAGTTTTAAATTACGTTTAATGCCCTTGTTATAGCATACGACGTCGCAGGTTATGCACACTAATAATACAAAGATTGCGAAGGGAAAAGTTCAAAGATTTCCTGGCCCAAGTTTGGGGTGACTCCACGTCATTTGCCATAAATAAAGAGTGCGGGAAAACCTGAAACAAACGTTAATCAGTGCGGACTGTCCTGACTGGATTCGAATTGCTGCCTCCCGTTAATGACTTTGGCCATTCGTGTCGGTGAAAACGGGTACGCCTTATCCATAACATGTGTCTGGGTTATAATGAATGGTAACGTAATTTTACTTTGTGCTTGGAAAGGACATTGTCCTAGTGGAGATAGATGGCTTTCGTGTTACATAATATAAGTGTTCGGTAAAAGTTTCACTCACACCACAGAAACATCCCACCTGGTTATGTAAATTCTAAAGAAAATTAAAATAAACAACCTTGCAATTTCACGTGACATCACACTAACCAGAAATTAACTCATTAATTTTAACCCAAATGTTGTTAAAGACAATTTCAATGGTTCAATATTCATTTTCTAATTATTTGGTTGTCATTAGAACAATTACCGAACTCATTCTAGTTTAGAGCACACATTCAATCTGTGGTACGCGTACTCCCAGGAGCATGCGCAGAACTTCTAGGGAGTGCGTAACATTTAAAATACACATATAGTTAGTGTAATATGTTTCCTGAATGACCCAAAATAACGAAAACTATTTCAGCCAGAGGGTTCATAAATGTCTTCTATCCAAGAATGCATTTTGCTTACTCTACATATTTTATCTTCTTTTGTAAGATGATAAATTCTTATAAGAAGAAAACAAAATCAATGAAACAAGTAAGTGATGAACCACCGCAAGTGAAAATTGCTACTAGCTATGTTCTACCGCAGGACGTAGCTGAAAATATTGTTGAAGCTGAACATCCACGAATAAGTGGAAAAACCTGAGAAATGTGAAATGTGAATCTTAAATTAAGTATGGATACGTATCAAATATCTTCCCTTCTGCATTATTTGTAACCAAATTCTTTAGAATAATTCTATGAAATCATCCCTACTTCACTTGGTAACCAATGGCAGTGATTATCAAGACAATTCTGTCGCATTTTTCAGGCGTAATGCAGAAAATTAGGTAAAAGTTGAAATGAAATAGACAATTTTACATCAACAAAGGTGGCACTGGAGACATCGTGTGAGTTAGCGTTGCTAGTTACAAAAATTAAATAACTATTCCGCAGTTGAATCTCTTATTATTCATATCTTTGGGGTTATGCGGAGAAAAAAAGGTTGAATACCACTGGTCTAGAATATAAGGGAGAGGAAGGGAGGGGGAAGGAGAGAGAAACTTACTTTTTATATAGCAATAACACCAAACACTCGGGAGGAGAGTAATTAATTCTGGCTGATGAAACACTCCAACAAAAGTGCCCTGGATCGCTGCATTTGAACGCCAGCAAGTTGGCCATCAGACCACAGAAGCTATCAGTAACTTCATTTATTCTATCCCTTCTCACTATACATGCTGACTTCCTGCAGCAATCCGTTTTCATTGCCAAAGGTATAATTTTAAAAGTAAAAATAAACTTATAAAGAACTATAACTGTCCAACAACTCCCTACAAAACATTTATTAAAAAACAATTTTTGTCAAATTTTACTTTTTATATAAAAATGCATTTATTTTTTGCATTTGCAGATTAAAAAGATAAGGACACGAGAAAAGTATTTCTTATGCTCTAAAATGAACCTAAGTCTTCTATAAAACAAACATTAACCCTCATTTCTGGCTCTCCGAAGTATTTTAGGCTTTCTGAACGTAATGTACCACATATCTTACAAGAACAAAGAAACATCATTTCTAAAAGCTTTATATGAAACAAAATATCAGTAATTTTTATTGATTTCTGCCTCCGTCCTCTTTGCACAGCTAAGATATAAAAAGTGAATTACGACTTTCAATTTGAGAAAAGTACAAGTATTAAAAATCTCACACAAATAACGAGGAATATCTCCGAAATGGTACTCCACAAAAACAATTCATTTGGACATAAATTGTGTATTTTAATAAAATCTAAATTTTTTGTATAGTAAGATTTGGTCTATCTCTTACGGTTTACGAGTTATTTAAAGGTCATCCAGAGTAAACAGGATAGGCTATAACCACAAAATTCAAAATATACATTTCATTTGTCATAAAAATATCTTAAACATATGTCATTTTAATCAAAATCATTGGAGCCATTCTCAAGAAGATGAAAAATTTCGAAAAATTTTCCATGAAAAGTTTAGTTTAGGATGGAGCAATTTTCTTCAAAATCTTCGTGTCGCATCCCTGAAAGACCTTAAACTTAAGTACCAACTTTGGTTTTAAGCAACTTTTCGTTTTTGAGTTATGATCATATACATCCATTCACACAGACCTTTTACTAAAATGTTTTTTTTTTTTTTTTTTTTTTTTTTTTTTTTTAATTCAGGGGCTTCAAGATATACGTTTCCGGTGAAATATCGACCTTGAAATAAGCAAGATTAATGCATGCAATAATAGAATCGAAGGTCGAGAAGCTGTAATCGAGTGCTCAGGATTTGGTTTCTCAAACCAGAGGTCGAGGAACGATTTCCGGCTTCAGCTGAATATAGAGCTGGAAGGATGAAAATGAGATCGTATGTGAGTGTGTTAAGAGGTAAAAGAACTAATAAAACTAACGTTAGAAGTATATAACTAAAGCAGTTGCTAATACCATCATTTGTGTCTCACGTCACTATTAGCTGAAATACCCAGCGTTGCCTGTGTTTTGACGATTTATCACTATTTCAAAAAATATTACTTCATACTCTTAAACAAATACTTAAACTCTTAGTATACCATAAAGAAAAAATAAACAAAATACAGGAATAAGAACTTGGGAAAGACACTGTTAAATAATCACAAATACTACAGGAAGAAAAGCGACTAGAGAAAGTCATGCGAATGTAATGTGTTGCATTTCCATTTCAGTCATATAAAATACTGTATGAATTGTTTGTAGAAGAGGGAGTAGAGAAGGAAGTGTGATTGTGTATCATAAAAGAAAAGTGAGTACAGAATATAGTGTGAATGTAATGCGTTGCATTTCTATTCCAAACACATAGCAAATTGCATGAATTGTTTGTAAAAGAGCAAGTAGAGAAGGACATGTGAATGTGTTATGTTAAAAAGAAGCAAGTAGAGAAAACCATGTGAATGTAATACGTTGCATTGATGTGTTAAACATATAGAACAATGTATTAACTGTATGCTAAAGGGCGAGTAGAGGTTATGTGAATAAGTTACGTAAAAGAAAACCGAGTAGAGAAAACCATGTGAATGTAATACATTGTATAGTAAATTGGATAGCACACAAACCTTCTCCATGAAAAAATACACACGAGGTGATAGGACAAGCAGTTTCGGAGATTAACCGTTACATACATATATACACATTCATTTGTACTCGTGTGTAAGTTAAAGGGAGCTATAGAAATGGAACAGTAACCAAATCCTACGTCAATATTGAAGCGCTCTATTTTGCTCCGTTTAATCGGACATATCTAGGAAGGTTGTTCAACATCATCCTTAACGACCAAGACGTGTGGTGTATACTTTTCTGAGTGCGGTAATTTAAGTGGCACCAGAGCATGAGACAGATAAGTGTGCTGATATGATGTAGTGCCCGACCAATTCATCTGCAGGCGGCGACTTTTCATGACTTGCGCACCAGAACTTCACCGATGTTCAATTTAACACAACAGAGCTCTATACTTCTAGAGTACTTCAGAGCTTACGGAGCCCATAAACAAATGACTTCATTCTCCTATCCACTGTTTTAATGCTATGTTTCGAATGGGCTCAGATGCAAATTCCCATATATGTAACGTGTGCACGTGCTGGAAGCCTTCAGATTCCCTTGTATACGGAGTGCATCCAAATGGCTGTCTGAGAAATAAAACAAATGCAATGCTACACAACAGATTCTCGGTGTGCCGATTGTCGCCGCCGACGTTGACATCATCATCATCATCATCATCATCATCATCATCATCATCATCATCATCATCATCATCATCATCATCATCATCATCATCATCATCATCACCACCACCACCACCACCACCATCATCATCATCATCTTGATATAGACGTCGGCCTCATGATTGGTTCCGCTTCCTGAAGGTGGAATATAGTACTTCCTACGTTTTTCTTGTCTTCCTTCATCTGTTAGTTCAGAAGGTCAACAACTGAACACCAAGTTTGGGATACGACCTCACTCAACCTTCGCTACTAAAGCTCATTAAGTTTTGTCATCTCTATCTTTATACTTAGATTACGCTCTTTTGGCTCTGCACAAGATGGACACCTGCTTTCAAGGGACAATACTTGGTGATAAAATGAGCAAAAAGTATAATATTATTTTACTGCAATTCGTGGTTTGTTGTCCAGTTTTGAAAGGTCATTTTAATATAATTAATCCTTCATATACCTCAGCCATACTTTCAAAATCAAATTTAAATAATCGATATAAAACACAAACTTACATCTGTGCTTTAGAAAAACTGAAGGTTTTGTGTAGTCAAATCATTTGCACCAATTAAAAGTAAGCCACTTGCATCCCAGCCTGCATAAAATGTGTGACTTTACTTGAAGCATTTGCAGAAACGAATCAGGTCTTCAATTTCATCTACTGAAAATCCTCCAGCACAGAACAAGAGATTTTCCTCATCTTCTGACAAATCATCCTAATATTCAAGCTGAACAGCGTTCTTTTTGGAATCGGAAGTATCGGTTACAAATAGAAATTGTCTTTTTACCTGCCATCCTGTAAAGACTACTTGGGACATTTTCCACAGGAAGTTCCTTCTTTGCCAAGTTCTTTTTCTCTCTGCTTTCTTTTTGGGCATTCATGACTTTCTTCGTTCAGCTTCCTTCTTATTCCTCTATCTTTAGCACCTGGGGAGAGCTGGTCCTGATCTGATAGTATATAATCGCACTTTTATTAATTTTCCAAACCATTCAAAATACGTTTCGAACCAGAAGGAAATGGTGTTCGGCTTAACAGAACGTCCCCATATTATGATCAGACTAGCCTTAGTGTGTAAACGTTTATTTCTATTCTGTAAAGATCACAAATTAAATAACATGTGGGTTGAAAGCCCAGCTAAAACTGATTCTATTACAATATTTAATTTATTAATAACATTTTCCTTTCTTAAATGATGATGAAATGTATGAGAGGACTGAAAAACGTCTGGGGTACGTATAGACACAAACAAGTGACTGACGCGTAGAAGATAAGGCTCTGATGTTAGAATTTACTACTGTAACATTTTCACAGATGTCGTTTTATGTGCCATCTATCGCCGTTAGGCTTCAGCATCTCCTTACCACATATTCCACCCCTCCCCATATTTGAAACACCCCCCCCCCCACCATAATAGGTTCAGTTCCCCTCTGTGTCCTTTCTTGGCTGCATGATTACTATAGCAATAATTGTTCACCACCAGCTCCTTGAAACACGACATAATTAACTTGGATGTGAAAAATAAAACGTAGATAACTACTGTTACAATATTTATTACGTTTAGGACATACTGCGTGTCTGTTTACTGAAAGAAGGAGAAACCGGAAATCACACAACTACAAGAATCTTCTGAAAAAAGTAGTTTTCAGAACAGGTAGTTGATAGGAAAATCTCCGTTAAGAGGATTTTTGAAATGTAAACAAGTTTTCAAGGACGGCTGGTGAGTATTTCTTCTAGAAGTTGATTTTCCAAATATAATAATACTACATTATGCAACGAGAGCATAATGTCAGCGAGTGTATTTCATAAAACGAGTTGTAGCGAGTTCATAATATTCATACGAGCACCTTAATTGCCATTATACTCAAGTTTCATACGACTATTTATGCTCGACCATGTATCTAAGTTTAAAACATCTGTTAAATGTTTTTAATCTTTTCCGCTGCATGTTACTGTCACTGGTGTCCGACATTTTAGCTATTTACCTACTACTCGATTCAGTTGCAATACGAGAATCGATAGTAGCGCCTTCAACTTTTGCTTTGTTGGTCTTGACACAATGATACCTATGTGTTATAACCTTTAAAAGAGTAGACGTTCAAAAACGAGAAGACAAATTGAATTTATTACAATGTTATTTACAATATTAATACTAATTATTATTAAATAAACAGAGTAGCTTTATACGCATACATACACGCATACGCGCGCGCGCGCGCGCGTGTGTGTGTGTGTGTGTGTGTTATTGGATTCATTTTCAAATACTTTTACTCTTCTCAAACGACAAGCTGTTATTCGCTTATTTCTCATGTCATGCAATATTATGGACTTTCAAAGCCATCGTATAGCGACGCGCTCTTACCTACTATATCGTCAACAAAACGTATAAATATGAATACTTTGAGAGTTTATCTGGATTAACGAGAAGGAGATAGAAGGGTAAGCTTTTGTAAGAATAGTTGATAGAAAACTGAGTAGAAAAGGCATGTGAGTGCAACACATAAGATATTTTTATTTCCAAGGGCCTCGCTTACTTGATTGCAAAGTTGCTTTACACTCTGGCCGAGAAGCAATGACATATAATTGCGAATATTTATCCGTATTATATATACCTATATACATAGGTATAGTACATGGGCTTCGCTAGGCATTCCTCTCCCATTTTTTGTGAAATCTTGTTCTTTGGGAGAACATACTTATTTAGATAAACTTGAAAAGTAAAACGTTAACTAAATAATTTTTTTTATCGCAATTAAGTCATTTCCGAGATACAAGAGATATAGAGATACATATAAATATTTCATAAGCACCATCATTTCAACCTTAAAACGTCTACTGGTGAACACAGGTCTCCCCCATAGACATCCACCTAGTTTGAGGTTTTTATCGAGCATTTGTTCCACTACGGAGTTCAGGTCTTTAGTGCTGCGGTCGACTCTATCTACCAGGGCCAAGTTTCTTTATCTTTCCGTCCAGTTCTTCCATGGCTTCCTTAATCCTGGCCAGTCGCTCGTTATTATTCTCCGATACTTTTATCTGCATATTGGACATTCCCGTTTTCATCTTTTCCGATCCGGAGTTTACATTTTTCAATTTGGTTTCCGTTCCATTATTTTCCATTCCGTAGCTTACACATTTCAATTCGGCTTTCATGTCTGTTTCCTCTTTCCGGAATTCATTACATTTTCCATTATGTCCATCTTGGCTAATATTTGTTTCATCAACTGTTCCATATCGTGGTTTTCGTCGCACTGCTGACACCAATTGTGATAACTTTAATTTTTAACTACTTCTTTAGTTTTTTATTAAAACACCGGAACGTCACTGAGCAAAAGCACTGTTGAACAATAACAAATACTACAGGAAGAAAAGCTAGTTGATAAAGTCATGTGAATATAATACGCATTTGTTTCAATCATATAGAAAATTGTATGAATTTTTCGTCGAGGGAGTAGTGAAATAAATGTGATTATATTTAGTAAAAAAGAATGAGTAGGAAACCCGTTTGAATGTTATACGTTGCACTTATATTTCAAATGTATGGAAAATGTATGGATTGTTGTAGAAGAGGGCATAGGGTGTTACATAAAATAAAGGGGAGTAGAGAAAACCATGTGAACGTAATACGTTGTGCGGTAAAGTGGATTGCATAAAAGCCTTCTTCATGAAAAAACACTCAGATATGCAAATTTTCATGGCGGTCAACTGGTTTTGCAATTTGCTCATTCTTCAACATACAATATGCATAGGCACTGGTATGTATGAAGTTGATAAACTTAGAGAATAACATGTGAATTGTTACGTAAAGGAAAAGTGAGTAGAGAAAATAATGTGTATGTATTACGTTGTATTTATAGTCAACTTTCTTACTGTATTCTGATTGTTCTGGAAGAGGACTTCAAAACGCTAGCTCGTTTGGTGAAATCGATTAAGAGAGAAATTATGGCCGAAATAAGGTTTAGACTGATTGTGACTGTTACGCGTAGACTAAGATAGCGAAGTCAACTTTCTTTAGATTTTCTGATAGCTCTTGACGAAACCTTTAATATCCTGACTTATTTGTTGAAATTGGCCCATTAACAGAGAAATTATGGCCAAAATAAGGTTTAGAGTAATTGTGACTGTTATGCGTAAAATTGCGTTTTTTCAGGGATGACACCTATATAGATAAACTTAAAAAGCAAAACTTTATCTGAATGCAAAATTTGATTGAAATCATTAGAGCCGTTTCCAAGCCCCTATATGTACCAGACTCAAAACGTACGAGAATGGTTGTTGTTGTATTTCAGTTGTTTGCAGACTGATTCGTACGTTTCCTGTTAACTTGAAATCCCTAGTAAGTCCCAAGGATATCAGTTTTTGTTTATGTACCACACTTCCCGCAGTTAAGTGATATCATTCTGAGAAAACTGTTTGTCTGGTCCCGCTCTGGAAGCGGCTCCAGGCCTTGAAGGAAAGCAAACTGTGACGTAGGTAATCGCGTACGGACTGTCGCTCCACTGGAGGGGATTCCTAGAATCACTACAGAACAAGGAAACTGCATGCACTCAGTGTGCGTCAAATATTTTAAATGCAAATAAGTTGCATTATAACTGTATTGCGAATATCGGTGTTATGCGAGTAAACAAGGTCATTAATATCATGTACATGTGGTGGAAATAATATGAAGGCAGTGGTTAAATCATTTAAATAGAAGGATAAGCTTTTAAGAGGTCCTTTATATTAAAGTGCACTAATCAGGGGCATGCCATGCACGTCATCAGTGTGAAAAGTGTATTGTGACAAAATGACAAAATCTAGTCCAGTTACATTTCTGTCACTTTATTTTCCTTCAGAAGTTTTGTACAAAAAATCAGTTCTCTTCTACTGGCGTTAATACATTCTATAGTGTTTCGTGATATTACAACTCATAACTGTTTTCCTCTCGTAACCTGGACACAGTACTTTCATAGTCTTTCTTCACTTTCTCTGTCTCTCATACAGTTAACTCCGACGGTACAATCACTCGACGCTCGTTAAATCTTTTTCACTTCGAACCGACATAGCTTTCACAGCTGTCTCATACTCGCCGACACACTGACAGTCAAAAAACTATCTACCCTTACGCGTCCTGCAGGCTTTTATATCGGCGATGACGTAGCCAGATCTTTCTCGAAGGTCTTCAAACAAACTGGCCACCGGAACTTCTCGAATCATTTGAAAAACTCTTTGTTAGCTTAGAAAACCGGAGAGTCCGAAGAAAAACCTGGATCACCAATGCCACATGTGGTTCCCTCGAATCGAACCACAGCCTCCTTCGTGAGAGGCAAGAGGTCTAACCACTCGACCACGACGATGCTGCTTAGTAATCCCTAGGTATGCTTATGAGAAAGTGGTTACCACTGTCACATCACAAAACTAGTTTACATGAAATTCAACCAAATTCGAAATATACCAACAAATTTTCCTGAAACTTTGAAATGCTAAATCTTCAACTAAACAGCAGTAATTCGCCAAAGGTGCCTTTGGTTTGCATATGGCAGCACAAATTTAGTAGCTCTTAACCAAAAGTGTGTATAGAGGATGTGTTTTATTAGTTAGAAATCAGTATTTCATTAGTGTTGCAAAGTTAGAGTGAGGTAGTGTACGTAATTTTTAGAAATTCAAACGATTTTGGCCCACATTGACATTTAGAGCAATTTTCAGTCGGGCAGTCGGCTTGTCCTGGATCGTGAAATGAATGTTGTCTTGGAAAGGCTGCTCTTGTGAGGAATTCAAAATTTGAAAACGGTCCTAAATCTTCCGATTGGTGTAGTAGTGTTACTACGGACTTGCACATTACATTATACAGAATGATTCCAAAATACTTTGACAAACTTCGTGAATAGATTCCTTACATAAAAAAGTTCATAGGTCCCATAATTATTATTTATGCCAACAACTTACTGTTGGTGCTTTCAGTTCCGATTCTTCCTCTCAAATATTTCTCATAACCCTCTGTTTTCTCGTTGTTAATGAAAGTTTACATTCATTACTCAAGACATAAACCTCATAATAAATCTCGAAACGTCCTCCTCTTGGATCTAGACACGCATGCATCTTTCGGATCAGGACTGTCGCACACTTTCAAATACTCCGGGATGGTTTCGAATTGTTTTTCAGGCTACCATTGCACATAGATGAGTTTCTTCATCTGGTAAGTTTGCAGCATAAACCAATTGTTTAAGTGGCCCAGGAGATAAGAATCCAAGGGATTGAGGTTGGGTGAACGATCAGGCCAGGGAACTGGTCCTCCTCTACATATACACACATCTGTCATAGTAGACACCAGTCAGTGCATCTCAAAACAATGAGACTAAAATGTGCTGGAGCTCTATCATGCATGAACCACATGCAGGAGCCCATCTTCGTGTAGTAAGTCTGGAAGAGTGTTCCAAGAGTGTTGAATCACCCTATATACAGCTGCCGATGCTTCAAGTTGTAGGTCATATAGCTACGAGATGTGTTGATTAATGCTGTATATCTTCTTGTTCATCATCATTATGTTGTCGAGCCACTGATGGGTTGAGGGTTGTAGATCTATCAATTATCCCGCGTTGGATGTATCCATTGGATGCTGTAAGATGTTATGGATACCAGCACCACATTAATCAAGACACAAGTTATAAAGAAAATGCGGTCTCCCTCCTTGCGTCATTACCTCGACTTAGCTGGGTAGAAGCATGGATTTGAAGTTCTCAGGGTACTTTGTGGGTATTAAACAAATAGCCCAAACTTTGTTTTTAGAGGTTTATTCTATGCATTCCTTCTTTTCAGCATCGAGAGGAGCCCACCACGATTACATTCCAACAATCCTTCTCACCGCTTTTTACATTGTATTGTAGCACAACCACGCATAACGGTCTCTCCTAGCGTATTGACTCTATCCTGAGCGTGCTTCCGGGATTTTAAACATTTGACCGTTGAGCACGTGAAACTAGCATGTAAGCCTTGCGGTCAACACGTGATTCTTGACCGCGTATACTGAATTTCTGTTTCAATCATCATTGTTTAATTTTTAAATACGTTTTATTATAAACAGCTTTGTTCTCCCATTATAAGCCCAGAGTTATATTCTAAATAGTTTCAAATTGTGGAGTATCTTAAACTACACCTTTAATAGTTATTTATGATACAAGGGTTAAAATGAACATTTTATTTTATGAGTAGGTGATTCCGAAACGAGGCCCCAGGCCGAGAAGTTGAGGAAACCTACGAATAAAATAAAATCCTTTTAACTCGTGTATCATACACTATTTTTAGAGAGTTCTGAATATTTATAGATATTTTATAGATTATATATAAATATATGGTATTGTTTTATCTTTCTCATGCTCATAATAATCTTCGGGTTGTGATGTTCATTTGTCTTGCGTAGCATCAGTGTTAGCAACATGATTTTTACAAAACCATACTATTCTACATAAGAAAGGCAGTGGAAATAATAGGATGACAAAAATAACGTAACGAAATTTAATTAATTAATATTATTAACAGGTTCACCACAGTGGATACTCAAATTCAAATGATCCGCCATTTTAAACAAGCATTGTGTAACTTAAATTCACGGCCTACTGGAATAGGCGATGCTCATATTCCACAAGAAAACAAAGTTGGCATTATCGGCGTGTTGTTGGTATTTGCGCTAATGTTAAGTCGAGTGGAAATTATAAGACATTTCCTTGGTTTTATGCAAATATATTTACAAATGCGGGAAACGCGTTTAAATAATGTGGCGAAAAGATAATATGTAGCATTTAATTGGGGAGATTAGGAAGAGACAATGACGTCTTTGTTTCTTGTGCGATGATTCAGCGTGAGCACGTGTCACGACTGGGCGGTTCCCTGTGTCCCTTTCGGCTGTGCTGTTCTACCTTCTTTCATAACGGGGCCTTCCCTTCTACACAAGCCATTTCTCATTCCATTTCTTGTTCCGTTTACCCACGGCGCTAGCTGCTTATTTACTGTTTTCCTTTGGGAACTTCAGAATACAGACTCGTAGTTACATTCCCTATCAACACACAAGCATCTAAGTCTTCTATATTTCTACAAAATTGCTCTTCTATGAACTATACTTGGAGAGTTCAATTTCCATACCTTTTCAAGAGCAACATACACCTGTTCTAAGCTTCAGGACTGCTGTTTTAGGAATTAAACGTCAAATCCATTTCTATACAACTGGATATAGTTTGTCATTCATGTTAATACGAACCTACCATTCTTTACAGAAACCTAGTGTGTAAGGTTGAAAATAGTACAATATTTATATTATATTAAAACAACAGAACATTACAAACAAGGGCAGAAAAAGAGGAAAATTTGAAAATATTGTTTCAAAGGCTGCAGTATTGACAAATAAAACGAGATAAATGAATAGGTAACATGAGTGTCGGCAGACCTTTTTCCAGGGGGTGGCCACATGTTGGAAATTTGCAATCATATAATATTAAATCATTATTTTACTGTCAAAATTTATAATATTTGTTGCAGATAACCGTATTGATTTGTGTTAAATAAAAATTGTTCTTTACATCAAAATTAAAATAATAGTTTAATAGTCAGTAACTGGCTGCACATTAAGTTCACCAACTTCCAAGGAGGGACCGCGGCCCCCCCTTGCCCCCGTTTCGCGACGCCCATGATAGGTAATAGATTTCACGTTTATAGTCGGCAAAGTATCGTATATGATAAAATATATTCAGCCATGGAAAATGAGTGCTTTAGGAGAGCAAAATATCCGACTTGTTGCAGCGCAGTTTACAATAGTCGGTATTTCCAACATGCAGCTCAGTTTATTGATAGAGACTTAAAATTCAATACTTTAGCCGGGATTTGAACCACGGATCTTCCGGAATTTTGAACTGCTTGTCAAACACACAAATAGTATGTACCTATCTTCCCAAGGTCGCGGGTTCAAACACGGCCCACACCAGCTCCATGTCAGTAGATTTACTGGCTTTCAAGCAAGAGCCAAGAGAACAAAATAAAGAATCGCAAGTAAAGCTATATAAATCGATATCATTCCCGTCTGTTTAAACGGAACTATCACTCTGTAAACAGAAAATCAAAGACAGTTACAATGATTAGAAATGAAGCGTTTGAAGGGTTCAACGAGCTGAAATATGGTAGTATAAAAAACACTTAACATTCTTCCAGCATAAAAGAGTAATATGCAAGGAAGTAATGAATGGAAGGGTTATGTTCATGTTGAACGAGTGGATACTGGAATAAGTATATTAACAAGAGATTCTTCTCTCTAACACTTCAGTAGGTATCAGAGTTAATTCCCTTTCTTTATTCTCTGCGTGCATCTACATATGTGAAAATACATATACAGAGGGTAAAAGAGAAAGCGGCGCGACAGGTTTCTTGCTTGATAAAAACCAAGATTACTCACCTGGCGACACTGTAGTGAAGGAAAATACTTGAAACAAAAAAGGATCTCTTATAGTGTCTCTGGGATCACAGATCAAACCTTTTGATCTCTGCTCTCACGTGACTTTCTCTACTCGTGTGCTAATTACTCTTACAAACTCGTACTCCTATATCTTCATGTTAGTTGAGTTAAATATTTGCAGAAATTATCTTATTCTGATTTTCTAGTAGATGCAAGGGGAATATGGAAATATCTATAGAAGGCTTTGAGCGACAGCGATCTTTTAAACCTTTGAAATTCTGTTCTCTTCGCAGAGTCAAGATATAAAACAATGAACTACAACTTTCCATTTGAGAAACGTTGAAGTATTGCGAAAATCACACACATAACAAAGGGTATCTCCGAAATGGTTCACACCACAAAACAATACATTTCAACATAACTTGTGTGTTTTAACGAGATGTACATTTTTTATGGTGAGATTTGTTCTGTCTCTTAACAGTTAGGCAAAATTCATCAAGAGTAAACAGGACTACATAGGCTAGAGCCAGAAAATTCGAAATATACATTTCATTTGCTATAAAAATGCCTTAAACATATGGCATTCTAATCAAAATCGTTAGAGCCGTTTTCGAGAAAATCAGCATTTCCGAAAAATTCTTCATGTTAAGGTTGCTTTAGAGTGGAGGGTTTATCTCGACTAACATGAAGAAGATATAGTTTGTACGAATAGTTAGTACAAGAGTAGAGAAAGTCATGTGAGTGCAACACATCAGGTTTTTAAAAGATTGTCATGTCAATTCTAGAATGAAAATTCACAGTAACTAGTTCAGCCTGTGAATTCCATAGCCCTTCAAGTTGTGTGAGGACCTTGCCCAATGGGATATTGGGATATCTTTGTCTTTTACAGTTGATTCGCTGCTGAAGCCTGAAAGCAAGTCATCGCCACTATATAATCCTTTCACTCATGCAGACAGATGTTTCGACATTGTGCTAATAATAAGTTAGTGAAAGTGATGATGAAAGAGAGCTATGTCACGGTCGGGTCGAACGCTCCTACAATCATTTAAATAATCCAGTGCATCACTCTTATCAAATAAAAACATCGAGCAACTTTCACTCTTTCAGACGATGCTTAATTCATTGTTACACATCCTCAAAAATTACTGAAGTATCAAAGCAGAAGAAGGGTGGGAATATTGCGTGATCAGAAACAGGTTGTCTATGGACAATTCCCTCAGGGAAATTACTCTAATCGTGTTCAAGACACCAACATTTTGGCACATGATCAAGGTTTTTGTACACATCGAGTAGATTCACTGCATCTGTATTCAAAATGCACTAAATGTATAATTAAAAAATATGTTGCGCTCACAGGACTTTCTCTATTCTTGTGTCCACTCTTCTTACAGACGTGTATTCGTTTATCTACTTCATTTAAATCGAGATAAACATTTACAGAAGTTCTCTTATTGCACATTTCCTTGTAGGTATAAGGAGAATAAGGGAAAATCTACGTCCCCACGTTTTTACTTAATTGAGAGAGTGAAAATGCGGAAGAAAAGAGAGTGGCGTGTGCAGAATGTAACTGTTGATAAGGATTAATATTCCAATAAAATTAATCCAAATACTTTATTATTAATTATTATCATCATTTTCTTCCAAATATATTTATCATATTAGCTCTTGCTTTATTCATTAAGCAAATATATTATACTTATTCCAAGTAATCAGACTTTTTTCAAGAAACGGACACATTTTTCATTTAGTAAACATGTTATTAGAACAACATTAATGTATCTAATTTAATGAAATAAAGAGTTTGTGTATATTTATATACTAATCATCATCATATAAAGGTTTTCAGTATGAAGTTAATGCTTTGATATTTACAAATCCATTGGCGACGTTAACAATCCGTATTAAATCCAATACAAATCTCTAAATTCAAAAGTTTTAATTTTGAAAATTTATTTTGTTTGTTACAGTTTTCAATTTAGGTCATACTTTAGCTGCAATTCATAACTATGGTTTGCAATGATACTCCTCGTAACGCGTTAAGTGTAAATGGTGGTCTAACGTACTTGTTGCGGACACCTCATTCCTTACCGTCTGTAGGGTACCGTATTAAGTCATGCTTTCATTTTCTTGGCTGATACTGTTATCTTGTGTTCTGTATCGAACCAATAGAGCATATCTATACTGGTGTTGTCAACTCATTAACTAATTAGCCATAACCCCTCAACTGGAACGGAGGATGGATGAGGCGAGTGGATTCCAAGGGCGGCCGGAACGTTGACACGACAGTGCAGGTGGCAGGGTCCCTATACTATTTTCCCAGTTAGAAGCACCCCGGCGAAGGCTGACTCAGCCCAGTTCGTACTCCTAAGAGGACCGCGGGACTCGCTCCCCTCCCTCCTCGGGCTTGTACCATCCAATGGTTGGCCCGGAAACCTTACGATCCAGGGGACGAGATTTCCAGAGCGCATCCTTTTGCCCTGCCGTGACGATCGCCGACACTTTCAACCCTGAGAGCAACCTAACGGGATGAAGGGTTAAATTAAATGAGCCATGTAACGAAATTCGGAGGATATGGAAATCTTTCCCAGCATTCGCCTGTCGATTTGCGGAAACCTCCGGATCAGGTAGGCCGACCGCGGGGACCCAACCCGCGACCTCCCGTATGGAGCCAGAGACGTTACCTTCTGAGCCATCCTTCTCGTCTGACTGGACCTCTCCTTGGATTATCATTATTTATATTTCGGTTAGTAGATGTTCTCCGTGTATAATCAAAATATAGTTCAGGCCAAAAAACGGGGAAAGCTGGAAAAAATTATTCAGTCGTTATTACCTACACATTTAGAGGTATGTACGTAATTTGTCAAAAGTCCCCTGAACCTAGCCTCGTTACAAACCTTTACGAGATTACTCATATCGTTGCTCTCCAAACTCTCTCTGACTGACTCTGTTTTAAAGAAAGGGCCAAGTGCAAATATTTTAGCTAGCAATAGCGAGTGATACATTTCGTGAAATCGTTACTTTGTATTTACCATTTCTCTTTTGTTTCACTGCTTCAGATAAAGGATTTTCAGTTTTCACTTTATGTACACAGTTCTGATATCTATATGAATAGTAACAATATAAAGGGAGGTGCGCGTACTGCGCAATGCGACGGCGCGGTGTGGCACCTCGAGCGTTCCCTGTCCACCAGGTCCATAGCATTTAAATACGAGTACCAGGTGTTTAAAAACATGCAGCAAGAGCTGGGGTTAGTCAAAACTAGAATTAGTATTACTATAAACATATGAGCCATTTTACTTGTATTGAGTACTTACACCAGACAAGCGCATTCTAGGGGACTCTTTAGTGTCACAAACGATCAACAGAACAACTTTTTGGTAAACATCCATAAACACCAAACAGGAGTTGTGATGATTCCTGCCGTTCTGTCCTCTGGTAACATCTGCACGTTATGTCGATACTACTACAAGAGATGCTGCAAGTGGTTATCATGCATTCTTACACATGCTTCAACTCCTCTTCTAAAAGAATCCAGAACTCTATCATATCTGACTGCTATCGGATTTGAGTATATGCATTGATCACACGCTCTTGTAACGACAATGTCGATGAGTTTGACGTAATAGGTTGCCAAGTACATGTTTCATTTGTTTCAACTGTTACTAAGCAAAACAGAAGGTTATGGTAAAAGTATTGAAAATGTGGACTGTATTCCGCTTGAGATTTTGAACGCAGCCAAGAATGCTGAGAGCTTACTAATTCCAGAAAAATAAAAAGCTTTTTTTTCGAAAAGAATATAAAAGGTTTTGTGGATGGAGAAACGAAACATGCGTTAGTTTGTGAGAGTGAAGGTTTCGGGTTTTCTTAGAGACACACATCGGAGAAAATTATGCTGTGGCGATGATGACGTCATTGCTACCTTGTTTCCATGCAGTGGTGCCAGAGAGTGGGTAATTTTGCACGATTTATGCCGTCATAATAAGCTATTTTAATGCTAGGAATGCATAATAAAACATTATGACTAGCTAAAATTTGCACTGGAATTTTTTGTACATAATCTGAGAAGCAAAACAAAAAGTTTGAGGAATGATTAAAGCACAGTGACGGAGGAGTGAGTGATTCTGTAAGACAGATTTGCAAAGGTGCGGACGTTTAAGAGGACCTAGGGGACTTCTGTGGGATTTTGATATATAGGTACTAATTATTAAAATATTCGAGTTGTTAATAATTTCTTCTAGTATTTTGTCTTATTGATTAGGCTAATAGGAAGAGGATAAGAAAAGAATACCAACATTAATTATAAACAAAGCCATAACAGCACCACCTACATGCTGTTTCATGTACTTAGATAAGGAGGTTAATTACTTTACGGTGTTGTGGGATATTTCCCTGGGTTTCTAGAGCATTAGCTGCTCCACTCTTGGTGCTGATGAGCCCCGGAATTCAGCGCTATTTGCACAAAGATATAACGGATCAAGTTGACGCAAGACGGGAGGAAGAGAACAAAAATCTAGAACAAAGCCGGAAAAAGAAGCAAAACAAACACACTGGAACATAATTCCGAAGAAACCTCACTGTGAACAAAATAAAACAAAAGAGAGTGTGTCACAGTTACGGACTTGCCGACTCAGACTCAGTCCCTGTACCATGACTGCGAAAGGAGACGCTTTAATCCTAAAGGAGCTTAGCCTTGTCTCTGTATAATCTACTTTAAAATTAGATTGACATCGCAATCAACAATGAAGCGGATCCAGCCCCTATCACGTGGAGTAAATCACTTATTGTATCCATGCCCCAAGGGGGCACCCCCGGGAGGAAGGATGAGGTGAGGTGACACACCGGGTGGCCAGATCCAACACACATTGACAGAGCTCCCTAAAGTTCACCAAGTTTGTTGACACCTCGAGGTCGTGGGTCTTCTGGGGAACACCGGCGGGATTAGGGTTGCCATACATAGCGGATTTCGTGGACAATCCGCGATTTTATAACTAGAGTTTTACTTCCAAACACCTTTCAAGTATTTCAGCATTCCTTACGATAGAAGTTTCTAGATGGCAACACCGTAGCTGACCAAGACAATCGATATATCGCCGATATTGCAGTAACAGTGACAACGGAAGCACTACTATAATCGATTCTCTGTGATTTTGCTGTTTCCAGTTGCTTTATTTCTAGCGCCTAGCTCATATGTTCTGTGGTTTGTATGAGGGGGAGGGTAATTCTGAATCTCAGCCGGATGCACAGTTACTGGTGACATAGTTACGTGGAATTTTAAAATAAAAAGTTCACTTTCGAGAAGAATACTTGGATCAACTTCCAAGCATTAAACGTGAAAGACATGAACATGTCGCCTTTTGTAAAATGTGTCGGTAAGTATAATACATGCAAAAAAAAAAAAAAAAAAAAAAAAAAAAAAAAAAAAAAACCATTTTATTTTCATATGCTTTCATATGCGTCTCGGAACGACCAAAGCAATCATAAACACGAAAAGTGATCTTCAACTGTGTATACTGCCAACATTTACGACATTATTGTGTAAAATTTTAGAGCGTGATTTCAAAATTCATTTAAACATGCGCAAAGTTGAGGTTAAATGCTTGGACACTTGCGATCCTAAAAGAACCAACAGGATGAACGGTAAATGAAATGATTAATGCAGTGAAATGGAAACTTAAAAACGGAGTCAGTTAAAAATCAAAGTTGGTATTTAAGTATAATATACAGATGTTTAAAAAAAGTGTCCGATATTGCAACAGGAGTTGGAATTGGTCAAAACTAAACTAAATGTTCATATAAACTTATGTCCGGAAACAAATACCCTTTGACATAGGTTGGCATGCATCAATATCTTGAAATGTCCCCATAGCCAGAAATTCAATAGATTGATGTCCGGCAAACGCATAGGCCATGCTACTGGACCTCCTCGACCAATCCATGGTCTATTAAATGTCCTGATTTAAGAATCAGATTAACAGGTGCTGTGTATCATCGATTCCTGTGCGATGAGCTACCCATGCTTTTGGAGGAGTTGTGACTGGAAAGACGACGCAAGTGGTTTCTGCATGATGGAGCACCACCCCATTTTGTACGCATGTGCGAGGCAAGGAGAGTTAGGAGTCAGTCCGTTTTAGTTTTAGTGTGTGTGTGTGTGTGTGTGTGTGTGTGTGTGTGTGTGTGTGTGTGTTTGTGTGTCAGTTACATGCGTACGGTTATCCTCAAAGCACCGTCGCGTCGAAAAGATAGCGAAGCAGTTAATGAGCGTTGAGTGATCGTATGGTCAATCAGTTGTTTGAGAGACAGAGAAAGTGAATAAAGAGCGAAAGGAGTGAGTCAAGGTTACGAGAAGAAAACAGTTGTGAGTTGCAATATCACGAAGGATTGAACAGTGTATTAACGTCAGTAAAACATAGTTGTGTTGTTGTGCATTAAGTCTTGAAGGAGAATAAAGTGACAAAAGAAGTAATTGGACTGGACTTTTGTCATTTTGTCACACTGGTGTCAGAAGTGGGATTCGTCGAATTGTCATTTTGTTGCAATATTGTGCATTTGGCTAATTAATTTGTTATAGGTAATATAAAAGTTTTTGAGATTATCGAATAACTCAGGGAGCTAAAAGCACCTTTTACTAAGTCCGAAACTTCCCGTGATACTTTTATGCCCATTTCAAGAATAAAATCAACATAAATAATTATTATAAAACAGGAATAAAAATGATTTATACTTTCGTGCTAGTAAAGAAATCACATCGCCGCGAATTGTACCATTATTAGTACCAACCACTGAGTTATGAAACAATGCCTTATCTGAAAATCAAAGTAAAAAGCTACCTGTGCAAAATGTAAGTAAAACACTTAATTTAAAGTAAGTTATTTAATTATAATGCGTGATCAAATTTTAAAACTGCCATTTCGATTTGAATCTTCCGCACTCGGAATAAATGATGGAGGAGAAATAAGTATGGGATTAGCATTAGATTATTACTTCCTCTGGATACAGCAAATACTGCAACATAAGGTGAGACAAACAGGATGAGAAACAGTCACATGACATTACTAATACCTATGCAGTGCATCATTTGTATTACATCTATTTACCAGCACGGTAAATATGGCTTCCTTGGATAACACTATAGTAATTTGGCTGTTATAATTTGGCCATATGCTGGCTATAATATTATGTACCTTTTGCACGAGGTCAAGAAAAATGGAAGCCATTTTAACATTTGAAAGTGTACTGTTTAAAAACGTGTAGAAATACATATCAACAGCATATATTCCGGAAATGGTAAAATGACAACACTCCCCCACATACAGTACAGGTGTTTAAAAATGTGTGATATTGCACAGGAGTTGGGATTGGGCAAATCTGGAATAAATGTTTCAATTATTGTCAATAAAGAACTGTTTCGCCGAGAAATAAATCGCAAACATTGTGTGAACTATGTTGTAATATATTTCTACGTTAATTCGAATTAATTTAGTCACAATTTAATGTTAACGTGACATTGCCAAATCTCTCTTAGAAATTACAGTTTGCATGACATGTATTTTATCCACATCTTGTTAGAGCGAAATAACAAAAGTAAAGAAAATATCAATGATAATATAAATGTGAGGTCCTCCCTCTGTAGGTATACGATAAACAAGGTGTAGGTGAGGTTGTTTGTGTGTAACGGCCGCGGCATGACCGTGTAATTGGAAACGGCAGTGTTGTGGTGCGAGTCTAGCCTCAATAACATCAGCTATCATTTACACACACAGTTTCCCGGACACCAAGGCCGATATGCACTGCCTGCTGCCTACAGCAGACGCAGAATAATTACCCATATAAATCACGGTTATACCAAACCGACGTTCGCAAATAAACCACCAAATAAGATACAGTAGAAGCTGGAAATTCGAAGCCGAAGGGACATGAAAAAAATTTGGGAATATCCAAAAATAGGAGTTACAAAAGTTACGTCTAAAATTCGAGGGCAGATTTTACTCCAATTCTCACTCTTTGTCCGTATTCCAGTCCATCTGTCTCCGAGATTCAATGAATTTTCCGGTTTCTAATAGAGCATTTCTTGAGGGAGGTTTTGTAGTTAAGAGTTTGTTATGTGACTAAAACAAGCCCTAAAACCGGGACAGAATTTAAGTAAATGAACCATTGTGGTAGACAGAGAACAGGGGAAGAACCAGAAAGCACCAGATTACAATCACCAACATTCATTTAGGTGATGTGCAGACAACTAGACGTTAAAAAGTCTGTTAATTGCTCACTTCCGTGATGCGAGGATAACCTAACTGCCTCGCATTCAACAAGTCTCCAGTTCGAATCTTGTTTGGCTGTCTTACCCACATAAAGCTTTCCAGGTTTCCAGGTTTTTTTGTCCTCAGTAACTAAGTTCTATAGGCTCCCATCTTATTTGAGCTCATTTCACGCCCGTGTCTCTCTCTCTGTGTGTGTCTGTGTGTGTGTGTGTGTGTGTGTGTGTGTGTGTGTGTGTGTGTCTTTGTGTGTGTGGTTGTATGTGAACAGTATAACTCAAAAACGGAAAGTCGATTAAAAACCAAAGTTAGTATTTAATAAATTACTATTTACATGAAAAAATTTTCAATAATTTTGATTTTCTCAAAAATGGCTCTAACGATTTTGAGTAAAATGTTACATGATTATTATATTTTTATAGCAAATTAAATGTACATTTTTAATTTTCTGGCTATAGCCTATGTTGTCCTGTTTACTCTTGATGACTTTTGCATAACTGGTAAACCGTATGTGATAGACTAAGTCTTAGACAAAAGCTATGTCCAAATATATCTTTTCTTGGGGTGGAGTGAACCATTTTGGAGATATTCCTTGTCGGTCTGGCGGTCCGAGTGACTCATTTGCTTAGACGCTGGTCTACTGATCCCGAGGTCACGGGTTCAAATCAGGCTCAGATCGATGTTTTTTAAGTGTATTTACTGGCATTTACTGGGACGAAATTCCAGCACACCGGCGAGGCTGATATGATCCTGGCATTTGACAGCGTCGTTAAACAACAAAATAATTTAATTTGATATTCCTTGTTGTTTGTGTGAGTTTTGCAACACTTAAACTTTTCTCGAATGGAAGGTCGTTATTCACATTTTTATCTCTTGGCCGTGCAAAGAGAATGGAATTTCAAACTCTTCATATAGCGACCAGTCTATTGCATTCCCATACTCCCCTTGTACCTACAAGAAAATTAGCAATAAGAGAATTTGTACAAATGTTTATCTGGGCTAACATGAAGATGCAGAAATAAGAGTTTGTAAGAATAGTCTCTACAAGAGTAGAGAAAGTCATGTGAATACAACACATTAGATTTTTTTCTTAGTATATTTTGTTGTGCAATTTTTAATGGTAAAATGTAGCTAACGCAGTTCAGTTGTTTTTGCAACCCAGTACTACCAACGTCGCGCCGGCCGGTAATACAAAACATTCATGGGAACCGATAAGACTTTCAGAATATTTTATGAAAAAACCTGATTTGATTTTCGAGGTTAGTCCTGTCGAATGTTTCTAAACAAGTTACAAGGTTTCTCGCCCTCAACCGTAAATAGACGAGTTCACCTTGTTTTAACAAGGTTGGCAACAACGTTTTTATATTATGCAATGTAATCCTCCATACAAAAAGTTACATAAAGTTCCTTCCTCCAATTTTAAACACTCTGCGGTATAATTATATTCAGTTTTGCAGTTAAAGAAATACGGGCTCAGTACTCGACTTGTTTCCCTTCTGAACAGGTTCACATTCCTATAGCAAATGGACAGCTGCACTTCTAATGTCATAAGCAGGGCCCGGATGTCTATTAAGTGTCATTGTTTGTGTTTTGGAGTTATTTCCATGGAAAATATAAGCGAAGCACGACTGCACCAATGCTGATTGAAATTATGCAAACCTCGTGTGTCATACAGTCATATTTTGGCTTTTTTACCAGTTTTTGTTATTTTTACTTTCTCTACTGGTAAATAGGGGAAGTATTGTATTCTACCCAAAAATTCGATGTCGAGATTTCACCGGAAATATATGCTTCGAGACCCATTGAATCCAAAAAAGCATTTTTACAAAATGGTCCGCGTGTGTGTGTCTGTGTGTCACTCTGTGTGTCAGTCTGTGGACAGCATAACTCTAAAACGAAAAGTCGGTTAAAAACCAAAGTTGGTATTTCAATTTAATGTCTTTCAAAAATGTAACACGAAGATTTTGAAGAAAATAGCCCCACCCTAAACTACCCTTTACATGGAAAATTTTTCGAAAATTCTGATTTTCTTGAAAATGGCTCTAACGATTTTGATTAAAATGTCATATGTTTGCGATATTTTTATGAAAAATGAAATGCATATCTTGAATGTTCTGGCTATAGCCCCTGTAGTCGTATTTACTCTGAACGACTTTTGCATAACTGGTAAACCGTTAGAGATAGACCAAATCATACTATACAAAAATGTAGATCTTGCTAAAACACACAATTTATGTCTGAATAAATTTTCTTGTAGGGTGAACCATTTCGGAGATATTCCTTGTTATGTGTGTGAGTTTCGGAAAACTTAGAACTTTCGTGAAATGGATCATCGTTGTTCATTTTTTATATGTTAAGTGTGCAAAGACAGCAGAATCTCAAAGCTTTAAAACATTTGAATATCGCACAAAGCCTACTGTATTCTAACATTCCCCTTGTACCTACAAGGAAATAAGCAATAAGATAATTTGTACAAATGTTTATTTTAACTAACACGAAGAAGATATAGGAATAAGAGTTTGTAAGAATGGTTAGTACAAGAATAGAGAAAGTCGTGTGAGTGCAACACGTCAGATTTTTCATATTATAGTCATATTTTCTCTTAAATTTTCGTATTTTTGTCACATTTCTATTCCAGTTTCATATATGTACTTTCTGTCGTTCCAAAGACGATTTTTCACATCTAACTTCTGCCTGTAATATTTCTTACAATGATTTTACTTAGAACTGTGTTTCCGCGAGTTTGGAGAGTAAGCTGTATTGTATAAAAAGAGACAGACGGATGCCCCAAAACATCATGGGATATTGACAGGTCTTTTTCCCGTTACAAGTCAATGTTGCATGCAAATAGAAGATAGTTGCTTTTTGAAAACTTTTTCTCCTTTCTGATCGCCTTTCAAAAGCTGACAATTATTTCATTATGTGCAGAGCTGAGGGTTAGCGACTAAATAAATTCAAAATGCAACAATAAAATTAATATTATTTATTTATTATTGAGTGTGCTAGATTGTTAAAGTATGTTTTCAAAATAATTTTAATTTAAACAACATTAAATCTTTGAAGACTTCGAAAATACACCCAAAAATGTTAGTCATATTTATCGTCCTATTTTCTAGGTTTTTTTCGGTTATAACTACTTGCATATTTTTAATATTTTTAGGTCAGATACCTACTTCTAGGCCCTGATCATAAGAGTCCTGGTTCTTTTCTTATTAGCTTATCTTCTACGTAACACATTCACATGTCCTTATTTCCCTTCTCTTCAACATAATATATTTCTGTTATGTGTTATGAAATTGATAAAGCCCACACATGTTGACCGATAACTATCTAAATTAGCACATCTAATTGTTTTTTATGTACGGTTTTATATTATCCATTTTACTGCCCAACGTATTACGTTCATATGGTTTTCTTTAATTAATTTTCGTTTGCGAAACACAGTTACATTCCTTTCCCTATTTTCTTTTCTACAAACAATTCATACTGTTTTCTATATGACTGAAATACAAATGCCACGCTTTATATTGACACTGCTTTCTCTAGTCGCTTTTCTTCCTGTAGTATTTGTGATTGTTTAACAGTGCGCTTGCATAGTGTCTTACCCGTGATTCTTTTTATTTACTTATTTCTTTATTGTAAATATCTCCAAAGAAACACAAGGATATTTGGCAAGTGCAACTCAAATCTACAAATTGTAGGTATAAATCGTCTCTAATTACGGACAACGCCGGGTGTTTCAGCTAGTAGGTATATAATAAAATATAAGTTGTGTAATAGACATTGCTTTATTCGGTAGAGTATATTTTCTAATGGTGCCTATCACGTTACAGTGAAAGTTGTGAAACTTCGGCTCTATATTTTTTCTTGCATGTCAGAAAGTTGCAATACAAGTAACTAAATTCTGTAATGTGTACCATAATTGATCCATTAATTACAATCTTATATCAAATTTGACGTTTTCATATGCTGGTAATGCAGGCCAACATCTTTGCCTGTAGGTATTTTAAATTATTACAAGGTATCCTGTTCTGCAGTTTAGTTAGTCTATATTTTTGTGTCATACAATTAAGTACTAAAATTAAATTTCATCCAGAGGTTCCAGGCTGTCGTGAGAAAAATGTTCTTTAATGAATTATTCTCTACACCAGTATTTATTTCTCAAGCCAAAAGACTACAGCACAAATGAAACAATTAGGAATAAAGTGAACCACTTATGTCACGGTTCGAAAGCAGAATATGCACTTTCTCGTGAAGTCAGTAAGCAGGTTTGCTTCAAGCTCGATCTGACTCACAAATGATTAATGGAGTCTATGAGTTTTCAAGCGTGTCCAGCTGTTTTCGCGCAAAATACGCATCCCTGATTGTGTCATAACTACAACAGAAACACGTCTGAGCATTTAGTTTATAAATAAACGTACTTATGGAAATGCCTCCCGAAAAACAGTTTTGCTCTAAGATATATGGGCTCTATGTAGCAGCAAGAGTTGCCAATCTTTAGCACATTTTAACCGAATTTCCTTAATGTCAGGCTATTTCCCACACCGCATGTTTCTTAAAAAAATTTTATGTGTTACACTCACATGGCTTTCTCTACTCTTGTACTATTATTACAAACTATTATTACTCTATCTTCCTCATGTTAGTCGACATACACATTCGTAGAAATTACCTTAGTGTTAATTTTCTTGTAGGTGATATGGGAATACAATAGGCTTAGAGCGATCGTCAAATGTTTTAAAGCTGGTAGCCAAGGTTTTGAAATTCCGTTCTCTTTGCACGGTCAAGAGATAAAAGAATGAATAATAACGTTCCATTGGAGAAAAGTGTAAGTGTTGCAAACTCACGAATAACAAGGAATATCTCCGAAATGGTTCACTCCACAAAAAAGTGTATGTGGATATAAATTGTGTCTTAACGACATCTAAGTTTTTTTAACAGTAAGATTTGGTCTATCTCTTACGGTTCAGAAGTCATACAAAAGTCATATCTTAAATAGAAGTTGTTTAATAAAAATCGTTAGAGCCATTTTTGGGAAAATAAAAAGTTTCGATATATTTTCTATGTAAGGAGTAGATTAGAGTAGAGGAATTTTCGAAAATCTTCGCGTAGCAGCCTTGAAATATATTAAACTTCAATACCAACTTTGACTTTTAACCAACTTTTCGTTTTTTGTGTTATGCTCTTCACAGACATACATACAAAAACACACACACATACACACCCACTCGCCCACGCACCTACACACACAAGGACCTTTTTCTAAAAATGTTCATTTTTATTCATTGGGCCTCAAAACATGTATCTCCAGTGAAACCTCGACGTCTAATTTTTGGGTCGAATACAATACTTCCCCAACTTACTATATGGAGTGGAGAAAGGATATGTGTGTATGTGTGTGTATGCATTTGGGATAAATGTACATAAAATGGGATTAGATAAAACATTAGATTTGTAACTTTTGCAGAGAAAGTGTTCTGAACTGATGCTCCTGTGATTTTACTTGTTTATTGTTATTTATTATTATTATTATTATTATTATTATTATTATTATTATTATTATTATTATTATTATTATTATTATTATTATTATTATTATTATTATTATTATTATTATTATTATTATTATTATTATTATTATTATTATTATTATTATTATTATTATTATTATTATTATTATTATTATTATTATTATTATTATTATTATTATTATTACCACCATCATTATGGTCACTATTGCAGCTGTTAAACGGACACTGTTAATTGCCGAAGCCTCTAAACTCGCAACACAAATATTTGTCCTTGCCAGCTGCACTTGACAAAGGATTTTCTTTGTACCCATGTAAATGATTATCATAACAGAGCGAGCGATGTACGTGATATCTTTGTTTTAGTGAGGATTGTTGGCGTTGCGTGCAAACATTGCCTCATTGATTCTCGTGTTTTCCGCCTTCCTTTGTTCTTTCGGTGGCCTCCCTCATTATCATTCCACTCTCACAACCCAGTACTAAACACAGTAACGTTAGTATTCCCAGCAGTTACTCATTTTAAGGTCAAGACGTTCACAGAGGATTTATAGTCCATTTTATAATGTGACAGACAGCGCCACGGATCCAGCTGCTATCACGTGAGGAAGATGGTCTGATAATTTATCTCTGATTGGCTAATTTTACATATTAATCTATTTCTACTGAATGGAAGCGGGATAGTAGCGAACTCTACTCCAGTCAATGAAGGATGTGGTCGCGTTCCTTATTGGTAATGCGGAAAATAGCTACTGGAGGGTAAAGTTGTATATTTTAGGTGTTTCAGATTATTTACAAGCAACTTTCGACATAGTGGAATTAAGAGCCGAAGGGCAGACAGAACGTTGCCACGATAGAGCAGAGGGCAGGGTCCCTATATTTTCCTAGTTATAAGAGTCCCGGCCGATGCTCGCTTAGCCTGGTTCATCTTCCACCGCTACAGGTTCGTACTCCCAAGGGTAGTAACTCAGAAACCGGCTCCCTTCTCCTTCAAGATTGTACCATCCCATGGGTGGCCCGAAAACCAGCGACTCATCTTCCAATCCGGCGACGAGATTTCCAGAGCGCATTTGTTCCCTCTGCCGTGTTGCTGCCGCGACCACTTGCCGACGTTTCCAACCCTGAAAGAAACCTAACCGGATAACGGGTGAAATGAAATGAGGAATGTAATGAAATAAAGGGACAGAAATTACGAGGATACGAAAATACTTTCCAGTATTCACCTCGATAACCCTATATAATCAATCTTTTAATTGTTTTAAATAATTGTAATTTAATGTAGTCGCGATATGACTACTGTTTAACAATACATTAAAAAAAACGCTCTGGTTATTTTAAATTTTCTCCTCAGTTTTCGTTATTGTGCATTACTACTTGCAAACAACTGACTCTCCATTGACTTCCATTAATAATGCAATTAAGAACCTTATTTCTAACAGTCAAAGTGACTACTCACGTCATTTACGTGCTCCATGAATAGGTAAACGTTTCACGATATAGGGGAACAGTTCATTGTGATAACGGTGCACCTTTTCCCAAGCTATCCATCAATATCACAACTGTTTGGCGTCTTCCATTAAGTGCGGAGGTAATGGTCCGGTAATATCGCCCCTCCCTAAACAGGAATCAATACACTCAACGCTCATACCACAATAAAATATTCTGAAAAAGAGTGCAAACTCTCTCCCAGCTGCATAAAACTTGCGGAACCTCAATTTGTCTTCCATTTTATCGTGTTTTCGTGATATGCCCAAGAGAGAACAAATGATTACCAGAGATCGATTGGCAAATGCTTCCATTTTAACAAACGACGAGAAAATGCGTCTCTAAAACTTGTCTTAATCCAAGTTCAGGTGGAAAGTTATATAAAATATAATAGTATATAGAAGGCTCCCTTTGCTTATAATCATCTGCAAAGAAAATGCATAATTGCAAAACTCCTATGCAACAGCTTTACTTCTTTTACTACGTATAGTGAGGGAAGCATATTCGACCACAAAATTCGATGTCGAGATTTTATCGGAAATATATGTTTTGAGGTCCCCTGAATCCAAAAGAAAAAAAAAAGGCATTTTAAGAAAAAGGTCCGTGTGTGTGTGAACAAAAACGAAAAGTAGGTTAAAAACCAAAGTTGGTATTTAACTTTAATATAACACTAAGATATTCAAGAAAATTCCTGTCCTTCAAGTGGAAAATTCCAAAATTTTTAATTTCTCAAAAATGCCTCTAGTGATTTTGATTAAAATGCCATATGCTTAAGATATTTTTATGGCAAATGAAATGTATACTTTGAATTTTCTGGGTAAAGCCTATGCAGTCCTGTTTACTCTGGATGACTTTTGCATAACTGGTAAACCGTAAGATATAGACCAAATCTTACTATACAACAATGTACATCTCGTTAAAACACACAAGTTATGTCGAAATGCATTTTTTTATTTATTTATTATTTGAAGTCGCTTCAACATAAAAGTCATATCGCGACTAAACATTGAGGAAAAAAAGGAGGAAACATATCATGAAGTTTACAAGTTTGCATTTTTTGTGGAGTGAACAATTTCAGAAATATTTCTTGTTATTTGTGTGGGTTATGCAATACTTACACTTTTTTCAAATGGAACGCCGTTATTCACTTTATCTCTTGGCGTGTAAAAAGAAAGGAATTTCAGAGTCTTCATATAGCGACCAGCTTTAAATGATTTGACTATCGCTCAAAGCCTACTGTATTTCCATATTCCCCTTGCACCTACAAGATAATTAGCAATAAGATAATTTGTACAAATGTTTATCTAGACTAATACGAAGAAGATATAGGAATAAGAGTTTGTAAGAATGTTTAGTACAAAAGTAGAGAAAGTCATGAGAGTGCAATACATCAGATTTGTTGTTTTTCAAACTGAATCTAAACATGGTGTGTATTGTTTGTCTTCAATCAGATTATCTATAGACCAGCACGTGCGGCTATGCAATATTACTCAGGGAATATCGTTTATTTCAATAGAATTTATCTTTTAATTTAGACTATTCTGAATGTTTTAGTATATTCTGCTTTCCCATAAGGTGTTTTGTTATATATCTAAGCTTTGTTTATTCAAAATGTGTTACAAGTTGTTTAAATTGGTTTAATCACATAAAATTAACTGAAAAGAAAGTGCCGATTTTTTCAGGGAGTCTCAAAATGTGCATTTTTGGTAAAATTTCGGTAGTGGAGTTTTACAATACTCCTGCTTGCTGTAACTATGCAGTAGAGAAAGTAAAAATTGGAGGCTTTATCACCTTACATTGTTGCACGAACGTTATATAACGGTAAAAGAGAATGCAGTGTTTGTGGAAAGCGTAAATGCCTGGATGCGCTTCACCAGACTGATTGGGGAAAACATTCCCTCCAATCATAGCTTGTTAGACGCAACTGATACCAAGAGGCCACTTACAACAATTGCTTCTAACTTCAAATAACTTAAATTGTTTATAACTTGTCAGATTTTGTAACCTCGATTTTTAGAACTTTCTCTACTACTACTCTATATTTCTACTCTTATTCATTTTTACTTTCTCTACTGGCAAGTAGAGGAAGTATTGTATTCCACTAAAAAATTCAGTGTCGAGATTTCACCGGAAATATATGTTTTGAGGACCCCTGAATCCAAAAAAAAAAACATTTTTAGAAAAAGGTCCGTGTTTGTGTCTGTGTGTCTCAATTTTGCACCAAAATATGGTCTAGTGCGCGATCTTCTACCTCAGGGGTTGACGAAATTACCTACCCACCTACTTCCCAATCTCCAGCCACTAGATATGCAACACGTGCGACAACACTGGAAAGCATGTGGGAAGTTAATGAACAACCAGCTGGAGAGGAAACGGCGCCTGCGAATCCAAATGACTCGCACGAGTCAGATCGCGCCTCCTTGAGTCTGTTAATTGTTACCGTTACTCCTGAAGACCAGGAACCACTAAAGTGCATCCATTTTCAGCCTGTAGTTAATATTGCTAGCTCTAAAAACACAATCTCGACTCTGATATCGTTAACCATAGTTTTCTTCCCCTCATCAAGATGATCTTTTTAAGTTTTTGCTGAATATCAAACACCGCATAATACTGCTAAACAACCACATGCTACAGAATATGTGCAAATGTTTGTATATAAGCTAACATTTAGCAGAGAAACTGTTTAAGCTTGTATTCTATCCACGAGTACTTTTTTAAAGGTAAACACAATGTGTATTGTACACGTGGCAATACAATTTCTACTTGCAAACGCTTATTTGATTTTAAAATAGTTATATTCTCCTACAAAACGTTTAAGCACCTACCATAGCTTTCACAAATATGCAATTGTTAAGGAGAGTCATAAAGGCTTTAAATGATACATTTTGATACTTTTTGTTTTACTTTTTTGCATTTTATGAAAATATAATAACATTTAAGTTGTTATTTTTTTATTAAAATAGCCCAACATTTACTGTTTTAAATTAATTTATATAAATATAACTGTAATCCTTTGTTTCTTTTTTTTAATCCTTGCAACGTTTTATAAAACAAATCATAACTCCAGAACTATTTGCTCTAGAAGGCTGTGGTTTGGCTCATATTTTACGGAAAATTCTGATTCGTATGTTGCCTAGTCTGGATTTCAATATGGTGTCTGATTTGTGTAGTTAAATGTCTTTAGTTATATAAACAAGCGGTAATTTCTTAAATATTTGTATATATTTTTACAGTGTGCTCATCTTTTGTGTTTTTCCCACAACGACAAAGCCTAAAATCTTGTTTAAAAAGATGAAAAAGTAAATCAACGTTATACAACACGTTCTGTAGTGGAACAAAATGTAGGTAAGTGCACAACAAGGTGAAAATTTAGTGTTGAACAATCCTGTTGAGAATGTTGAAACTCCACCAAGTGCTTCTAAAAGGAAACTACACAACCCGGAAAAATATATTAACATTAATGAAGATGAAACAAATATTAATCTATTAAGTTCAGTTTTAGTGACTTTGTCAGTTGTAATATTTATGGGGAATTTTAGAATAAGCATATAACGCATGGTTTATATTAACATTTTATTTTAACATCAATTTTCTCAAAAGTATATTTTTAAATATTTTTCTCATAAACCATTGCTAATACCTCTATATAATTTTTATCACATAATTTACATTTTAAAGTGATGATGTGGATTTTCAAGGTGAAATTCCTCAAATGGATTATTTTTTTAAAAAATAAAAGGTTCAATTTTTAATGAAAAAATTAGAGCTATAGTAAAAAATTAATAGAAAATGTACCATTATAAATTTTCATATGAATGACGATCAACATATTTAGGAAGGGCCAATACACGCACTGTAAAAAAATTAGGTTTCTATACCCAATAGATCTTTAGAAAACTGGCCATTTGTATGTGCATTTTAATATTGGTAATATAGGGCTTTACGATTCCCCTTAAACGTTATAAATGAAAACACCCAATGCATATATTAATTAAGGTAATATTAAATGTGCAAATCGCCTACTTCTATTACTGTTCTCATTTTCGGGGCATTTATTTTTAAAACAAAGATGAATAATTTATGTTTCTTTAGCTTTCCTTTTTAAGCATGGATCCTCTATAATTCAAACATATAGCGTATATTAGAATACACACTAATTTTACTAGCTTATACACTATTTTAATATATATTTCGAATATTAAACATTAATTTTATTTCAAAAAAGATTGACGTATAAGGCATAGGCATACGTAATCCCCATTTCTACACACGTGTGATGCAGGGCTCGGTCTTCATGACATCCAAGGTTATACATTTTCCTGTTTACTCGTAATAATAGTTCTTCTTATTGCTTTCGCTTCATAGACAACATTCCTTTCTATTCAAAATACTACTATTTTGGCAAAGAATTACATATTTTAGCCGCAATATTATCACCTATAAGAATATGATGCTGTATTGTTCTCCACAGTTTGGGTATGGAAAGTCAAATATTTTATTTTGTTTAAGAAGAATCTAACCTTAAAGCGAAAATTATGAAACTCCGCTGCAAATTTCGCTTCGCTGTTGCATTAAGTTGACAGCTACAGTGTGAAAATACCTCTATACAACAAATTAACGTGTCCCATATGCATAACCTTTTTCATGATCCAAATCAAGTACAACAAAATGGAGTCTACATAAGACCGTTACTTGCTAGCTAATCCAGAATGTAATCTTGGTCTTTCTACGTCAAAGAACAGAGTAAAATTGACAACGGTGCAAATTGAAACCAGACGAGTCAATATTTTGAGCTGACCTAAATACATAATTCGTCTGGAGATTTCGGTGAACCGTTAACAAAGGTGAAACTTCTCGTTTCGCAGCGCCATAACAGGAAGAGAAAAAACAAACAGCTTCTGGAACGGAGAACCGATACCTTTAACTGTTATTCAGAAATAAGAAAACAGGTAACATTGCTCCGAAACAAGACTAACTTCAGGACACTCATTTAAACTCGCGGTACAAGTTACGATTTCAGATGTTTACCTATTTTCATTCCTCAGTGTCCATTCTGTCGGATTTCCATTTTTCTTAATAAGCAACGCTCCTAGAGTTACTTCCTGTCATTTCTACCAACATGCAAAACTGTGATTGACCTATGAGGGATCTAGTGTTAAACGGGCAGAGTTACTGAACTTTCGGAGTGTATTAGAGGACAATTAGACTATGGCAGGCTATAGATAAACAAGAATTCCGTTAAAAATGTTGTATGCTTACCATGCACGGGAGATTTAGGATCCATTACCTACATAGTTCTATATTTTAAAGAATTTTCGAAATACGTACTACGTCACATTAGTTGTTAACATGCCTAACGAGAGAGGTAGGCTACGGCGCGAACTCAGTGACGTAATTCTCTTAGTCCAGTTATGGCCCAATGAAATAAAACCACAGTCGCTTAATACATCCATATTCTAAACAAGCAAATACATTGCTCGTTGAATTCATACAAAAGATATCTACAGTTTTATCATGATGGTATACAAAGTTATCCAACTACCATTACTGCATAACTCCGATTCGCGCCTTAACCTGTCTTTCTCGTTAGCCATGAGCTGTTAGATTTTATCCTTCTCCCAAGGTAATTAAAATAATTCTTTGCACTAGCTCTGCCAGATTGCAGGACTGATTATTCGCACCTTGGGCATATTATTTCACCTTCCGTTTTTTGACCTGCACTGCTGGAGTGAAGCCTGTGAATAAATCAAGCAGCTTATGCAATTACGGAAAATGTATGCATTCACTCGTTCATTAACGAGCAATAATTATAGGTGTTCCAAATATTCATTTACGAGCAGTTGCTCTCAGTTCTGATTTATGTATGTATGTACAATATTCGAGACTAGTTTGAGAGCTTAAATTTCCTTGAATATGGAATGGCCAAAACCACTTCAGTAGCAAGTGAACTGTTCTGCCCTGAATTGCGAATAATTCTAAAGTCTTATAGTTTAAATGGAAGCAGAAACAGAATGCTTGAAATAAGTTCCTCTTTCACACTAGATGAGACTATTTCAGTGGTAGTTCTGAATGCTTTTCATCCTACTCGGGTAACGAGAGTGCTTCTCTTCTGCGATATTCTTTCGTTTACTCTTCCCTGGCAAGAATATATGTGTGCTCTGGGACATATGCCTGTCTTCTTCTGAGTGCTCTGTATTTCTAGCCTCGATCCCATTTTTATTTTCTCTACTACGTGTAGCAAGTAAGTGAACTATTGTATTCCACCTAGAATTTCGATGTCGAGATTTCACTGGAAAAATATGTTTTGAGGCCCTCTGAATACCAAAAAATGCATTTTTAGAAAAAGGTCTGTCAGTGTGTGTGTCTGTCAGTCTGTGGACAGCATAACTCAAAAACGAAAAGTACGTTAAAAACCAAAGTTGGTATTTAAGTTTAATGCCTTTCAAGCATGCGACACGAAGATTTTGAAGAAAATAGTCCCACCCTAAACTACCCTTTACATGGAAAATTTTTCGAAAATTTTGATTTTCTTGAAAATGACTAACGATTTTGATTAAAATGTCATGTTTGAAATAATTTTATGGCAAAAGAAATGTGTATCTTGAATTTTCTGGCTATAGCCCCTGTAGTCGTATTTACTTTGGACGACTTTTGAATAACTCGTAAACCGTAAGAGATAGACAAAATCTTACTATACAAAAATGTAGATGTTGCTAAAACACACAATTTATGTCTGAATAAATTTTTTGTGTAGTGAGCCATTTTGGAGATATTCCTTGTTATTTGTGTGAGTTTCGGAAAACTTAAAACTTACGTGAAATGCAACATCGTTCACTTTTTATATGTCAGGCGTCCAAAGAGAACGGGATCTCAAAGCTTTAAAAGATTTGACTATCGCACAAAGCTTACTGTATTCTAATATTCCCCTTGTACCTACAAGGAAATAAATAATAATATAATTTGTAGAAATGTTTGTCTCAACCAACACGAAGAAGATATAGGAATAAGAGTTTGTAAGAATGGTTAGTACAAGAGTAGAGAAAGTCATGTGAGTGCAACACATCAGATTTTTTGCTTTTATTTTAGATACCTACGGGTACTGCTTAGGATTTCGCTATTTGCATGGAAAAGTGCCCGTCCTTTTGCTGTTCTGAATGCTCACTTTCTATGAATACAGGTCGGATAAGCATTGCCACGATATAGGTCCTGTTTGTCCACTCCACATTCACAAAAAAGCCATAAGCTAGCTGGATTATCATTAAATGTAAATGAGACATGCTATTGCTCCGTGGGATTAAATCAAATGCACTAAATAAAAGCACAGGGTGTAGACCGAATAAAAAGCAAACGATCCGATTTTTTCTCTCAATATTGTCACTCAGTTTCGCAGATGCACTACTTTAAATAACCATAGTTTGTTATTCATTTAATGAACTACCTGTTCACATTGCAGAAATTGAAAGCAAGTTATTACTACAGTTTTGGAGGCAATTTGCACGTTGGAAAAACTCACTGCGTACGCTTGCCGTGCTGCTATCTCTGTTTTCATCCCAATCTCTGCGAATGCATCAGTCCTACTTGAGCTCCATAGATAGACAATCGAGTTCATGCAGCAACTTATTCAGCAGCTAAAGTAGGGCATCTAATCTTTGCATCATCGATTTTTCCCCGTCTTATTCCAGTGCCGTATACCTACCTGCCTACTGCCGCACATTTCAAACTGTTGGTATCCCATGCTTTTGTTCTTCGTACGGAGAGATGCATAAAACACTAAAAAAATACCCCAAGTCAGGCGTTTCGAAATGTTCAAAACAATCGAACGACCCGCCAGCTGTGAAGTCAGATCATGATTCGTTTTTTGAATACGAGAAGTGTATTAGTAAACATTAATCCTCAATTATATTGGGTTTATGGAGAAACAATGAATGGCAATGCTCGCCCGGCCACACATAACCTAAACTCAAGGTCTGATCACATCATTCGGTTGGGAAATACTCGTATTTGACCATCCTCCCTATAGTTCAATTTAGCATCAAAAGATTTTCATCTGTTTCTTCATCCCAAGAAGATTATTATGATATTAAGAAAAGAAGTGCAGACTTGGCTTTTATTAGAGATGGCATTATTCTTTGACAATGGCTTAGAAAAACTGATTTCCCGTTATGACAAGTGACAAACTAACCTCGGTAACTAAGTGTAAAACTAGTTCAAATGTGAGGTTATGAATGGTGATAAAGTATATGGAAATTAATGTTCTGTTATTTCTCAAGAACTATTGGCACTTACTTTAAAAGTACTCTTCGTATAATAATTCCCCGAACACTATACATGTAGCAATTAAAAATCGGTGCAGATTATAAAACTAATCAAGTGAGATCTTGAAAATCGCCAGGTACAAAATAATATAATTCACTCTTTTCTCATAGCACCTTTCCTTCGTTAATTTGACTGTTGGTATAGTTTAAAGTAAAGTGAATAGTTTCTGGAGTAATCAGATCGGTTCTCTCTCAGAGTTACAAGAACAATACGTGATGTATGTACTATCTGTCACAAACTTACCCAACTTCAGCGAGGCCTGCACAAAGGGTCACCTAATTGTCAGGCGCTGTTGTGTGGACGGTATGAGAGTTAAATTTGTCACATGCTTCCCTTGACTGTTTAGACGACAGCCGCGGGCTCAACTCGCAGTTTTGAAAAGTAATATTTCAGCAATCCTTCTACGTTAACGGACATATATTTCAAATTTAACTTTGGTGCACCAACAGCAAACATATTTTTTATTCCCTCTCCATTAAACTGTGGACTAGATGTAAAAACTATTCCACTGTTGGGTGCTGGGAAACAAACGTAAGCTAAAGTAGCAATCACGTTCCGTGTGTGGGACATCTGAACTGGCTAAAGCGTCTTACTGCAACATTAAAACAGTATTTTTACACTATTAACGGTTTCCTATGATATGTAACATTAAAAATTAATTTGCCTTAGATAAGTACTCTGCGTGTTATTCTCACTTAGAGAATATATACCTCTATACTAGAGGTCTTTTGTTCACGCTGTATAAGATTGCTGCAGCTATTATATGTGCAAGAACTATTGTTATTGTCCTTTAGCCTCCAGTCCTGGCGCCCCTACTGGTGTCACGGTTGTCGCTCGACGGCCATTTTAGTGCTAATGATAAGGGGTTTATGTTTAGTACAATGGGGCAGAGCGTGCGTAGTGTGACCTTACGTGATATGACCACTGCAGTGAGAAATACGTCTGTTAAAACCGACTTACAAGCTGAGAAGTGCGTTGTTCACATTTATCTTTGCTACATCCAACTTGTTTAACTTGTAGGCTATAAAACGATGTATCAACAATTTGTTCAGTAAAGATCAAGTAAATTGTTTACTAGTCGCACTATGTTCGATTCTGGAGGTAAATCTAAATTATGCTATTTAGGGAGAAAGCAGTTGAAGATGAACAGATAAAGAATAATACACTGTCCTGTTACTTTGTCCTTATGGTTGATAGTTACTTACTATTTTGAGAATTTTATTTCTCTCATTGTTTCCAATTGGTTCCCTGTTCTATTATTGTTTTGTTTAATTTTTATACTTTTAATTGTTGCTGTATTTGATCTTTCTTTTTCTGTAGCCTTTCATATCCAGCTATGGCTCTAAGGAATTTCATTTCTGCTGTTTGTATATTTCTTCTGTCTTGTGACATCGTTATCCATGTTTCTGAGCCGTATGTTAAAATTGGGACAGCCATTGTTTTATATAGTTTTATTTATTATGGAATCGTTCCTTGCTTTATTCTTTAATGTCCTTTTTATTTTACCTGTAATGTAGCTGAATTTATTTAATTTTGTTTTCAATATATATTTGCGTACTGTATGTCATTTCACTTCCGAGGAAATTAAATTATGAGACTTGTTCAATCATGTTATTCTCTAAAAATATTTTGGACCGAACAGGATGTATACCTTTAAATGTGATTGTTGCAAGTACGAGTTCATGACTGTTCATAAGAATGTATTCAGATCACTTCGTCTACAGAGGAAGAGAAGAATGCTTGTAGAAGAAGTATTGCATTCTTGGACGCCGAGAGAATAAACTCTATGAGTGATCTGAATAAAAACGTAAAATAAAAATACGCAAAGAAAAAGAAAAAGACGCCTCAACTCAAAAAATGAAATGTTGGTTAAACACCACACTTTGTATTTTAGTTCAACATCTTCCAAGAATAGAATACGAAGAAAATCTCCCCACCCCAAATAATCCTTTGCAAGCAAAAATCATCCTTAGTCTGTAAATCACTCTTCATTCTAAATGACTTGTATAATTAGTAAATCATAAGAGATAAACTTGAACTACTATAACAGATGTAGATTTCGTTAATTTATGTAAAATAAGGTTTTTGTGTCATTAGCCATTTCTGAAAGGCTCTTTTTATTAGTTTGTACATTAATATATTACACGTATTTCAAGTTCTAGATTACTATTCGTTATTTCTTTCTCGTGGTCACACAAACACCCATTACAGAACCATATGTTTTGTAAAAGCTGACAATCATTAATTTACTATCCTTACAACAAAAGATCTAAATATTTAGTGAAAGCTCATCTCGATTAGTAACAAGAATTAGACAGGAATAAGGCTTTGAAAGAATAGATTATAGGAGTGAGTAGAGAGAGTCATGTGAAAGCAAAGAAATAAGATTTTAAAAAAGCATTGTCGCTACTAAGTTATTTCTCGTCATGTCATGGAACCAGTATAGAATTCCAAGGTGAGCATATAGCGGCCCGCTTTTAAACATCTGACTGAATTCGGTTACTTGTACCTATCCCCGTATATCTGCCACAAATGTGTAATGTTTCTGTTAAGGTTGATTAGCATCAACTAGATTGAAGAATAAGGTCATCTTCTTAGCGTATTGCTAGCGACCTGTTTACCTAGCGGGAGGCGCGGGTCCAATTCCCGCTACAGGGGGTAGGGGATTCCCCTCGCTGGTAGACCTGGTCCGCCTGGGAGACCTACTTGAGAAGTAGCAACTCCTGGGTATGGAATAACCGCATTCACCGACCGGTAACCACGTCCCACCCTCCAGAACTGCACCGCATTCATGTAGGTAACAGTCTTGGCCTCTTATTGGGTTGTAGCCCCACGGAGTTTAGTTTATTTTAGTTTTAGATTGAAGAATAAATATTCGTATGCTTAGTGCAGACAAGTAATATAAAACTAAGTGATAATGGGTAGAGAAAGTCCTGTGAATACAACACATCAGGTGTTTTTTGTTTTTAATCACTCAGAACGTGGATTTTTTCTGAATGTATTCAGCAAGATAATAAAAATCTGACGTGTTGCATTCACATGACTTTCTCTACTCATGTATTAACCATTTCTGCAAGCTCTTATTCCTTATTTTATTATCTTATTACTGATTTTCTTGTAGGTGCAAGGGAAATAGGGCAATACAGTAGGCTTTGAGCGATAGTCAAATTTTTAAAAGCTGGTCGCTATATGAAGGCTTTGAAATTCCATTCTCTTTGTATGACCAGGAGATAAAGAAGTGAATAACGACCTTCCATTTGAGAAAAATTTAAATATTGCATACTCTCATATCTCCGAAATGGTTCACTCCACAAAAAATGTATTTGGACATAACCTATATGTTTTAACAAGATCAACATTTTTTGTGCCAACAGTAAGATTTGGTCTATCTCTTACGGTTTACAAGTTATTCAAAAGTAATCAAGAGTAAACACGACTACATGGGCTATAGCCATAAAATTCAAAACATACATTTCATTTGTCATATATCTTAAACATATGTTATTTTAATCACAATCGTTAGAGCCATTTTTGAGAAAATCAAACTTTTCGAAAAAAAATTTCATATAAAGTGTAGTTTAGGGTGGAGGAATATTCTCAAAATCTTCATGTCATGTCTTCGAATGAAATTAATCTTAAATACTATCTTTGATATTTAACAGACTTTTCCTTTTTGAGTTATGCTGTTCTCTCTCTCTCTCACACACACGCGCGCACGCACAGTCACTGACTCACTCACACGTGAAACTTTTTTCTAAAAATGCTCTTTTAGAGGACCCCAAAGCATATATTTCCGGAGAAATCTTGACAAATACACATTTGTATTTGTTATAATAGCAGCTTTTTGTCGTGAAATAGAAAAATATGGTACCGCGTCAAATTCTTCTACTTCTGTAAAATTTAAAGTTAAAAAAGTATTTGATTTTCATTAAATGAGTTTTGTATTTTTGCCAAAAAAAAATCCACTCTTACATAATCAATATTAATAATAACGATAAATAATAATAAATAATAGTAATAATAACAATAATAATAATAATAATAATAATAATAATAATAATAATAATAATAATAATAATAATAATAATAATAATAATAATAATAATAATAATAATAATAATAATAATAATAATAATAATAATAATAATAATAATAATAATAATAATAATGATGATGATGATGATGATGATAATGGACATCACAGTGAGCTATGTAAGTACAGTGTGCTGTCTCCCCCTTTTCCCTCCACAGAGAGAACACCCCTCAGATGTTTTCTCGTCAGAGACCTGCAGTATTTGTTAAGGAAGTTTTCCCAGTAGCTACCACTCGTTTTATGCTGACGTTCTTCCTCTTAATTTCCTACAATTTCGGCTATTATGTTCGGAACTGACGTAGTTAGGTCTTCTGTACCTGTTCACCTTGACTCTTTGCACGTCTTGATGACTGCCTTTATTTCTTATTTTGCTTTAATTGAGTAGGTTCTTCAATTCCATATGCGGATCTCAGCGTATTTTCCTCCTATGACTGTGTAATGTACGCTTGCCCATTATGTTATTTTAAAGTGCTTTAAATGGTTGGAATAATGTACACAAATGTTTGTATTTATAGCACAGAAACGTCAGTTGCATTTTTCTCATGGAATACAAACTGCTCTTAGTATCAGAATACTTCGTGTAAAAAGTGGTGTGTGTGTGTGTGTGTGTGTGTGTGTGTGTGTGTGTGTGTGTGTGTGTGTGTGTGTGTGTCAAGCGCCGCCGGTAAGCCGGAATTTCGTCCTGCTGGAGTTCCTTTACGTGTCAATAAATCCACTGATATGGGGCTGAGACCCCCTGAATCCAAAAAAGAAAGTTTTAGAACAAGTTTCGCGTGTGTCTATCAGTCTGTGGGCAGCATAACTCAAAAACGAAAAGTCGGTTAAAAACCAAAGTTGGTGATTTAAGGATGCCACACGAAGATTTTGAAGAAAAGCCCCACCCTAAACTACCCTTTACATGGAAAATTTTTCGAAAATTTTGATTTTCTTGAAAATTACTCTAACGATTTGAACTAAAATGTTTGAGATATTTTTATGGCAAATGAAATGTATATCTTAATTTTCTGGCTATACCCTATGTAGTCCTATTTACTCTGGATGACTTTCACATAACTGGTAAACCATAAGAGATAGACCAAATCTTACTAGACAAAAAATGTAGATCTTCCTAAAACACACAATTTATGTTGGAATAAATTTTTTTGTAGAGTGAACCATTTCGGAGACATTCCTTGTTATTTGTGGGAGGTTTGGACATCTTATACTTCTGTCAAATGGAACATCGTTATTCATTTTTTATATGTTAATCGTGCAAAGAGAACGGAATCTCAAAGCTTTAAAATATTTGACTATTGCACAAAGCCTACGATATTCTAATATTCACCTTGTACCTACAAGGAAATAAGCAATAAGATAATTTGTACAAATGTTTATCTCAACTAACACGAAGAAGATATAGGAATAAGAGTTTGTAAGAATGGTTAGTACAAGAGTAGAGAAAGTCATGTGAGTGCAACACATCAGATTTTTTTTATTAACGTCCTCCAATGTTGTGTCATATCGGACGGTGAATGAATGAAATGGGTGAAATGATGCTCAAATGAGCCCGAGGTCCATAGAGCTTTAAGTTACCCGACATTCGTCTCCTCAGAGTAAGGGAAACCTCGGAAAATACTTATCCGGATAACTCACCCTAAGCGAGATTCGAACTCGCGACCTCTTGCACGTGAGGCAGACACGCTACAAAGGCGGGCAGTGATTGTATCGTCGGAGTTATGTATGCGATAGAGAAAGTGAAGAGAGACAGTGAAAGAACTGTGTCAAGGCTACAAGAAGAAAGCAATTGTGTGTTATAATATCACGAAAGACTAGAGTGTATTAACGTCAGCAGAAGAGAACCGTGTTTTTACACAGAAGTTTAGAAGAAATAGAAAGTGCCAGAAAAACTAATGGACTGATTTTTTCACTTTGCCACATGGTGTCAGAAGTGGAATTCGTCGAATTGTCGTTTTGTCACAGCGCCTACCAAGTTTCTTGTCCATTCTTTCGCAAAAAGCTTTTAAAATGCTAACAATACAATTTAGTCTTAGTATCATTGGTGTGGTTTAGTTGTATATTATTATTCATAAATTGAATTAATAGAATATGTTTGGTTATAGTTGTGTTATAGTTTCGAACGTCTAATCTTTTATTCCTCTTTAATTTCTCTGTAGATTTTGTTGGGGCGCCTGTTTGTCCCGTTTTGTTAGAAAAGAGTTTTCCTTTTTATTCTCTATGTTATGCTACGTAATATTTAGGTCCTTACGTCCATAATTGCTAAGAACGGAAGTTATGTTATCATCGGACAAAATCATTACGAAAAACAATCTACTGGCCACACTCCGGCAGTGTTTGGTTCCCGCGTTTCATTTGCACAATTCGATTCCATTCTGTAACTGAGAGTCGGGTTGTGATGTGTATTGTTTTGGCAGTTCCGTGAGAGATTCAAGATACCAAAACGAAACTCTGTTCATTGCTGCATTGCAAGGAACTAAGTATCTTAGCCTATGGCATAGGTCATCTCAGGATGACCGTTGTTTGGTGTAAGAGTTAAGAATTCTGCGAAACTATTTATGATTGTATTTGCATAAATTCGATTTTGCTTAATTTGGTGCTTATTTTCATCATTTTTATGCTTATTTGCTTACTTATTTTACTATTTTATTGTGCTTAGAAATCCGGGTTTTAGTAACAACATTGCCTTTGTCACAATTCAATAATACGTCGAGTATTGTGATAATTAGGGACCGAACCTTCGTACAAGGAACGAAAGGTGGAGTATGGACTATAGGAAGTGGGAGGGGGTCAGCGTGTCACATGATGACAGGAGGCGACGTACGGTCGACGTTAGAACGTTGTTGCATAACTTAGGTTTTATGTGATCACCATTTCAGTAAAATATTCGCTCTCAAATTCTTGTAAAGTTCAATAGTACGTGAATATTTCGATGTACTCGTGGAATGACGTCACGCTCTGCCCATGTGTCAGGCAACTTGTGATCACCTCATAGCTGTATAAAGACTCGTTTATTTATTAATAATAAATAGATAAATAAAGTTTTAGATTCTCTAATTGCATTAACTCAGGTAGCGAAGGCTGCACAAGAGGCCGAGAGGGCTCGCGGCGCTGACCACATCCCACCCTCCAGTTCTGCACCCACTCACGACGCTTGTAGTGGGCACAAGTGGGGGACGCAGCGGTCGGGCGGTAAGCCTTGGCCCGTTAAGGGCTGTTGTGCTAGGGATAACAATTACATTAACTTTAAGAGCTATGTTTAAGGATAATTTAAAAAAAGCTTCAGTTCAGAAGTGTCTCGTCTTCAGCTTTAGAAAATATGGTCACATTATATCATGTATAAAGGAAACTTGAAGCCCTGTGAATGAGCACTGAGGTTTCCTTGCTGCAGGCGAAGTTTCGCGAAATTGTACCTTTTAGCTGGGCTGCAGCACTCGACATGAGTGGCCCGCTCTAATAATTTACGCCCCTCGCGCTCACGATGGATGCTTACTAGGCCCTCTTCGCTGCTAGTGTTTACATTGACTCACATATGTGTAGGTACCACTACCCTGCCCTGCCCTGTAGACGGTTGTAGCCATATTGCAGAGCGGAACAGCTGCAGCATCGATCGCTCGCAAATGAAACCCGCAATTTGCCTATCAGCTGACGGACGTCTCCACCATTGACCTATAAATAAACTCAAAATAAAGACGCTCAAACGCCTTTACTATATTCATAACTTACAGAGGTTACGATTTAAATGCGATTACAGACTTGTTTTAGTACCAGCGGTGTCTTTTTCATGTTAGAGTTCAACATTTACAGAAATTGCTTTATTGCTAATTTTCTTTAACTGCAAGGGGAATACGGGAATACAGCAGGCTTTGAACGAGTCACATTTTTTAAAACTGAAGCTGTGAAATTAGGTTCTCTTTACACGGCCAAGAGATAAAAAAGTGAATAACGGCATTCCATTTGAGAAAAGTATAAGTATTGCAAAACTGACACAGATAACAAAGAATATATCCAAAATGGTTCACTCTACAAAAACTGTATTTGGACATAACTTGTGTGATTTAATTATATCTACATTTTTTTGTGCAGTAAGATTTCGTCGATCTATTATAGTGTACCAGTTATACAAAAGTCATCAAGAGTAAACAGCACTACATGGGATATAGCCAGAAAAGTATCTTAAACATATGACATTTTAATCAAAATCGTTAGAGCCATTTTTGTGAAAATCAAAATTTTCAAAAAGTTAAAGGGTAGTTTAGGGTGCACGAATTTTCTCCAAAATCTTCTTGTCGCATCCTTGAAAGATATTAGAACTTAAGTAGGTACCAACTATAAATAAACTTTATATAAATTTAAAAATAGATAAATAAATGGGATTTATGATGGTGGATCTAAGCAAAGACATCTTGTGGAATTTTCTGTAAACATTCGTCTTGGAATAGCAAACCTTAGAGAAGAGGAAGTAAATCACTTAGCTGAAGGACCTTCATATAGTCCCGGAGAATTGCAAATTAGCCAGTTTGTTGTCATACACTTAAAACTTGAATGGCATTGTTTTTCACTTCCTAATTTTTTTTACATATTTTAAAATTCAAAATACTCCTTATACTACAATACTTAATCGATTTCTTTGAAATTTTGCACACATATTCCTAGATAGTTGCTTTATAAAACTTAATATTTAAAATGCTCTAGATAGAGCAGTTTAATTGTTATTTAATGTTGATTTTGAACAGTATTAATAATTAGAAAACAAATGCTATTTATGCATTCAATAATTATTTTCTCAAAAATGTTCGTAACAGCTAAATAAAAATAGCAAGTTGTCTAGACATGATCAAAAGAAACATATAGCCAGAGTTTATGTATAACAAATAATTTTATTTGAAGCATTTTTACACTATACTAAAATTGTAGTAAAAAACTCATACATATATAGGTAGGTATGAATAAAAGAAAAGTAAAATTTGGTAGACCTACTAGATATATTTTGGCACACACGCAAACAAAATTTCACATCATTGTTACAAAAATTGTTGATTTTAGTCATTTTCACAGATGCCTCTTAATAAATTCTTCCTGTCCCAACCTGGGACTGAAGCCAGAATATCTGGATTAATTACAGGCTCTTAAGAGTTTGTTGCACGCTTAAAGCATATTCCAAAATATTAATATTTATTAGAAATGTGAATTTTTTCTATTTAGAACAGAATAAAAAGAAATATTACTAATCAAATTACAACACAAAAATATATATTTGTATGTATGAATGTAATCAACAAACCAATGCAGTTTTCTTTAACAAGTTAAGTTCTATATCTCCTGAAAATTTCAGCTTTACCCATCAATATTTGCTGCAAAAAGGTTTGCCCCACAGTACTGTAACGGGTAAATATAATTGTTACTAATTAGAGTCTTTCAACTGGACTGGGGTACCGTCTACTGTGTGGTATGGGACATGGTAATTTCGTTCAGTCGAACTAGACCAGCGGTACGGGGTTCACACTTTCCCAACACGGACTATGTATATTTCTTAGCTCATAATCTTCTCTCTATTTTTCATGCCGCTTTACTAATTATATATCTGTTTTCTGCGTTGTTATTTCTGCTGTCTTTCACAACAAAAATGTTCGTCCAAAACAACACTTTACGCAAATAAATTGCTAGATTATACGCGGACTTCGTCTTTTCCTATGACGCCTACCCAAGCCATTGAAGAAGACAATTGAATACATTACACCAACTATAATCATTATTTGTAACTTTAGGGGGCCTTTCCGCCGCCTCTATAACTTTACATTAAACCATTCTAGAGGGCTTACGCAGAAAATATCGCCTCAGTATATAAATGGTTATATGGAGAAAAAGCTATTTAAAGTAAAATCTTGCGTAGGACTGGAGCGATAGAAGAATTTGGTATAACGATACAAGCCAGGATTCAAAATGTAGATGTGTACCTACTCGAAGCGAGGCAGCACAGCAGGTCCCTAAGCCTAAAATCGCCCATACTGGCTACCTGCTGTGGGTCTAACATCACTGGGTCACGCAGATACCGTGTTCCTCTCACGAGAAGTGACGTCACTACCCCAGCTTGCGCACAAGAGTGTAATGCTTTCCTAAGAGGCCTAAGCCCTGTTTATATGTTGAAACTTTAGCCTCAGTCTTTCTCAGAAAACGCTAGAGTTGTTGAGTCAAATATTTTCTACAACCACATTTACAGGGGCGGGTCCAAGGGAGGGAAATTTTGGAAAGTATTAAGGACGTAACTAAAGAAAAAAGTGTTTACATTAATTCACAAGTATATTCAGATTCTTTGTCTCTGTAAGACAATTACCTGATATATGTTTATGCATATGATGACATTTCCAGATTTTCTAATTGTAGCATTTCACGAGATCCTCTCGCGAAAACAAATCCTGCATCCACCCCTCCACATTCTCATGAGGGGATTACAGTAGTTAATGTAGATAGTAGGTCTATTTATGCCACCATCTTGAACTACCACCTACCGCTGTCTTCTCTTTCCTCCTCCAGAGAGCGTAACATCTCTCTTAAGTTATCTCGTCAGAGGGCCACTGTAGACACCATATTTCGTACGGCAACAATTGCAATTCTTAACTCAGCTTGTTAGCGTAACAAATAAGAAGTCAAAAAAGCTTTTGGAGGTGTGAACCAAAGAAGGTTATCGAGAAGTCGCTCCGCAGCTCTCGTGTAGTCAAGATTCCCCTAGAGACAGGAATTCCGGGGGCCGCACTGGCTGTCACGAGCGTGTGATTATAACTAGCCTTAGTAGTCCAGCTACATTAAAGAGGAATCAAGTTGTGCGTATTCGTAGTGTATGTGAAGGCACAATGTGCGACACCGGTTCCGTCCGTCTGCTGTACAGACAAAACGTGCATAACCTCATTCTTTTGGTATCTCACCTACTAAGCCTAGTTATAACGTTCCGAAAAATAAAGAATCTGATAGATTGAAGTATGTAATTCATGAAAGATGTAGCTAAAGAGGATATCAACGTTATCTTGAGCGGCAGGCACCGGCACGCTGCGGAGCAACTTGTTGATAACCCTATAGTATTCTGACAAAATGACAAAAAGTCCAGTCCGTTTCTTTTTTATCACTTTATTGTCTTCTAAACCTTTGCACAAAAACACAGTTCTCTTCTTCTGATGTTAAGATAGTCTACACTCTTTCTTGATATTACAGCTCAGAATTATTTCTTCTCGTAACCTTGACTCACTCCTTTCACTGTCTTTCTCACTTCCCTGACTCTCATACAATCACTAGATACTCATTAAAACTTATTTACGACGCGAGGACACACGCACACAGCTGTCTAGCACTCACTGCTCTTGCCTCATCTCCTTATATAGGGGGGATGATGTCACACTTCAATCACGCCGGCGATGACGTAGCCAGATCTTTCTCGAAGGTTCTGGAGAAAACCCCTTTTGATTCCGCTGCCGATTGTTGTTAGTCACGTGTACATAAACAGTCACGCGAGGCAGCCTGACCCTACAAGAGCCCCATGTGGGCATGAGACACGACTACTTCCCCATTTAATCCAGTCCGCCAGTAGTAAACAAGCACGTTTAATATCACTTTGTATAAATTGGCATCGCTTGCCATGTAAAAAGTCCTAAGAAATTAAAATCGCCAAACAAAGATTTTATGAATCAGCATCTCGATAGCCGTTTATCAATACGTCAGTCTGACGCATTTCATTGGCAACATTTATATTCGCCTATATTGTGTGACTGTTCCGCTATTGTTTAATTGCCAGGAGCTCCTTATCTTAATTTTAAGTGATTTGTCTTTATCTAGAGCTGATAAAGCTGCTACAGTCACAAATGTACCATCGGATCAAAACAAATTTGTATGTAAAATTTAAATTAAAATACAAAATTCAAACTATTTCACAATGCTACAGGATTTGTTTCCCTAATTAAGACAATATAAGGTGAAATAATTCATGAATGTGTATGAATAGTACAAGCATAATGGCAGCAATTAAGGTACGAGTATATTTTATAAAACGAGCGGTACTGGGTGAGTTCATTATATTCATACGAGCATCTTAGTTAATATTATACTCCAGTTTCATACTATTTACGCTCGACTATCTGTGTGAGCTTAAGAAAGAATGTTTTTAATATTTTCCACTGCATGTTATTGTCACTGATGTCCGACATTTTAACTGTCATTCGATTGTATGTACCAGAATCGATAGTAGCGCCTTCAACTTTTGTTATGTTGCTCTTGACAATGATACAGAGAGTATATATGTTATAGTCTTTACAAGAGTAGACTTTCAAAACCGAGAAGACAAATTGAATTTATTACAATGTTATTTACAATATTAAAACTAATTATTAAATACAATAGTTCTATTCCGTATACGCTTTCAGCTGCGTAGGAATGTGCGCAGACGCCGAAGTATTGATCGCTATATGCGTATCTTTTGATTGCCGGTTACCTGTGTCATGATGAACAGGTGCACCTTTGATTGGTCAATTAGTACTGCCATTATGAACTAGTGCACCTTTGATTGGTGGATTAGCAGTGTTGTTATGAACGTTTTGTGGAATGGACTATTTCGGAGATATTCCTTGTTATTTGTGTGAGTTTTGTACTCATACGTTTCTCGAATGGAAGGTCGTTATTCACTGTTTTATTTCTTGGCCATGCAAAGAGAATGGAATTTCGAAGTTTTAAAAGATTTCACTATCGCTCAAAGCCTACTTATTCCTATATTACTCTATAAGAAAATTAGCAATAAGATAATTTCCACAAATGTTTGTCTCGATTAACATGAAGAAGATATGGGAATAAGAATTTATGAGAATAGTTAGTTTAAGAGTAGAGAAAGCCATGTGAGAGTAACACATCTGATTTCTTTTTCAAAATTCTACTGAAATGGTTACATTATACAATGAGATGATTTTGCTTACCATTGATGTTTTTACAGGTCAAAGTATCCCCTAGATTTCACAACAAGATTCTCAGTAATTAAAAGGGGAAAAGAATACAATTTGGAAGGCAGTGGGAAATCATGTGTTACGTTGTTTGGGAAGTTACACATATTTTGCCAGAGAACCCACTCTAACTCAGGATTCGACTCCTCCCCTTGAACATACACTTCAGGTAATGAATCAAGGGTTACGGTGACAGTTTTAAAGCATTCACGTGTCTGTTGATGATCTCATTTGCCCCTGTCTGGTTTACTGGATAAATGAGCGTTAGTCACATTATACCATATATGGCTTCCTACCTTAACACAAATGGAGACTGCTGGAAAATGCCTTTGTGCATGGCTTCCCTTTATCTCTAGGATCAAAAATCACAACCACACAGTGCGATTTGCAAGGAGGATGGGGTGGATTCTCCTTCTGCATCCAATAACCCCACACTCTACTTAGTCTACTTTTGTAAATAAGCATTTCTATATTGTGCTTCTAAGGCATATCAAGAAAGTAATCACTAATCATATCTGGAGAGTTAATAGACGTTATAGCAGAATAGAAAATAGTACGTATACAATTGATTTATGCATTATGCTGATGTGTGAGTGTTGGTGTGTCTATATTTCTTGTCCGTGTGTATGTGACAGAACCCTACCTAAACTGCTGGACTCATTTATATGAAACTTTGAGTGTGTGATTAAGGTGATTCGAGAATAGTTTAGAGTCACAATTTGATCAGATAGAACGTGTTCTTTTTAATCCTTTAATTAATTTATGTGTTGTAGATCTTTGGATGGTTTAGGTTTACAATTGGATCCGGCAAACGGCGCTGCGATCACGTTTGAGAATTTGCGGTAGTTGGTGCTGCGATCGGTCTCTAGGAAATTTTTGTCGTAGCTTAGCGTTAATATTACATTAAAATTCTGCGCTTTTTGAGAACAGGTAATTAAAAGTGCAATTAAAAATACATTGCGCAAATTTTTAAGGTGCAGTATTGAAGTATTTTATATGATTTTTCATGAATTTCAATTATGTATACACGTGCATTTAATAACAATCAACTTAACCCATAAATGTAATATATTATTATTTATTGAAGGAAGGTTTTAAATTGTAATTGCTCTCGCAAAAGCTTGAAAATGGTTCGACCGATTTTTGTTTTGTTCGCCTTAATACTGAGATGGCTTAGAAAGAAATAACATTTGGAAAATCCCAAAGAAACAGGTGAAAATCGAGAAAATGGAAATTGATAATTTATATGGGAATTGCCACTTGCTTTCAATATATGGTGTTTGTTGCGAACCCATCATTTGACAGGCTGCACCTATTACATTTAAAATAATTTTTTTATTAAAAGAGTAGCAGATTTTGATAATAGATTTGGTTAAATCGAGCTGAATTACATTTTGCGAACATTCACTCTGTTCAACTATTCTATTAAGGCGCATTGACTTTGCAGGCTTACAAATAAAAAAGATATGCATACAATTTTGTTTTAGTGAGACTCGAGGAACTAGGGCAGGCTTAGACATAACCACAAAATGTATTTTAGGGAAACTCGAGGAATTAACCTGAGGATTTGAATATTGTAAAGTTCTCAAGCTAAGTTCAACAAATTTGAGTGACTGTGGAAATAAGTCCGTGTCATTTTAGTGTCAATTAGAATGCCAAAGAGAAGATGAGCTGAAATATTACTTTCAATGTATGGTGTTTTGTAGCAAACCTGACAGCTGCATCTATTACATTTAAAATAGGTATTTTTTTCATGAAAAAGATCATGGATTTAGAGAACAGATTTTGTTAAATCGAATTTAATTGCTTTTTGCGAACATTTATTTTGGTCAGCCATTCCATTAAGGTTAATTGACTTTGCAGGCTTAGAAATAAACAAAACAAAACAAAACATTCATTCAATTTTATTTTAATGAGACTCGAAAAACTAGGGCAGGCTTAGACATAACCATAAAATGTGTTTTAGCGAAAGTCTAGGAATTAGTTTGAGGTTCGTGCTGATATTTGTTGTAAGCAAATATATATATATTTGAAATTAAAATTTTTAAACCTAAATAGTTAAATGAATTGGAGTTGGAAGGTTGATTGTGGTTGATAATAATCACTAATGAAGATTTACAATCAGATCAATTTTAGGTTTATGCAAAGTTCATCGGTCATCTAGCACACGAACACGAACACACACACACGCACACGCACACCCACACCCACACCCACACCCACACACACACACACACACACACACAGATATACGTTTGTGGGGAATATATTCTGAGTGGCTAAAGTTAGATTAATCGGCGTCTTTCATTGGCTGGAGTATACCTCGTTGCTATCCCACTGCTATCAAATAGGAATTGGTTCATATCTAACTTTAGCCAATTAGAGACGGAATATCTTCCCCATGTGGAGTAAACCACGTGATAGCAGCTAAGACACTGTTTCAAGTACCTTAGTTGCTATGCCAGTATGATTATAAAATGAACTATAACCCAATCCAATCAAATTAACATTATTGATTTTAAAGTACTTATTATTTTAAAACATACACAAATATACCTTCGAACCCTCTAACATCGGGGGGAGGTCCGGGAGTACAGGCAAACTGCAAAAGCATGGTCTCTGCAAACCTCTAACATCGGCAGCCTCGTGAGTGAAAGAATCAAGTAAGATATGAATATTGCTTATATTGCAACGTCCTTCTCACAAATTCGATTTCCGCACTAGAACAGACGATTCCCTACATGTTGCATGGAAAATTACGGTTATTTTATGTACAGCATATTTATCATGCTAAGGAGGTCTGGACAAGGTTTGCCACGCAATTGTGGACAAGTTGTATATTCTTATCGCCCAACTGTTGTTATTTTCGGACACAAATTACGTACAAAAATAACTCGGAAGGTCACCGTTGCGTACAACGCCACCAAGAGCCATTATGATTTAGTGAGGAAATATGTCATTCCTTGTTTGGTGTCAGTGACATATCTGCAAGAGGCAACTGCCATATTAGCTGAATGTTCATTTTTGACGGACGTGAGACTAATGCTGCAATTACTTTTCTTTAACATAGTAGCAGTTATCACTACCTATTTAGTAAATTTCCACTCTGGGGCTTGTGTTATGAAGTTCCTTCCATTCAACCTTGACCTTGCATTTTTGGAACCCTTCCAATGAGCGCTGTAGCTAGAATTAGGCACTTGTTTACTGGATGCACTGGATTGATCTAGCTAGCTAGTAGTAATAGATGCATATTATGATAGAGACATTGAACCATGGCAGTGTGATAATTTATGAGCTGAGTGACTCAATGGGTCGACATTTGGATCTCTTCCATCTGTATGTTTCATCTGAGAACATCAATCTTGTGTTATGTAGCACACATAATCCAGTAACATGTACAAGTTGTGTTCACAGTGCGGCAAGTGTTGGTTTTATACGATATAAACAACACTTGACAAATATGTTTCATTTAAATCACAAGCTTTAGTTGTGCCTGAGCAAGATCTAGTGAAACAAATTAGGCTGATGTGCAAAAGGCAAGCCTGCTTCATAAATCATATGCCTGAGCAATAAAATTGAACAAATTTAACGATAACCATTACACGAATAGGCTTCCAATACTTTTTGTATCGGTGGTCAAAATTTATAGAGCTGTTGTTTTACTACATTTTTCTCTTTCTGCACTATCCAGAAACCCCATCGTATTCGTTCTACTGCTGGAAGTAATATATGCCACCTGCCCTACCCAGCTGTATACCTTCCTCCAAGCTACACCGTGCAGTTCAAACTAGTAAACAGTATTGGACGGACGTTGAGAATGACTGCGCGCGTCTTTCATCAACAATGGGAAGATTATTTTTGTATTTTATATGTTTAATTTGTGATTATTCATTATGCCATGTATCCCATTTTAGTATTAGACGTCATTATAACAAAATACATACCAGTATGTTTATATATTTTTTAAAAACACGCAATAATTATTATAATATTATTGACTTTAATATTATCATTATCATTACGCTATACATTAATATTTATAGGATGAGAAATCATACTACTCGTGCTAATACATTTTTCAACATTATAATTAACTTTGTCATGTGGGACATATTCGACAACAGAAGGTTCAGGAATTGAACTCCCGGTTCTCCAACAGCCATCATAAACTTCCCACGAAGCCATTCAATAATCTTTAAGATCAATTATCGTATTTCAAAATTCAGTTATGTGAAAATCAGATCCAGGTCAACATTAACTGATATGAATTTAGTTTATGTTCTGCGACTAAGTTGTTGGGCCTTGAAACCTCATTTAAATAAATAAATAATAAAAAAAGGCATTTTTAAAAAAGTTCCGTGCAGCTCCATGTCAGTAGATTTACTGGCGTGCAAAAGAACTCCTGTGGAGTGAAATTCCGGCACATTGGCGACCTCAGGATTCAGAGGCTTAATTTACGGAAATACCTTTATCATTCTAAATATTTAAAATATTTATTCAAATGTGTTTACATTTTTGGCTGAGCATCAGCTTTTAAATTTCGATGTCCAATTTTGTGAAACATCTATTTCGGATTAAGGGTCCTTATATCAATGATCTATGTAATAGAAGCTATATGAAAAACTTTTAGGCCAAAACTGAAAATGTCGAGAACATAAATAAAGAAGCATATTACGTTGTACAGACATTCAATTACGTTTTATGTCAATAACACAGAACAACAACGATACTAATTAGCGGTAGCTGAGGCAGAATTGTTGATTGAGCTATGTCCTTGCCTGTTTTCAATTATAAACGAAATTAAGAATTTAAAATCAAATTAATGTTTTACTCTAGCTTTCTGTAGCCAAAATCAGTTCCAGCAACACTGTGACTATTAATAATTTAGCCGTCTTTAAAATGCTTGTTAATTTGTGAGTGCCAAAGCCAATACGTATAGGATTCGCAACAGAACAATGGGCTCATATCAGTCAACTGGAAATCAACGATGACCTATGATACCGCCAACAGATAAATGCATTCTGATTAAATTATCCAACCAAATGAAGTATATCGTAGATATATGGATATTTTTCATTAAACTTATGCGAAATTGACTGAGAGAAGATTAGGCTTTAACAATGAGTGTAGAGGTGTTTTATAACAAAAACCTGATGTGTTGTACTCATATGACTTTCTCTACTCTTGTACTAACCATTCTTACAAACTCTTATTCCTATATCTTCTTCATGTTAGTTGAGATAAACATTTGTACAAATTACTTTATTGCTTATTTCCTTGTAGGTACAAGGGGAATATGGAAATACAGTAGGCTTAGCGCGATAGTTAAATCTTTTAAAGCTATGAGATTCTGTTCTCTTTCCATACGTAACATAAAAAAATGAACAACGATGTTCCATTTCACGAAAGTTTTAAGTTTTCCGAAACTCACACACATAACGAGGAATATCTCCGAAATGGTTCACTTTACAAGAAAAATTATTTGAACATAAATTGTGTATTTTAGCAAGATATACATTTTTTGTGTAGTATGATTTGGTCTATCTCTAACAGATTACCAGTTATGCAAAAGCCATCCAGAGTAAATACGACTACAGGGGCTATAGCCAGAAAATTTAAGATATACATTTCATTTGTCATAAAATACCTTAAACATATGAAATTTTAATCAAAATCGTTAGAGCCATTTTCAAGAAATAAACATTTTCCAAAAATTTTCCATGTAAAGGGTAGTTTAGCGTGGGGCTATTTTCTTCAAAATCTTCGTGTCACATCCTTGAAAGACATTAAACTTAAATACCAACTTTGGTTTTTAACCTACTTTTCGTTTTTGAGTTATGCTGTCCATAGATACACACACGCGCGCGCGCCGACTTTTTTTAAAATTGCGTTTTTTTTATTCAGGGGCTCTGAAAGCATATATTTCCGGTGAAATATACATCGAATTTTTGAGTGGAATACAACACTCCCTCTACTTACCAGTAAAGTAAAAATGAAAATCCGGTTACTAACGATAGTTAGTTTTTAAGTTTAATGTCTTTTAAGAATGCGATACAAAAATGTTGAACAAAAATCTCCCACCCTAAACTACCTTTACCTGGAAAATTTTTCAGAAAGTTTGATTTTCTCAAAAATGGCTCTAACAATTTTTATTAAAATGTCATATGTTCGAGATATTTATATAGCAAATGAAATGTATATTTTGAATTTTGTGGCTATAATCTATGTAGTCCTCTTTACTCTTGATGCCTTTTGCGTAACAGATAAGCCGTAAGGGATAGACCAAATCTTACTATACCTACAAAAAATTTATATAGTGTTAAAACACTCTAGTTATGTCCAAGTGCATATTTTTTCGTGGATTAAACCACTTTGGAGATATTCCTTGCTATTTGTGTGAGGCTTGCAATATTTAAACGTTTCTTAAGTGGAAGGTCGTTATTCACTTTTTTATCTCTTGGCGGTGCATTTCAACGGAATTTCAAAGGTTTAAAAGATTTGACTATCGCTCAAAGCCTACTGCATTCCCGTGTTGCCTTTGCGCCTATAAGAAAACCGGCGATAGGATAATTTCTGCAAATGTTCGACTAACGTGAAAAAGATAGAGAAATAAGAGTTTGAAAGCACAGTTAGTACAATAGCACAGAAAATCACGTGAGTGCAAGACATCACATGTTTTCTCTCTACCTTTTTTGTTTTAAAAATGACAAAGGACCTGATTTTCTTCGCTATATCGCACTAGCAGATGACTTTTCAAACAGCGCCCACAGTTTCCTGTTAACCTGACATGTTTGTATTGATTACTTCGAAGGATATTGGGGAGAAACATTTCATAAAAGCTGAAGCTAACCGAGGACTGCTCTGAATAGCAGCCGAGCCGGCTAGGACGTACCTAAAATAACTAAATCATCCTAACAGAAGCTCCTGCTTCTACCATTCAACTCTGAGAGGTTAGAACTTTGGATGTCATGAAGGTCATCACGTGGGCATCAGAATTAGAGTTGCAGCTGTAGACAAAATTCTTGTACATTTCTTTTTCTTTTTCTTCTTTTCTATTGGACACTTTCCAACGCTTTTACAAAGCGAGGGGTCATGGTTATAATAAAAAAGGAACTTCTGGCGTGCGAATCGGTAAACACATTCGGGGAAAAGAAAACCTGTGTAACAGTCACAGGAGTTTCTTCCTATATCCAAAACATTACTGATATAAAAGATTGGTCATTTATCCTAATGTGTTAGATCGACATATTTTTGTATTAGACCTTTGTATTCCTTTTATGATTTCTCAGTTATAAGAAGCAATAAAAGAATAAGGAAGACAGAACATTTTATAGAATACCTATTCAATATTTTTCTGTTGTAATTTCATTATCTGTAACCTATAATTTAATCGAAATCGTTTGAAAATTCTGGAAAAACCAAACAATTATCTACGACAATTTTTCCAAGTAAGGATGCATTAGAGGAAATTTTCTTTAAATCTTCTATCTTCGGAAGATGCCTGACTTCAATATTATAATGCCTAATTTTAACTTGTAAAGCGTTACTCAATACCAAATTGTAAATTTCCACAATTGTCTGCAAGTTTCAGGTTAGTTCCCTTGTACATTTCGCGTAGTTCTGTACACTTCAAATTGAAGATACCGCTACGTCACTTCCGAAGCACTCTATAAGCATGGTTGCTCTCCCATAGTAACAATATAATCGCTGTTGCTGGTTCCCTTAATTGGTTTCTTTGCATCGCTCCGCTTAGACAGTAAGTTCCGATCTGATGAAAACAGCCATAGTACCAGTTTTTCCTTTATAAATGAACTGACGTTAGGGATTCATTATATTCTGGAAGGTTCTGACGTAGGAAAATCGCGACCATATTCTTCCAAAATCTTCTAGTATTGATCTCGTTTCTTCGGGCTTCTTGCATTGCCTACGAAGGAATGATTAGCTTTGAAATTCCATGTTTTTCCATGACTAAGAGAGAGAGAGAGAGAGAGAGAGAGAGAGAGAGAGAGAGAGAGAGAGAGAGAGAAAGGAATGAATTCTCATTTGGTCACTTGACTTGCGGCTGTGGTGGATGTGCGATTCTCTCAGTCCTGGAAGTCTAGTGGAATTGGTGCAACCGCTTCAAGGACAATACAGTCAAATGTAGCGAATGTGCAAATGGTTTCACCCGGGATCCCCCAAATTAGTTAATAATGAAATACTAGATGACAATACAATTAAGATTGTCTCTATCTCTGTTAGCATGCTAACCTTCAAATCCAGAGGTTCAGGATTTGATTCCCGGCCGAATGGTGGACATGTTTTTTCAGATAGGATTATTCCCCATCCTCCCTTGGGCCTGGAAGTATTGATGAGAGTGTAAGTGTGAATTTAAAGCAATAAACCACAGTAATACCAACCCAAAGGTTAGAAGCCACTGAACATCAATTCTCTTGAGCAATTCTTACAAAGATTAAAAGCCGCCAATATAATCTGAAATGTATATGGAACATAAGTAATACACTTAAGTGCTGTAGCAACATGAGTGACAGTGATGGGAATATTGACTCATGGAAATTTCGAAAGCGTTGCAATGGATAATCAAATACACAGGTATACGCATATAAGTGCAATTTGTCCTGTCTCAGAAGCATCAGATCATTTATGAACTTCGTAAAAAAAGGTGAATTTTTTTGCTTTCTCTATTATCTATAGTAAGCAGGTAAAGTATTGTATTCGACCCAATTAATCCAATAAACAACATTTTTCTAATAAAAAAGGTTCGTGTGTTTATATGAATGTGTGTGTGCGTGTGCGCGCGTGCGTGCGTATGTGTGTGTGTGTGTGTGTGTGTGTGTGTGTGTGTGTGTGTGTGTGTGTGTGTGTGTCCCTGAACTCAAAGACGAAAAGTTGATTAAAAACCAAGTTGGTATTTAAGTTTAATACCTTTCAAAGATACGACACGAGGAATCTGAAGAAAATTGCTTCTCCCTACACTGCTCTTTACATAGAAAATTGTTCGAACATTTTCATTTTCTCAAAAATGTCTCTATTGTTTTGTTGATATTGAATTGTTTAAGATATGTTTATGGCAAATGAAATGTATATTTTGAAGTTTCTGACTATAGCCCATGTACTCCTGTTTATTCTTGATAACTTTGGCATAACTGATAAACCGTAAGACAAAGACCAAATCTTATTATACAAAATTTAGATCTCTTTAAAGCACACCTTTACGTCAAATACATTTCTCTTTGTGAAGATAACCATTTTATAAATATTCCTTGTTACTAGTTTGAATTTACAAATATATGTACACGTATATAGCGAACAATCTCTAAAAGTTCACTAACGCATACGCCTACGTATTCTCCTATTCCCCTTGTACCTAAAAGTAAAAATGTAACCAAATCATTTCTACAAGCGTTTATCTCGATTAATATGAAGTAGATAGAAGAATAAGCGTTATTAAGAATAGTTTGTACAAAGGGGTAGAGAAAGTCTTGTGACTGTACACATAGTTTTTTCTCAACATAACTCAAACACACTTGAGTGTCCTGTGCTGTGTTGAAAAACAAACAAACGTCACCCATTGCCCCTCAAATGGAATCGGCCTTGGCTATAGGAAACACTCCTATGGACAGGCAACCATGTGCTGGTGTTTTTCTTAGGTCACGCTTTGTAATGCTGAAACAGACTCTTCATTATCAGGCTGACCTTTATATTAGAATCATGCCGCCTCAACGTGGCTATGCTTTCACTAATTTTCAGGTCGACTAAGTTAATTAGGGAACCTTAAGTGGGTTACTCCTATCTGTGGCAATGAAAGTTTGTTATTTAGAAGAACAATTTATTCCTATCACATTTACGTTTCTAGGAATATTCTCGATAAGATGATGTCGATATGAACAACGATCTTTACCAACATTCCTTTAAGAAAAATATCTCATGTGTTGCACTCACACGATTTTCTTTTTTTCTTTTTCTTTTCTTACAAAATGTTATTCTTCTATCCCTCGCCTGGTTAATAGATATAAACGTTCATTGCACTTTTACATATTTCGTTGTTGGTATAAGGTCATCGAGAGATACACCAATTACTAAAACAAATAGGAAAAATAGTAAAAGACTTCCTTTTAATAATTCTACGCAACTAAAATAAGTCGGAAGGAAGTCATACAGATGAAGCTTTAGCATTTTCGCTTAATCGCGTTTCATTTGAGTTTAAATTAATATAATATATTTGTACTACATATTTTAAACTACCACCCAAATAAAATGGTAACTTTATTGTGCTACGTTAAACCACGATCTACTTTTTAATTAGCTTATTCACATTTAATCCAAACTATTATCATCCTCTTATCTCTATAATGTTATTTATTACAAGCTTGCATTTAACTAGCAATGTTTGTTCGGGTCAAATCTTGCAACTCAATTTTTTAGCAGTTATCCTTAGCTATTTTGCATACACGTTTAATTTGGATGACAATGCATGGGTATCTAAATATGTGATGTGATTCTAAATCCAATATGGCGCACAGTCCACAATGGTGTTCTAGTTATTTTTCATGCACTTCCATCATGTGGGTATTAAATAAAAGGGTTTGTTGAGAAGCATACGAATAAAATAAAATATATTTTTAGTCTTTAGTTTGAAAATTAATATTAAAATGTATAAAACAAGCTTTTATTTACATGCTCTAAAAGAAGAAAAACTTTAAATAAAAGCAAATCCATCAAATTATTACATTACATAATTTATATGATATAAAAGCTTGTCGCGAGATTTACCTATTTCATAAAAAAACATTTTTGTTCTTAGAATTACTTATATCAAGATTAAGTTACATAGTACATTCTTGTTTAATCTCGCGACGAGCTAGATAAAAATAATAAATTATAAATTGTGTAGTGTAATACATTTATGGATTTGATTAATATAAAGTTTATTTTCTTCTTTTTGGAGAATTTAAATGAAAGATTGTTTTTAAAAAAATTTACTTTTAAGTTTTATTATAAAAGCATATACCTCCAACTTTCCCATAATGATCTTGTCTTAGTGGTAGAAAAGACATTTTTTTCTGCAAATTATTTCATGTAGAGCACGGACAAAAATTGAATGTTGTGGTTAATAATACTCAGAAACAAGGTAAGACGTAATAATTCAATAACAATCATAATTTTATTAATGCATGAGATGCTATAGTGGTAAAGTGAACCATTGTCTTAAAAGAGCACCTATTAGTATTGTGTGTATGCTTTCAATTATTGTTAAGAATATAACCACATATCTCTAATATTTAAGTTTATAATTAGTTCATTTTAATTACTGAAATACAGCCATTGGCAAAACAACATGGCTGCTGAAGATTTTAATGGCATTTGAAAAGCCAGTTAACGTATTTGTAATAACAGGAGATTTGTTAATAAAGGACATTATTCTAGGAGGTTGAGAGTAACACTGGTTCACTCCAGTTTATGCTCTTACAGCAAGACTGCATTCGCCTTTTATCCTTGGCATGTTTTTTTACTTACTGCATCTTACCACAGCGAAAATAAAATAGCAACGATCTTGAACAAACATAGCCTTGAGCGCTGTTCTTCTTACTAGTTATATCACAGACAGTTTAAATGCGATCAAAATAGTAATTTGGACTAATTAATTACAATAAAGTTGCTTTCACTGTTACAGCGGTAATCAACATGTAAGACCTAAAATGATATCACATCACTGATAAGAATATAACTTTCCAATGCATGTGAATATGCACAACTTAGAATTAAAACAATGTTCATTCTTTTTACGAGGATACAAAAGTAAATCAAACTACTAGTAGGAAATCCATCAGAACGTTTGCACTTATCAGGGAAATTCGATTGAGGATGGGATGTATGCATTTATCCACAGGAAATAGAAACTCGCGTACGATTTAATTACACAAAGTAAAGATTAGGTTAACTCCAACATTATAAACATACAAAAGGAGATACTAACCTCTAAGCAGTCACTATAACTCGATCGCTTACACTTCTGGAAATGCTTACAAACAAGGGAAACTTTTGCAGCAGGCTTTATTGATCTAGTATGATAAATAAATAATGGTGACTTCTATAATCTTCACATTTCTTACAGAAACTTTCAGTCTAGAGGTGTGACAAACATCATACGAGTTCACGGTTTTTCGATAGATATTCACTTCTACCAACTTAACCTACCCTCCTATTTACCTACTCTTAAGGCCTAGGCTGCTAGCATTTTCACACCCTTAAACATAACAACATTTTGATTAATACACATATAAAACATAATCAAACCTACTTGTTGATTTTTACCACCTCAATAATTGTCCTATTACTTATTTATATTGCATCTGATACAATTTAAAAGAATAAAGCGCTGCATGACCATCGATTGATATTGTCACTAAATATTAATACACGTTCCGCGAGAAAAAACAGAGTAGGCCATGCTTAAATCAATAATTACCCCTAGTAATCATGACTGCTAACTTGAACGAGTGTGTTGATTCTGAAACCGAACAAAATTGAAAAATTACCCTCGGAAACTGAACCTGTTCTAAAATATGCAACGTATTTAAGGTGAATTCTAGGTGGCTTTAAAAGAGATAAAATACATAATCTCTTACACTGTCTTTCCTTTTTGAACAGCACCCTAACTTGTGTTAAGCTATGACGTAACAAACGTGTGGGTGGGAGGGGCAAAAAGCAAAGCTCAGCCAAGGTGTGTGAGGGGCAACCGGTACCACCATAATATTCAACCCGAATACCTTGGATTTTATTTATTGAATGCAACACTTATGGATAGACAGAATAGTTAACGAAACACCTTCACCGTGGTGTCTAATTGCATTAGTTTAAAGGTGAAACGATCACGTGATGTCTTTCCCGCTCTGTATTGATAGAAAACAAATGTTAGCCAGTACAAAGGGAAAAAACACAGTTTTAACAAGTAGAATAAATATTCCCTCATCTGATTCTGTCCCACATTAACATTCTCAAAACCCGATATCTCCAATGACAATCGATATGACTTCTCCCATATCGACAATCAATGGCATGTGTATCGTAGGTTCACAGGAAGACCAAATGAATCCCAAAGGATTTGCACAAAATTATATGGTCTATTCTATGTAGGTATATAACGCTTGCAAAAAAATAAAAATACGTTAGCAAAATAAGTGACTTCAACTACCACGTCACCCTAAACAAGTGACAGAAGTAGGCTCAAAAAATAAACAAAACAGAAACGGATATGTCATATTCACATGTCTTACCTAGCTACTATTATTTCTTACTTTCTCCACTACGTAAGTAGGTAGCGGAACTAAAATTCGAACTAAAATTTAGATGTTCAGATTTCACCGGAAATATGTGTTTTGAGGCCCGCCGAACCCAAAAAAGGTATTTTTAGAAAAAAGTCCATCTCGCTTCATTGCGTTTTTCGTTGTTGTATATAAAACATATATAAGCGGCTGAAGCGATAGTCAAAACTTTAAAAACCGGTTGCAAGTGCTATATCTGATTTGAAATCCCACTGTGTTTATGTAACATCGCGAGAAAGAATTAATGGTGACAGCACTTCAGGAAGTGAAGATGCAGATAATGGAAAATTCAAGGTAATAAGCAATATCTCGGGAATGGCTGATTCTATGAAATGTTTTAATAAAGTACGTGTCTTAAGCGATCTACATCTTTTGTAATACATATTTGTCTTTTATGATCTAATTGTTACACAAAGTTAAACAAAATTCATTTCGAATGAAAAGGATCTCACAGGCTAATCACCGAAAGTTTAATATGTGCATTTGCATTACTTAAATATTATGGTAGGCTAATAAAAACCTTTAAGTCATTTTTTGCGAATATAAATGAGCATTTATCGACTTTTCTTTTTTTAGTTATTGTGTTTACAGACAGACAAGTTTCTATTTTATTCAGCAGACTTCAAAATGTAAATTGGTAGGTGCTAGAGAAATTAAAAATGTTATGTGTTGCATTCCTATGATTTTCTCTACCCACTCAACAAACTATCCTTATAAAGGTGAATATATTCTTTACATTCTTATAAAGAAGGATATAACTATTCTTGTATCTACTTGTTATTCCAGATAAACGATTGCAGTAAAAATTTTATTACACTTTTTATAGATACAAGAATGACGCCAGAATGAAATATTTGATATTCGAAACAATAACCAAGAATACGTCAGACATAGTTAAGTTACCAACATTTTTATCTAAAATAAGTTATGTGTTTTCACAAAATCTACATTTTGTAGTAGGTATATTTTAGTCTATTTGTTTAGGTTCACAAGTTATACAAAGTTACACAGAATTCACCCAGAATGAACACTTACTCACAAACTATTTAGAGAGAATTTAATATATGCATTTTGTTTGACTTACGCTTAAACATTTGGAATTTTAATCACAACTGTGTGAGCAATTCTTGAGAAAATAAGAAGTAATGAAAACTTTTCTATGTGCAGGGTAATTTGGTGGGGATTTTCTTGAAAATGTTCAAGGGACTTTCGAATGCAGTGAACTTAAATACAAACTTTGGCAGTTATCTGTCATTAAGTTTAGAATTATTGTGTTTTCAGATAGACGCACACACACGAACCTTCTAAAATGTTTATAACGTGTTCAGGGATCACAAATCGCCTATTTCCGGTCACATTTCGATATCAAATATTTGGTGGAATTAATGCTTTTCCTTACATAAGTGATAGAGGAAATAAAACTGTTCACTGCCTCTGCAATTTCTTGAGGTTAGCTACTAGCTCTCATTCAGAGGTCCATGATCGATTCCCGGCTGAATTATTAATTATGTTTTATAATTATTAATTATAACTAAGTCCTCTCCTTCCTTGGATTGGAAGTATGAAAATGTGTATGATATGAGCGGGAGAGATTATGTTATTTATAATAATCCATAGGGCAGAGGGTACCCTTATCGCGTCCGCTGCGTCCTCCAGCCGGAGCCGAGGCCACGGAGGTGAGCAGGATTGGGGGTGAGGAGGTCAGCACGCCGACTCCCGCCACCGTTAGGCGACTGCTTGACCTTTCAGGGACGCCACCTTTCTATCAGGATATCTACTCAATTGGCAATCAAGAGACTAGACCTCCCAGCGGGAAAAAAGACCCCTCGCCGGTACTGGGAAATGAATCCGGGTCACCGAGCCAGAGGCAGGCGCGCTAGCACTGCGCTATAGGGGTTGAAATTGATAAAATCAAAACTTTATACCACTGAATTCACTGCTGATTGAAGATAACAGCATTATGAGTAAACGAGAGGTTTCACTCAATTAATTGAAGTAATTAAACATATTTATCAAGAAACTAAAATTCAAATCTCAGGAGCTAAAGAATCAAAAGTAGAAAAACTAACAGGAGTAAACAAGGATGCAGTATGTCTCCACTAGTCTTTAACCTATATATTGATGAAATTGCTAGACAATGGATTAATATTATACCCTTTATTCAAATAACTTTAACCTTAATGTTCGTAGATAACCAGCTTATTATATCTAATTCAGAAGCAGATCTTCGAAAGCCAACTTATACTTTGCATAAAATAGCAAAAGAATGCTTATAACGTGACAATCTCCTTAAGGAAAACAAAAGTGGTCATAAAATACCAAGTTATTGCTCGTGGTCTAGTGGAAAATCTCCTTCCAGAAGTGAAGTTGCTCAAAGGAAAAGAAAGTACAAGATCCAAAATTGTCATAGAAGATAGGATTGTGGAACAGGTGATCGAGTTTAAGTATTTGTTAGCGGTGCATATACGTGTACAGAAATATGCTTACTTTCAGCGATTTTCTCTGAGAATGTCAACAATTTGGCACACCTCGTTTTGTTATAAAACTGGTTCCTGTTGAAAATCAAACGTTACCTGCCACAAACTACATTGTTTCAGCTGTTTAAAGGTTTGGTTCTACTTGATCAGAACGCAACAGCAATAGCGGGAAGTACACAACAATTTTGCGTCCTGAATAATCACTACGTTTCCATGGGAAATTCAAACCTATCTGAATTCTCATTCCAGATTGAATACTGCATGGAAACACGGACTCAGTTCGAACTGAATCTTTGGATCCGATCCTCTTAGAAGTGGGATCAGATCGAAATTGTGTTGCACAGAAACACATTTGAAACCGTCAGAGATGTTAATTCTACTGTACTCGTAACACGCTACACGATCGTCATATGTTCTGAGTGAGAGTGGTGTCATAAAACAAAACAAAGTCACTTTTATTGTTTCTATAATTTCGCAAAGCATTCTTTTCAAAAACATGCACTAACCTCAAATTCTTGTTAAAATACGCAGAAAACATTTTTTTACAGGTTCGCCAATGTAAACCACGCGACCAATATAAAAGCTTCAATTATTATTTATGTTTGAGTTTTGCGTATCTAAATCAGTCTCATTCCGGATTGAATTCAACATATAAACGCGGATTTATTGAGACTCAAATTTATTTCAGTTCCCAATTGGAACGTAAATAATTTGTTTTATATTACTCATGGGATATTTATATTTCTTGGAAGCAATTGTTTTTATTAGAGGGATGTTCAAATTAGATAATAAACCGGGAAAATATGTACATGTATTTAAAGGAGAAAAATCCTCGAAATATGCATCTATACAAAGTAAAATTAGCTTCTTTCTAACGTAAGATTCGCAAATATGTAGCCTTTTTTTCAATATGCGAAATCAATAAACACAGTTTAGAGGTCTAATGGTGCTAAAAAGTGCACCGCCATGAAATATGTAGGTTAGCCCGCTATTCCGCATCTGTAAACACAAGGCAAGGCGTAACCTTGAGGAATAAAGGGGCGTGGACTGAGCTTGCGTTTACAATCCGTAAAATGTCTGTCTAATTTTACATCACACATGGATTACACTCATTGCAAGTACAAAGCTGCGATGCCCTAAGAGGCGAAAAATAACCCAAAAATTATCAAATTGACGATTTTTAGGTTTATGCACATAAATGTTCCCCAAAGCTTCAGTCGTCGGTTGACAGTGTAAATTTTTAGCTTCCACCATTTTTAAAGGTCTAGCCCAGGCTTTAAATTCCATGTGTGCCACATTCAAACGCCCCTTTTCTGCTATGAATTTGCGGAGACTTAGACAACAGGGAAGGTGTGACAAACACATAATCTGACGCATGATCGTAATGCATGTCTGTAGAACATTTTTTGTTCTCGACCTTACATTTTAATACACTATCTGGTCCAGGAGCTTTTAATTTTGAGCTGTGCTCCTAGAATTTTTCCACCGTTTCCTCTATTTATGTCTTTGGTTTCAAAATATGCAAATTTTTTAGCTTTAAAAAAGTCAAATGCAAACAACAAAGTTTTAAATAAATATTTTCAATGCTCATCAAATCAAATTAATTAATTACTTTAAAAGTAATTATTTTTTTCTTCCTGCCAAAGATTGATGGTGTTTGTTGAGAAATAAGAGTTTATAAAATAATAAAACTGTTATGTTTTAGTTTGTGATGCTTATGGAGTATTTTTAATAATAAGGTGTTTTCGCATTGTGAATAAATTGAATAATTTTTCCCCTCAAAACTATAAAACAGATTGTGCTGGAACTTTACGTGGTAGTTTATATCATAAACACCCGTAAGTGTCTGAAGTATTGATTTTATACCTATAAGAATATAGAAAATTGAAATTTCAGTCGCAGGGTGCCTTCAGGAACGTAAGATACGCCCTTGCAACCCTTGCTAGGGGTATAGGAAGTTGGTACTCACTTCTATCGGGAGGAATGCTCATTTTGTCGAGGCTCTCCGACTTGCGATCGTTGTAGATGAGGACAGCGGAGGCGTTGGCCTTGATGGCATGCAGAACTTTGACGGCGAAGTCGCAGTGGCCGCGTTTGATGAGGGCGATCCAGGGTTCCGATGGCGGTAACTCGCCCATCCTCGACGTGAGGGGCCAGGTGCAGGCTGTGGGATCGTCCCCGTTGTAGGATCGAACGTGGACGAGCACTCCGTATGCGGGGCCCACGCGGCCCTCGCCGAACTTGCCCGTCTCCGTGTTGTCCGAGTGCCAGCGACCCGTTGCATCCCAGTAGGTGGTGTTGATATAGGCTGTAGTGCACGCCGGCTGCTCCCAGGCGTGTTCGTCGAACCTCGCGCGGTCTCCTAGAAAGTCTGCAGGGGGTGACATTGCGGCACCTAGTGCCAGCACGAACCCGAATACCATCAGCGCCTTGGGCATGGCTTGTCGAGAGGAATGAGGCGTCGAATGTAAGTAATTGTCACTAGGTAATTCCCCTCTTCACCTTTCACTTGGCCGAAGAGCTGGAGCGGCTCTGGCTATGTTACTACTACTTCCATTCGAAGCAACAAGTTTTCGTCATAAGGCTCGATTGTATTTCTTCTTCTTGTAAGGTTTTCTGAAAGTCAGCATGGCATAATAATATTCGCTATGATACAGACACCTTCACTATACACACACGCGGCCCGTCCCCTATACCTTTCAACATTTCCTAAAGGGGAAAAAAAGGTTTACTGGTCACAGCACCGCCTCGGCGCCCGTTCCGGTCAGGATGCGCAACTTCTGCTTGTTGCCGGTGGTATTTATAAAAAACGTTCCCCCCCGGCAAGGGAAAGAAGACGACGACGACGTCAGGGAAGACTTACAAGTGTCGTTTACAAGCCGAACGGTGGCGCCCGCGCAATTCTAACTCACTCACACAGTCGCCGACTGCCTCAGACCTAGTTGGGGTCTTGCCTCGCTTGCGACTGAGCGGTACAGTGTCTGCTTACCGCGCGAGCGAGCAAGCGGGCGGGCGATCAATTCGTCCTCACCCCCCACCCACCTGCAGTAGCGTTCAAGAGTTTATCACAGTGTCGAGTGACGTCATGACACGCCCAGCGGTGGCGACGGCCACAGTCAGCTGATTGCTTGCATGCCTTCCGTCAAATGTGCATCCCAAAACTTAAATGGACCGTCATAACTTCTAATATTAACAACTCTAAATACAATTTTTACACATTTGTGTACAAATGCATAAGGGAAGAGGTGGTAATATAGACCACTTCTTTAGTTTTGATAAAATTTTTAATTTCAAATGCATCTATTATTCTAAAGTTGTCAGTAGCATTTATTATAGACTATAAATATAATTATTGACACATTTTAGAACACACGTTTTGAATTTTCACAAATTTTAACATGAAATATTGATTTTGGAAACTGTGATTTTAATATGAAACGTGTGTTTAAATGGAAGTTCATTTTTGTTACTGCTGTAATCACATACAGCTTATTTTAATGCCCTAATTGCTACATACAGAGGCGGGCAGAAGTGTTCAAATGTCAACATTATGCCACTAAAAGAGGACATTTAACTATTAAAATATACACATTAAGATAAGCAACTTTATTATATGTATTAATAGACCTTTATTTCAATGTTAATGTCACACGAGTTACTTTAATTAAATATAAATAATTTTCGAAATGAAAACAAGAAAATGTTCTCCCATCAGTTGGACAGAAGTAGGTACTAAATAAACAAAATATTGCACTATTAGTACTTGGTTATCATCCCTTTCCTATGAATAACAGCTGCCGAACGCATTGTTCTTTGCTACATAGTCATTGGCAAATACTAAACGCTTTTTCCTATAAACTTTACTTACATACATATATGGTTTTCACCTTGGTGCTCGGAGTTGTACCCAGTAGTTTTCAAAACTGCACGAACTATTCTTTCATAAACCACCTTCCCAAGATGTTCTTCCACATGTGCTCTAATTTCTGTTGCTTTTCGGGGAGTTTGCTTATCATTTTCCACACTTGTCCTTTATCTGTAGACGTAATATTTGACGGAGCACCTCTCCCTGGCTGATTGACAATGATATTTTTATAGCGTTGGATGACACACCATAAAATGGATGAATTTCTGTGTACAGTTTCTCCAATTTGTTTACATATCATTTTATTCATACATATGTAAGATTAATGTTCTCTCTCCTGGAGTTGTCTCTTTTCCTTTCCGCCCCATTTTGACTGTGAGCTCTCGTAGATGAAGTTTCTTGTGTAGTGTGTGACGAATGAGGAGTTCTGAAGGTACAAACATCGTCACTTACCGTGTTCTACTGCTGTATCTATGAGCGCATTTGAATATTTGTGTCACAAGGAAACCTAACGTTTTTAATGAAAATCACATTTTGAATAATACACACGTGCTCTTGTAATCCGTGTACTATGTATGTGTTTGAGAAATACGATAGCACATCAGTGGAATAATGAAGTAATAAATAATTCCACCTTCCGTGTCGATTAATTCAATATTGAAAATTGCATATCCATAGATTTGAATACTTCTGTCCGCCTCTGCATGTTGGAATTGTTCACTATTTAATCAACAATTTGTTTCTGAGTTGTGGTGTAAGCAATCGAGAAAGTAAAAAAAGGAAAACGACATACTTTTGTTAGTTCATGGATAGCTATTAGGTTGCACTTCAGCACAAAAGTTGTACTGCGAAAAATACTAATTCTACCCCTAAAAAATAAAAAAGTAAATTGGATATCAACCGAATACTTTAATGAAATCTATATTTTACTACAGTAAGGTTTAGTGTGCCTGTAGTTGAGGAAACTTTTAGTTAGAATAAAAAAGACATCTACAACAAATTTAACAGCTTGGGATGGCTTGGGCACTACATTTGTGGCCCGCATTCCGCAAGCAGCGGGTTCGATACCCGTGCAAAACATTGGTTTTTTTCGGAGGTTTCTCCGGGTCGCCAGGCGAATGCTGGGAACGATTTCCATATCCTCCGTACTTCCTGCCCCCTTAGGCTGCTTTCAGGGTTGGAAGCGTCGGTGAGCGTCGCGGCAGCATCACGGCAGGGGGAACAAATGCGCTCTGGAAATCTCTACTGGTTTCTGTGTCCCCTATGGGATGGTACAACCGGGCTGAGCCGGCCTCCGCCGGGGAGCTTCTAACTAGGTGAATGCAGAGACCGTGTCCTCTGCTCTGTTGTGGCAACGTCCCAGCCACCCTTCGGATACATTATTTTTCTTTATTTTTAACTTAAACATACTCACGCTTCTAAAAATGCCTTTTTTTTTTCCACGAAATCTCAAAACATGTATTCTGTGAATACAATGTGTAATATTTCGGTGGAACGGAGTACCTCCTATACCTACCATGGGTATATGTACATATTGTAAAATATCTGATGTGTTGCACTCACATGTCTTTCTCTACTCTTGTACTAACCATTCTTACAAACTCTTATTCCTATATCTTCTTCGTGTTAGTTGAGGTAAACATTTGTACAAATTATCTTATTGCTTATTTCCTTGTAGGTACAAGGGGAATATTAGAATACAGTAGGCTTTGAGCGACAGTGAAATATTTTAAAGCTTTGAGATCCCGTTCTCTTTGCACGCGTAACATAAAAAAATGAACAACGATGTTCCATTTCACTGAAGTTTTAAGTTTTCTGAAACTGATACAAATAACTTGGAATATCTCTGAAATCGTTCACTCTACACTGTGGTCTTAGCGAGATCTACATTTTTTGTATAGTAAGATTTGGTCTATCTCTGACGGTTTACGAGTTATTCAAAAGTCATCCAGAGTAAGCAGGAGTGCATAGGATATAGCCAGAAAATTTAAAATATATATTTCATTTGTCATTCAAATATTTTAAACATATATCATTTTAATCATAATCGTTGGAGGTATTTTCAAGAAAATCAAAATTTACGAAAAATGTTCCTTCTAAAGGGTAGTTTAGGGGGGGGGGGCTATTTTCTTCAAAATTTTCGTGTCGCATCCTTGAAAGACATTAAACTTAAATACCAACTTTGGTTTTTAACCGACTTTTCGTTTTTGAGTTATGCTGTCCACACACACACACACACACGCGGACCTTTTTCTAAAAATGCTTTTTTTTCCATTCAGGGGGCTTCGAAACATATTTCCGGTGAAATATCGACATCGAATTTTTGGGTGGAATACAATACTTCCTCTACTTACCAGTAGAGAAAGTAAGAAAGCAAATTAACGTCCTCCAACATTGTGTCATATCGGATGAATGAATGAAATGAAATGGGTGAAATGATGCTCAAATGCGCCCGAGGTCCATGGAGCTTTAAGTTACCCTACATTCGTCTTCTCAGGGTAAGGGAAAACCTCGGAAAAAACCTTACCCGGATAACTTACCCTAAGCGAGATTCGAACTCGCGACCTCTTGAACGTGAGGCAGACACGCTAACCATCACGCTACCGAGGCGGTCAGAGGAAAGCAAGTGTGAAATTTATAGAAAAGGTAATAGAAAAGGATAAAATCTGAGCTAAAAATTCTAATGTCGATGTTTGTTGATGAACAGATGAAGGAAGTGGCTACAGTTTTAATGTGCACAAAGAAGAACTGCTATTTAATCAACATTCGGCCCCCGTTGTGTCCATCTCACCAGAATACAAACAAAAAAGATTGTTCAACCCGTAGATGGCAAGGCCTTCAGCGTAAGGCAGATACCCACACAGTAAACAAAGCACACAGGACATGCACACACAAGTGCGCCAAGTCAATTGCTCAAGGATACTCTTTTGTCCTTCGCCTTCTATTTTAGCATTCCCTCCAAACTAATATCCCTTTTTGACTCTCTCATGAAGCATAATAATAGAGATATCTGTATATATAATTTCATTCTTTGTTCCTTTGTTACCACTTTGGTTTATAGAACTCTTCCACAGTTTTTTATTCGTGTTTTATTTATTTCAGACTGAGGATAAAAGTGAACCAGTTGCTGCACGAGGAAAGAAATACACGTCTATGATGTCAATTTCCATGTAGCGAAGGACGTTATTTGAATCCTCCAACATCTGGCCAAACAAGTGATTAGGGAATGGGTAGCTTTGTACCTCACTTAGGAGAGGACATTCCCAGAACATTTAAAAACCATTTTGAGAAAATAATTTTTTTCAAAAAAATTGTCTATTTAAAGATAGTCTAAAGTGGAGGGATTCTTTTAAAGATCTTTGTGTCTTATGCTTAAAGATGCTTTACATAACTTTTGCATTTGTTGATGCTTGTGTCTAAATCAGATCTTTGGCGTTTGACCCATAATTTGGTTACATTTCACAACCTATTCTCACAAAATTCAAGATATACATTTGTATTCTCATGCAAATGTCTTAAACATATGATATTTTAATCAAAATCACTGTATTATTTGAGAAAATAAAAACAGCATGAAAATGTTAATACAGTAACTCTTTGGTGGGGCAGAGTTCCTCGAAAACTTCATGTCGCATGCTTGGAAGATGCTAAACTAAAATACAAAGCTTTATATTGAACCAACTTTCCGTATTAGAATTCACAGACAGAACACAAACACGGGGGATTTTTTTTTTAAATGATTCCTTTTTTATACACAGACGCTAAAAAGTGTATTTCAGGTGAAATCTCAGCATCGAATTAAGTAACCGAGAAAATAAAACGATGTTTTTATTATTATTATTATTATTATTATTATTATTATTATTATTATTATTATTATTATTATTATTATTATTATTATTATTATTATTATTATTATTATTATTATTATTATTATTATTATTATTATTATTATTATTATTATTATTATTATTATTATTATTATTATTATTATTATTATTATTATTATTATTATTATTATTATTATTATTATTATTATTATTATTATTATTATTATTATTATTATTATAAAGGTAGCGTCCCTAAAAGGTCAATGTAGTCGCCTTACGGTCGGGGGAGTCGGCGTACTGACCCCCGCCACCCCCAACCTGCACTCCTCCGTGGCCTTGGCTGCGGCTGGAGGACGCAGCGGCCGGGCGATGAGGGTAACCTCTGAATGAGGGGAAGACGCCCTAGGGGAAATTATTATTATTATTATTATTATTATTATTATTATTATTATTATTATTATTATTATTATTATTATTATTATTATTATTATTATTATTATTATTATTATTATTATTATTATTATTATTATTATTATTATTATTATTATTATTATTATTATTGTTGTTGTTGTTGTTGTTGTTGTTGTTGTTGTTGTTGGTGGTGGTGGTGGTGGTGGTGTTATTCTTATTATTATTACTATTATTATTGCTGTTATTACTAGTATTATTTTTATTATTATTTTCTAACGGTACCAACTATTATTTTGGCAACTTGTATTTTCTGTTTCCTGTAATTTCAGTACATTATCACGTTAGGCCTTAGAAGGAGAACAGTTATTTAGTGTCTAGCCTAATGTAGCAAGCAGTACAAATAATTTTGGATATGTTTGATTATGAAATAATATAATGGCAATGAGGTGCAAATGAGTAGGTTGGCATTCCCGATAACCTGTTTACTGTTTCGCGGTTTTGTATGCTCTACCACAAATATCGGATTTTCTCACCTCTCTTGTTTTTGCATGTAGTTACCACTACAACAGCTCACCGGCGTCCCTCTGATCTGCGTATGGTTACAAATACATCTTGCGACCACAGTGCTTTGCGTTTAAATATTTTTTGTCTCTCAGAACCCTGTCTCCAGAAATGGCATGTTTTTTAAGCATAATGGACAAATGATATTTACACACACCACTTGCTAAAAGTGCTCGATGATCCTAAGAGTACCAATGCAGCAACAAAAAGCATTATTTTGTAGTTGTGGCCTGAAGTGTACCTGCAATTGCTTTCTCCGTCCGTGCTGCTGGCAGACTGAGGTTCACCCTGAATGTTTATGCTGCGTACCCACCCTCTATAGGCTTTAACCACACAAAGAATTTATTGTAAAGGTTGTTTAGGGTAGCTTGTTTTAATTTAGGTAGGTTTGAGGTTAAGAAGGAAGTGTATTGTTTCTTGACAACTGTCTCTCAGAATGCAGTAGTTGTTGCACTCTCGCGTGTGTGGCTTTTTTAAAATATTAATTTTTAAATTTAGTTGGTGATAATTTTGAGAGCCGAACAGTTCTTGAGTGGGATTAAATAAGGAGCTGAACTTTAGCTGCTGATGGGACCGCTCTTGCGATATCTGGTATGCCCGCAAGCCATGCGAGGCAGCTGCGTGTGGGGGAGGGGGTTACGTCGCGTGGAAGTGAAGAAGTTTCAATGAGTGTTGAGTGATTGTATCATCAGAGTTAGTGTATAAGAGAGAAAGCGAAGAAAGGCAGTGAAAGCAATGAGTCAAGGTTACGAGAAGAAAACAGTTGTGAGCTGTACTATCAGAAAAGACTGAAGACTGTGTTTACTCAGTAAAAGAGAACTGTGTTTTTATACAAAACTTTTAGAACAAAACAAAATGATAGAAAAGTAATTGGACTGATTTTGTCATTTTGTCACACTGGTTTAAGGAGTGGGATCCATCGAACTGTTGTTTTGTTCACAATATCCAGGGAACACGCTTTCTAACCAGCCAAGTCGTTCATCGTCAATAGAGAAAAAGTGCAACTTGTCTGAATTTCTTTGTGACTGTGGTGCAAAGTATGCTGACGTCATAGAGACCAAACCATCGTGAAACATTTTCCATTAATGTTATTGTTGTGCCAGAAGATAAAAAGGCCCCTGCTCTAGAATGCACTTGTGGGTTATCTTTCAAGAATTTTAATACAGAAATCAATTCACTGCTAAAAATCTCTTCCGCATTTTACATATTTGTTGTCTAACTATGGACAGCGGTAGGAAGACCTATGGAGGAAGCAGGAATGGTAGATTTATGAAGGCTAGAAGAAAGGGGTCTAAGCGAGGTAGGTAAACTGGTAAGAACAAGAATAGAGGACATAGACAAACGGGACATTTGAGGAAGCTTAGAAATTAAGAAATCATCACAATTTTATAAACAAGTAAAAAGAAATTGGGGACGAGAACCGTGCGTAGATTATTGCAGCAGACATAGAAAAGGGTTGGTTTGGATGAGAACAGGTACAATATGTCTAAAAAGATTGAGACGTAGGGAAAAAGGAATATTTGAATTGTGTAAGGAGAGGAAAAGTATAGCACTAACATGACACAGTGTAAAGAGACAGAGGTTTGGGAAGAGAAATGGGGAAAAGTAGAGAGGCATATAGTAGCAATAACGATTTTAGCAACAAACGAGGAAAACAAGATTAGAGGTACAGCTGGGTTGTTACAGAAAGTAAGAGGAAAATGGGAAAGAAATGTGAAGAATACAAGGAAGGAAAGGGAAAATAAATAAAGGGGGGGGGGTGGGATTGATAAGAGCTACCCGGCTGAGCAAAGGTCAGGGTGCGATACTAGCTCAAGTGACTCTCATAGTAAAGGAGGGATATATAATGTAATATTGATCAGGTATATTTGTTCATCGTTTTGTTTTTTCAGTAGGTTAAGGGAATAGCTGCTGATTTCCAGTAGCTAAGGTGTGTAAATTCTAGCTGGTTTCCAGTTGGAAGTGCTGCTGGTTTCCAGTAGCTAAGGTGTGTAAGTTCTAGCTGGTTTCCAGTTGGAAGTGCTGCTGGTTTCCAGTAGCTAAGGTGTGTAAGTTCTAGCTGGTTTCCAGTTGGAAGAGCTGCTGGTTTCCAGTAGCTAAGGTGTGTAAGTTCTAGCTGGTTTCCAGTTGGAAGAGCTGCTGGTTTCCAGTAGCTAAGGTGTGTAAGTTCTAGCTGGTTTCCAGTTGGAAGTGCTGCTGGTTTCCAGTAGCTAAGGTGTGTAAGTTCTAGCTGGTTTCCAGTTGGAAGTGCTGCTGGTTTCCAGTAGCTAAGGTGTGTAAGTTCTAGCTGGTTTCCAGTTGGAAGTGCTGCTGGTTTCCAGTAGCTAAGGTGTGTAAGTTCTAGCTGGTTTCCAGTTGGAAGTGCTGCTGGTTTCCAGTAGCTAAGGTGTGTAAGTTCTAGCTGGTTTCCAGTTGGAAGTGCTGCTGGTTTCCAGTAGCTAAGGTGTGTAAGTTCTAGCTGGTTTCCAGTTGGAAGTGCTGCTGGTTTCCAGTAGCTAAGGTGTGTAAGTTCTAGCTGGTTTCCAGTTGGAAGTGCTGCTGGTTTCCAGTAGCTAAGGTGTGTAAGTTCTAGCTGGTTTCCAGTTGGAAGAGCTGCTGGTTTCCAGTAGCTAAGGTGTGTAAGTTCTAGCTGGTTTCCAGTTGGAATATTTGCTGGTTTCCAGTAGCTAACGTATGTAAATTCTAGCTGGTTTCCAGTTGGAATATTTGCTGGTTTCCAGTTGGAATAGCTGCTGGTTTCCAGTAGCTAAGGTGTGTAAATTCTAGCTGGTTTCCAGTAGCTAAGGTGTTTTTGAGCAGTCTCTCAATATTGTCGAACATTTCTTTCAGACAAGAACAAAAGATGAAAACTCTGAAGGGCAATTCCGTTTATGTTGGGTCATACTTCAACGAATTTTACAATAGGCTCGAGTCTGATAGGCTGTGCCACTGATAAGAACGAAACCGAATAAAAGGGAAATAGGGGAAAGCACATCGTGGTGGATAAGAAACCATCCCAGCCCACGAATAATCCGAGATCAGAGTAGATGGTCGCCGGGAATCGAACCTGGGACGTGTTGTGCGAGTCTCTCGCGTTACAGTGGAGTCAAGCCACTCGGTGTTGTTGGCAAGTAGAAGAGAAAGTAAAAATGCTTCTTTGGATTCAGTGAGTCGTAAAACCTGTAATTCCGGTGAAATCTCAGTACCCAATGTTTGGGTGCAATGCAATACTTCCTCTCTTACTATAGATATGCACTCACACAACTTTTCCTACTCATGTACAAACTATCTTCTTCATGTTAGTCGAGATAGGTAAACATTTGCAGAAATTATCCTATTGTTAATCTCCTTGTAGATCCAAGGGGAATATGGGAATACAGTAGGCTTTGAGCACGCCCAAAAGATAAAAAGGTGAATAAGGACCTTCCATCTGAGAAAAGTTTAAGTATTGAAAAACTCACACAAATAACAAGGAATATCTCCGAAATGGTTCACTCTACAAAAAATGCATTTGGACATGTTTTAAGCGGATCTACATTTTTACTTTTTCTGGTAAGTAGGGGAAGTATTGTATTCCACCCAAAAATTCGATGTCGAGATTTCACCGGAAATATATGTTTTGAGACCCCCTTAAGCCAAAAAAAAGCATTTTTAAAAAATAGAAAAAAGGTCCGTGTGTGTGTCTGTCAGTCTGTGGACAGCATAACTCAAAATCGAAAAGTCGCTAAAAAACCAAACTTGGTATTTAAGTTTAATGTCTTTCAAGGATGCGACACGAAGATTTTAAAGAAAATAGCCCCACCCTAAACTACCCTTTACATGGAAAATGTTTCGAAAATTTTGATTTTCTTGAAAATGACTAACGATTTTGATTAAAATGTCATATGTTTGAGATATTTTGATGACAAATGAAATGTATATCATGAATTTTCTGGCTATAGCCCCTGTAGTCGTATTTACTCTGGACGACTTTTGCATAACTGGTAAACCGTTAGAGATAGACCAAATTATACTATACAAAAAATGTAGATCTTGCTAAAATACACAATTTATGTCTCAATAAATTTTCTTGTAGGATGAACCATTTCGGAGATATTCCTTGCTATGTGAGTTGTGTGAGTTTTGGAAAACTTAGAACATTCGTGAAATGGATCATCGCTGTTCATTTTTTTATATGTCAAGTGTGCAAATACAACAGAATCTCAAACATTTGACTGTCGCACAAAGCCTACTGTATTCTAACATTCCCTTTGCACCTACAAGGAAATAAGCAATAAGATAATTTGTACAAATGTTTGTCTCAACTAACATGAAAGAAGATATAGGAACAAGAGTTTGTAAGAATGGTTAGTACAAGAGTAGAGAAAGTCATGTGAGTGCAACACATCAGATTTTTTAGTTCTGATTCCATCTTTTAATCTTCTTAATGTCCGCCATTGTTCACCGTGATTGTTGTCAAGGCACGACTGGCATACAGGTTTACCAGCGTTTCGATATTACGAGATGAAGAAATTGAAAAATGTAAAATTAGTTAAAAATAGGTTCTAACGTGAAATTAGGTATCTTTAGGTTGTATAGGACCACCAATTTCGAACACATGTATATTTCTATAATTAGTAAACGCACAACTTTTATTTTCTATGCCTAATGATGAACAAAATAGGTTTTTACCTAAAATCCGAGGTTTGTTTATAACACAAAAAGGTTGATAGATGGCAGCAGTAGTAAGTCACTAGTCTGCTATCTACGAGTATGTACAACAACTAGTTTACGGTCAAAGGAGGAACTCTTCCTCAACATCCATTCACAGCACTCGGTAACGATAACGACAACAATGGCAATAGCATGAACATTTCGGCTCACAACAGCCCGCTAACGGCAACGGGAATAGATAGTGGATATTGCGCATTGGGATGTCATTTATTTCTTTTGACCAACAAAAAAATTTTAACTTGCTCTCCAACTCAACCAACATAAGAACAGGTTAACCAACGCCAAATTTTGATGAAGTGAAAATTCAACGCGAAGCTATTGCGTATTTCCTATTCCGAAAGAACAGGAAGCGTGAGTCCTTTAGTGTCCTAGTGTGCATTAAAATTATTTGTTATCCTTTATTGTTATATACAATTCTTTCCGGTTTATGTCACGGCCGCCTAGAAGAATTCCTATCTGGAAGGAAGAAGTATTTAATAATCACTTAACGAATCTAAAATGCCGTGCCCGATAATGAGAACACCAAATTTTAATCTTGGGCATGTTTTCCTTGTCCTTCCCAGGAAGGCCTGTTCCCATTTGAATATATGTATTTCAAGTTTCTCGTTCTGGTTATCGTTACCGTTGTCGTTGGTTGTGAACCAGCTGTGTTAAACCGAGCCTTCCTCTCTATAACTATGCCTATGCTTGTTGAATTAGGACTTCCCGCTGCCAATTCGGTAAGTTTTCATGTCTTACATCAGTGCCTGTTGCTTAAACCCCATTAAAACTTGATTTTCATATGACTGTGAAGTAGTATACAATTAGAGCTTTGAATTTCGAGGTCAAAAGTTATTTTGCAGTCTCTTCAAAGGCAGAAAAAAGTGAACAGAACGTTCTTTCCTTCCCTTCTCTGAGAAACCACCACTACTCCAATATACTGTAACTTTTTAACTTCTCAATTACTTTATTTCAAGAACTTTTACAATCAGATATGGTCCCACTTTCACCAATTTACGCCAATACAGTTAAACAACTCTTGGACTTACACAATCTCAAACTCTAAAGGTTATTCACTATCTAGCACTATTTTTTTTACATTCAATTAGCTTGTTGTCACTTACATAAATTCCCAAATACACCCAAAACTTATTTTCTTGCATGAAATTTCAGAATTAACCTTTCTAACACTATTAATTTTTCTCAACTCCTTGTTAACTATGACATCATGCCAAGAAGTACTCTACTTTGGATGCTTTCTCCAAAGAGATCTGAAGCAATGTCACAATACGTTCAAAAGATATTTTGAAGAATACCCTTGCCTAAATTACATTTCCTAAAGACAGTACCGGCTGCTGCATAAGAGCACAAGAGTACCTGGACACTCTAATTGTTGAAATCTTACGGAGTTTTTGGTTATTTTATCATAGGATGTTATCGTAACATATATGCGATAATTTAAAATCTACTGCATTTATCGTAAATCTACTGCGATAATCTAAATTCGAGAGACATAACAAGCAGGCAATAAGGTATACATGCAGCTATTTTTACTGGTTATAATGAACAATATCACATCAATATTTGCTTCGTTTAAGAACTTATAATTTTCCTTATTAAGAGTAGTATGTTATCAGGTTGGTTAGTATCTCCAAGTAAGCATGGAACGCAAAGCATGGCGTCTTGTAATAACGAATGGTGTACTGGAATGAGTTGGACTTCCAACGCTTTCTGAAAGGCCCCGCCTTACCTAGTACAGTGGGTCACGGCTCGAGATGTGAAGCAAAAGGGGTAGCATATACGACAGGCGTTCTTTATTTCGCGGTGCAGTTACGACCATGTAAAAAACATCAGGTAGTAAACTTTGTGATTTGTTCGTGTGCAAACTGTTAGACAAAGAGAACAAGGAACACATGAAGTGGATACATATTAAGGTACCAATTATTATCAAACTATCTGTACTTATACCCATAATAGCACATCTTGACTTGAGCAGGTTTCAACGAGCTTCTACACATGTGCAACTGTTATGATGTAATTACTTTATAGGGTCAAATAAACACATATGAAGAAGTGCATTGGCGTACGAAACTTTTCTCGCACTCTTGTTTGAATACTGTCCCTAAATTTACGTCAATGCCACTAGGCAGCAGCACAGAGAATCACTGTAGCAGAAGTAGGTAAAGTGCACAGGGCGGAATCTTCTCCCGGTTTCCGCATACCATCCATTATCCCACTACAATTTAATTTACACACTACTTCCTTCTGCCTGGCGTACTAAATTACCTACACAACAGACATGCACAAAAAACGTTATTTTCTCAGACAAGATATGCATTCTTCTACTTCTTCTTCTTCATTACTATTGTTGTTGTTGTTGTTATCATCATCACACGGTTTTCTCTACGCGTTTTTCTTTCTGTGGTATTTCAACAATGTTTTGTATAATATGTTCCCGGTATTTTTGTTTATTTTTTGTTCTTTAAAGTTTCCAAAAGGTTTTAATTAACTATTTAAGTGTATTAAGTAATAGTTTTTAATGTTTCCAAACGAACACAAGGCTATTGGGCAAGTGCAACCTAAGTCTTAAAGTTGTAGGGATAGATCGTCAAAGTACGGGCAACTTCGGGCAATAAGTTTCAGCGAGCACTAATACAAAGAAAGTGCAATTGTGCTTAAATATGAGCATATAGAGTAATATCGGACGCCATTAAGCGTCTTGTAAGATTATAAGTCGCTATTAAATATGCTATCTCAAAATGAATTTGAGTAAAAGTAAAAGTGAAAAAGCACAAGCTTAGTGCAAAAGCATAATTGCTAGCATAGAGTTTGAAGTGATAGGCAAGGTGGACATCAGAGTTCAATTGGAAGTGCTTACGGGTTACAAATAAAGAAACAACCAAAACATGTCAAAGAATCGCTATATTCTTAGCAAACTCATAGACTGCTCAAGTTTTGCTGTACATATGAGCTTGCGGTCCGAGGGCATAACGAAATTAACACGTCTGATAATCCCGGAATTTTCCGTGGGCCGCTTAACTTAAATTAAACAGCTTATTTATTTCCTCTTGCGCACTTCTAGTTAGCATTTGTACTGAACTGCAGTTTTCCTTTCAGACAGAAAACCTGGGCTTTAATTGCGACTCGGGCATCTCCTAAAGCGTACGGCTATATGATAAATTAAGATATTATTTTAAAAGGGTAGGTATGTGTTTAAAGTATCCTTCATGTTCAACAAAGTTTGAAATGTGCAGTTAAATTTTCTTCAAACCTTCTACTCCGCTAGATCCGTCCTCCCGAACTAAACATTTTCTAGGTTTTCCTCTGACTCCTTAACTGGACAATCAAAGAGGCCATAGTAGGTGCCCGGAAGCAAAAAAGGAAAGTAATTTTGTAAAATAATCCATAATTAAGCACGCACACTGAAACCCATTTTGAAGACGTAGAATCGTAGAGCGAAGATATTCATAGAACCTCCAACACACCACAGCATCTCCCATTGAACAATTGAAGGCCAATAGTGTGCCAACTTCATACCCGATCGAAATGGAGCAGTTGTTGGCATGTTTTATGGTTATATATCGTATACTACAGTTGGCTTTGTCCAGCATTTCCCGTTTACAATGTGCACAAAATCAAAATATCGGTGCAACGAGTTTGTTAGTCATGCTGTACTCTCACAGTTAGGTGACTTTAGTTGAAAAATATGGATGCATTGAATAGAAGCCTGGAAGTCCAGATATTTCTTCAAGTTCAAGTGGTAAATGTCCTGCAAAAGTTAAAATCCTTCACCATAGGATCTAATACCAGCATACGCAGCTCTTATCAGGCTACCGAAGGCTAAGTATGATCTAATTCTGGTTATTCCATAGTGAATGATTAATTTTACAGAGGTCTAATACCAGTGGTAGAAGAAAATAGTGCTGATTTGTACTGAAAAACGGAGATGGCCCGGTAAATAATTTTCAATTTGTATAGCTATTTTGGAACCAAAATGGGCCATATCGAATTACTTGAAAGTTGTTGATATTAAACTACGTAAAGAATACGTCATAGTATCAAAAATGATTAATTTACATTTTCTAAGGATAAATTACTATGTTGTTAATAACATGTGAATGCTACAGCATGCTATAAATTACTAAATCATCGTGAAATTAATTAAACTTTACTGTTATTCTTCTCCATTTTTAAAGAATAGCACATGGCCTACTGTGGTTCACTCCCTCTTCTGTTTGGAGTGACTAATGAAACTGCACCGTAATACATATGTTTACTCTTGTCCTAAAAATGGACCTACCAAATTTGGTCAAAATCGGAGCAAGAGTGCAGGAGCTTATGAGGGGCATAGATACACGTTATATAGGTGCAGTGTTTTGTTGTCACTTTATCATTATTGTGGACTCTAAGTGAATACAGATGATTAGGCTGCCGAAGTTTCCTCCAGAGAATAGGAAAGCTTGTTTCATTTCCGGAGCATAGCCAGGTTCATGTTACATACAGAATAGGTTCTCCAAAGGGGAGCAAAATTACACCAAATGCCAGGCAGCCGTTGTCACATAAAACGTCAGTTTCTTCTCCACTAAGTTGCAGGGCACATGCAGGTTATACCAGGATTTCGGGTCGCCTCATTATCGAGCCAACTTCACGGGGCACAAAAATCCCATGGGAGGTCTTCTCTTCTCTTGTACGAGAACCCGCTTACTCTGTTGTAATGGCACCTCTCTCGGAGATGTAATTCTCACGTCATTAACCACCATCGTCAATTGTTTCCATCACGGGCGCCGCCCTCGGGGGCAGGATAGTGCAATAAAGTCGGGTACTTGTACAAAGTTAAGTGAAATTAATAAAGTAAAAGTTATTTACTCAATTATGATATAGTAAAAATCCCATAAGTCATCGCAGTGTAATGTCGAAGAACTTCCCGTAATCTATGAATAATATTTGTCTTTCCAAATTACGTTCTCCTTTTTTTTTCATTACCTGTCGCAGGATGTCAATAAAATCTACACGTGACCTACTTTTACGAAATCAATTTTGGTTTTCTAAGAGCAAGCGTGCTTCTTTCGAATATCATCACATTAGTAGAAAGAACAAAGGGAACAGTTACCTATTGGAACTATTACAACCATTAATGTAACGAATAATATTACATAGTAACCGCACATTACAAATAAATCAAGGATATCTGTTGTCCCCGGTTTTATTTAATCTCTATATTGACAATCAGTGACTGGCAGAATAGTTTTAGTAAGCACAAGAATGGACACTGACGACCAAGTACTTATTGCAGAATCAGAGGATGCCCTACAAGTACATAAGTTAAGTAAAATATTAGATCTTACAATTTAAAAATATCTACAAACAAAATCAGAGTTTTAGCATTTAAAGAAACGAGCATGTTAGAAGCAAGATTGTAACAAATATGAAATCTATACAACAGGTAGCAATATTTAACTACTTGGGATCAGGATTAACCGGTTTATTACAAGAGAAACATGTTGACAAGGAATTAAATCAATTCAGTCTCTTGTGCGACACAATAAAGAGAACTCTTAGAAGGAAAACTGGAAGGGAAATGCAAATTAAATTTTATAAGCCAATGGCAGTCCCTGTATTACTGTACTGAAGTGAAATACGGGCATTAAAACAGGAAACAGGAAAGAACAATTGAATCAGCAGAAATGAGATTTTTAAGATCAGTGGCCGGGTACACACGCACTCACTCGCGCACTCATTCACTCACTCACGCACTCACCCATCGCTATTGTGTAAGAACATTCAAGAACTCGAAAAATCAATGCATCGCGATTCCAATAAGTGAATGTCTCACGACGCACAAAACTCAATTGCATTTTGCATCATACGTCATTTCCAAAACTTATCGCAAATAAAGCTGCAAACTACTTAAGAGGTAGAACTGGAACTTAAAAATTCAATGCCACAACTGGGATTTGAACCACAGACCTTCCGCTTGCCGGGCGGACGCTCTACCACTGAGCTATTGCGGAAGGTCTGTGGTTCAAATCCCAGTTGTGGCATTGAATTTTTAAGTTCCAGTTCTACCTCTTAAACTTTGCCCACACACGGCTTGTGTGTTTAAAAACACCAACAGTAAGTTTGTTGGCATAAATAAATAATAATTGCAAACTACTTTTCTGTAACAGAGGATAATACTATGGATGTGTCAACATTATTCAATATTTGTGTGTCAATGTCATTTTTCACTCCGTTCGGTCTATTTCAACAATGCCTGGTTTGTATAATGAGCGACCTATCTCGGAATTTTGGGAGACCAGGCCCTTTCAGTGAAATATTTGGTGAGGCGATGCCCCTGCTTGCAAGTTATGGGAGCAGAAAGTGCCTTGCCTCCTTAGTCGGGGCCTATTGGTTTGATTGTGTGTTTGACCCTATGACAACTTGAGGAGGAGGACTTAGCAACTCGACCGAAACACGAGCCTATGCGCACCCCTGGAGGATGGATGAGGCGAATGAATCCCAAGGGCGGTCGAAAGGTTGGCACAACAGAGCAAAGCGTAGGATTCCTACATTTTCCCAGTGAGAAGCACCCCGGCGGAAGCTGTCTCAGCCTTCTTCCCCTCCCATCCTTTCGGTTTCGTTTGGGGCGCGGAACTCGGAAGCCGTCTCACCTACCCCCCCCCCCCTCCCTCGGACATGTGCCATCCCATGGGAGGCCCGGGAACCAGTGGCTCGTCTTCCAATCCGGAGGACGAGGTTTCCAGAGCGCATTTGTTCCCCCTACCGTGCTGCTGCCGCCACGCTCACCGGCGCTTCCAACCCTGAAAGAAACCTAACGGGGTGAAGGGTGAAATGAAATGATTAATGTAACGAAATTGAGAGACAGGAAATTCGGAGGGTATGGAACTCCTTCCCCGCATTCGTCGGCCACGGGTATAGAACCCACGACCTCCCGAATGCGGGCCACAGACGTTACCACCTGAGCCACCTCCCTCTATTGATTGTGTATTTCCTCATCGTGACAGTGAGGTTATTAAAACGTGCAGCGAAGTCTTATTTCCGGTACTGGTCTATTCACTCTAAGCATTCCTATCAGATGCAGGAAAAAGGAACTAAGTATTGTAAAGTCCCTTGTAGCAGTGGTTGTAATTTTAAGAGATAAGTACGAAATGATATTAGCGGTCAAGGTTGGTGTGGTAAGGACATTAGCCCAGATACATACCTCACGGCATTAACCTTGTTTGTGTGCGTCGACCTGACAACAGACATGGTTTCACTTTTATACAGACAATAAGACACTCGCTGCATTACGCGTTCTTTAGATTAGTGTTTCAAAAATGTGACGCGCAGTGTTGCCATTCTTGTTGGAGCGAAAGAAGTAGACGCGAACCGGATAAAAAGGAGAAAAAAAGTAGAATTTCGAATGCATTGCAACAGGAACGAACCATGGCCCTCCTTCGTCCGTATACACTGGTGAGCAATATTATTTATTTAGAGCTTATTTATCACAGTTTAAATGTTGAACAAAGACATTTTTTCGTCTATCGCCCCCTCCCACTACTCGGCGCACCCAGCACCCCTCTTAGATCAATCACTGCATTGGAGCGAGCATTATGATGCTTAAATTTCAACACTAAAACTTAAATAAAGGCCTGAAAACATAAAATAATTTGTTCTTAAACACTCATCAAAGGAAGTTCATGGCATTCAAGACACCAAAGTAGGCTCCTCTAGCCCTGTTTTACCTACAGAAGCAATGTTAATGTCTATGCCACATGACTTGCAATATGCGAACGAATCTCCTTTTTTACTTCTCAATAACCACCTCTTTAAACTACTGGATTCTTCCCTCCACATACATTTAGCACAACGAAAACCACTACTGTGTGCACTGTGAAACGCAAAAGACGCACGTTACTACGGCAATATTTATAATAAATTGAGGTGGGGTGAGAAGCTACTGAAGGGTTGAAGCTCTTCCAAAAAAGTAGATCTGGCAACACTGCTCACGCGTTAACGTTAGTTAATTATTGTATCAAGAGTTTCACACCGATTCTACAAGCTGGGTATAAGAAACAATAACACTTGTTGATAACTTATAATAAGGAAGAACACGTATTACAGTAGGCGTTAAAATTCTATATCGAGAGGAATATATTTAGAAACAGCGTTTTTTTGTTTCAGTCTGCCTAAGGCAGAGAGTAGAACAATAAGGTTGTTTTCTATCAACGGTTAGTACCTTAAATCAGTGATGCTCTACCTGGGGTACGTGAAGACTTCTTAGGCAGTACATAAAATTTAATTCAATTTAATCCTTCTTTATGCAGTATCAAATAAGTTATAAATATGATAGTCTATTTTAGATATGCGTATGTATAATCTGAATTAAGGATAACTCTAGGGCTATGCCTAGGAGTACAGGCTGAAATGGAAAATTGTCTTTGGAGGTATGCGGAGAAACAAGGCTGAATGATAAGTGGTAGAAAGTCAATTTCATCTTCACACATCGGTCTTCTTGTGAGACACGTTCATATGTCAGGTTCCTGTCCTAAAATGAAAATATACGGAAAATTGACGTGAAGAATAAACTACTCGTGCTAACGATATTGTCCAACGGGGCATGTGCTGTAAATCAGCAAGAAGTTTAATTTACATCCAAAATATCGACAGCATAAAATCGAGATCTTAAGTTTCTAGCTTATATCCTCAACAAGCACGCCAAGAAGGCGTTTCTTCACTCCACCGATGCTTGTTTGATTAAAATATCATAAGGCTTTGGTTCATATAGTTTCATTTCCATTGTGAATATACTTATTTTGAAAAGGTGTGGATTCACACCCAGTATTACCGAGCGGGGTGGCTCAGGCGGCAATGTCTGTGTTGCGTGGTCCTTGCGCTCTGGAAATACGGTGTTCGGCTGAGGGAAGTACTGTAATCGGTCGATAACCACCCCATGGGGACTGATTGTTCAGCTGGAACTGGCTGGTGGGGAGCTGTCTGTGGTGACTCTGGAACTCCGTCGGGATGAAGAACTTGTCTGCCCCTGTCTCTATTAAGCTGTTTCTCGCAATATTCTACGTGGAAGAAGCAGTTGACGACTAGATTTTACACATCTAGGCCTCCATTCGGGTTTCTCTTGCAGGACTGCGGAACAATACTCCGAAGGTGTGAACAAAGTAGTTCCTCCCCTCCTTAACTGCAGTACAGTACCGTAGTTACTAGCACACATACACTCATAATCTATTTACTGTAAACATAAAGTAGGTGTAAGCAGAAACACGAGGCAGAGATGAACATTCGTAGATGATGCGTTTTAATATCCCCATATTCTTCCACAATATAGTTCCACGACTTATTTAGCTTCTTGCTTTACCTGCGTTCAATAAATCACTCAAGTTGTTATAATTTAGCACATAACGTTGCGATGTAATATACTGCAGTAATACACTTTACACCTGATCATCAAACGCAGAACATTGAATAGCTGTTTGACAAATACAATGAGACAAAAAAGACTCAATGTCTTTAGCAATACTTTCAATACTCTAATAATACATTGTTAACATAGAGAAAGCTAGGGTAGGAAAGCTATTCCACCCTGAAACTGCATTCCAACAAAACAAACAACCCCGGAGCGATGACCTCTTTTGCAGAAACGCATGGACGAAGTTGTATTAAATTTCCGCGTTTAGATTAATTTTCGACTAACATTTCTGAATAAAAACTTCTAATTAAGAAACATGTGATTATTTTTCACATTGTTTTAATACGAAATTCGAGGGACCAAGAAAAATGTTCGAATTAACGACTATTTCGAATTATAAACATAGTAATTATTCGAGTTGCACTGTATCTCCTCAACAGATCCCCAAAATGGCAAGACTCGGAAGACCTCACGAACTCTCTGGAGGACACTTCCATATTCCTTCATACCACTGGCAACATTACAAGGAATCTTCTTTCTTAATATTAATTATTATGGTTGTTTTCCTTACCAAATGTGGTTGTGTTTGTATATATAATTGCAGATTTGAGAATTTGCAGAAGTACTAGCATGTTCACGTGACTTGGTCACCTGTTCGCCATTCCTTTCAAATCAGCGTGCGGGGAGACAATCGCGTTAACACGCCAAGAGAAGCCTCATCGCAGCATGCAAACGAGATTTAAACCTTCGCTTAGCAAACAACACGCGAAAACAATTTTGCAAGGGCGTTAAAGGAGCTTCCGAGATCTTGCTTTCGTGTTGCAGGAAGGATGAATGATGTAAAGAGCAATGCAATTATCTTCCAGGGCACCAAACTAGAAAATCTCATAACGAGAATAATAAATCAGCGTGCCTGCAAGAAGCAGAGAAACGGAGAGGGACAGAGTAAGAGAGAAATAGAGTTAGAGCTCAAAAAAATACACTGTAACTTTGATAATTCGAAGCTGGAGGAACAAGAAAAAATCCAAAAATTATAATTATAAAGGTTACGTCTAAAATTCACATTTTAGCAATACAGGATTTTCCAAGTCTCACTCTTTTTCGACTCTTTCCAATTTCACTCGCGACAATGCTTAGAATGTTCTCCTTATCCTTGAGATAAGTTGACAAAGTGTCCGGTATTCTGCCGCGATTTCAGATTTTTATTTCAAACCCTTTTAAACTTCTAGAATGACGGCGACTTTTTCAGCAAAAGTTGCGAGGCATCAATTGTTGGTCACAGTTCTGTTGTATGGGGTCACCGCACCCACTTTCTTGGGGCAGCGAGGGCGCTTATATCCTTACAAAGAAACATTTTAATCCGATTGGTGGGTGCGCTTTCTACTACCCCCACGGAGGGATTACTGGTAGTCTTAGATCTGCTCCCCCTGGATTTACTTATAGAAATAAGTCGGCAAGGGTCCAGGTATTAGCTGCGAAAAGGAAATTCAGTTAGAAAAGAGTGGAAAACGAATCAGATATACAGGAAAAGATGAGACATATGGCAATCCGAATGGGAGGGAAAGGATACTGGTAGAAGTGTTTGTATTTGTCCCATGTTTAAGGGAGCGACGCCTTTTACGCTTTTTAATGCCAACTAGAGGTTTTATACACTGTAACAGGTCAGTGACTACCGTTTTAGATCTGGCCAATCCGAAAATTCGTGGAGCGTTAGACTCATCGGAGCATTCCTTATGGGAATGTCCGATCCGATGGGTCTCTAATGCAGAAATGCACTGGTTACTAGCAAAACAGAAAATGTATAACCTTGTAAGACAGGTACGCGTTTGAAGTGATTAACAAATTAGCAGATAGAATTTCCACATCAAAATACTTAGAATTTGTAAATAGATAGTTTACATGTTATGCATGTAATTATATTGTTAAACTTATCAAAGTTAATTTTGTTACATACATTTTTTACAGTTATTCTAATAAATTGTAATATATGTTGTTAAATTTGTTAAAGTTAATTTTGATAAAGAAAGTTTTATATTCTCCTGTAATTGTAATAAATTGTAATGCTGATATATTGAAAATAATAAAGAAGTTCAAAGAATCCAGTATATATTATAATTAAGGCTAGACTTAATGGATATATAATTTAAATGTGTAGGAAGCTCAAGCCACAACTAAAGGTGCATGTGTTTTAAACAAGGGGATGTGGGAGCGGATAAAGAAGCTCAAGGCCGGCAGCCAGGAAAGCTATCCCACCTCCAAACTGCATTTCAACTACATTCCGACAAAACAAACAACACATGGTCGAAGTTATATTAAATTTCCCCGTTTAGATTAATTTTTGACTGACATTTCTGAACAAAAACTCCGAATTAAGGAAAATGAAATTCGAATTACATGTGAATTTTTACATTGCTTTGATACAAAATTCAAGAGACCGAGAAATGTCTTAGAATTATTGACGATTTCAAATTGTAAACGTTGGAATCATCCGAGTTGGACTGCTCGTATGTTTATTCATTGTAAGGTTCTGTGTGACAACCTCGCGGCTTGCCCCTGTATAATCTTGGACTGATTCTATGGACGATTGGTATAAAAAAGTTATTAGTTCTGCTGCTTATCGAAGGCACAGGAAGGATAGTTATCCGTTTATTTATTATCACTTTAAGATCCTTCAGGGTTCATTGGAATATACTATGGGTATTTCTTTGTTGTCAGGTATGATGTGTTTTGTTTCTGATAACCATGTTACGGCGCTCTTTACTTTGGTTTTATCATATCTATACTATCATAATATTTTGTCGCTTACTGGGTAATGAAAATGGTATACCGGTATTCACCTGTTACATAAAAGGAAACCGAGAATAACTTGTATCGGTTTGATCGAGAGATATATTTAAGCTTTAATTTCTCCCAAATACTAACATGAGCCTTATAGGTTAGGTGCGCCGTCTCTTCCAGTCAAAACGAAGTTTCACATTCAAACCAAAGTTTCAAATTGAAAGTGCACCAGAAATACGCATTTAAATATGAAAATAATTAAAAATATATTGTTTCAGAAACATCCGTGTGTGTGTGAGAGTGTGAACTACAGAAATTATACTAATGTGGTATTGCCAGACGAACATTTTCAAGAATTCCTGGCAACCCAATCCTATGCTTGGAAAAGTTCCTGTTATTTTTAATGGTTTCAAAATTGACCCTAACTACACATTTTATTTTAGCGAGTGAGTGACTGAGTGGTGTTTAAGGGCGCGTCGACAGCCAGATCATTTGGACCCGATATTTTTATTGAAATATCACAAATTTGATACATGCAAACGACGAGTAAAATATATAACCTCGTTAATTTCATTCTTCCTTAATTTAGTAGTTTCTATATAAGAGAGTCTAAAGTCACAAATAGAAATTTTGATATCATGAAAATATAACATTTATATGAAATAGTAATGTGACGGGCGTGGCGCAAAACAGAAGACTGTCGGGGGCGGGTGCTTCACGCCATACATATGCCGGGCCGGCGAGTGGGCAAAGGTGTTCAAGGTCAGGCTGCCTCGCGCAACGGTTTGTGTGTACGTGACTAATAACAGAAGCACCTACCCAGAAAGGGCTTTCTCCAGAACTTTCGAGAAAGATCTGGCCACATGATCGTTGGGATGTGTGCAAAGTCGAGAAAGGTCCTGTGACATCATCCCCTCTATATAGGTAGGCGAGGGACAACAGAGGAGTGAGTTTTACAGATACAGACATGAGTTGGTTAGCGAGTGCGAGACAGCTGTGCGTGTATGTCGTCACGAAAGGTACGTTGATTGTCGTAAAGAAGATTCTAACGGGAAATCCCCGAAAACCGTAAGTCAGGAAAGCTGACTGCGGGAATCGAACCCACGACCTCACGAATGTAGGCCACATGCGTTACCGCCTGAGCCATCACACTCGGTAGAGGAAGTATTGCATCCCACCCAAAAACTCGATACCTATCAAGATTTCACTAAAAATACATATTCTGAAATGGTACCTAAAGAAAAAGTCTGATGTGTTGCGCTCACATGACTTTCTCTACTCTTGTACTAACCATGTTCACAAACTCTTATTCCTACATCTTCGTGTTTGTTGAGATAAACATTTGTACAAATCATCTTATTATTTCCTTGTAGGTGTACAAGAAATACTGGAATACGCTAGGCTTTGAGCGATAGTCAAATCTTTTGAAGCTTTGAAATCCCGTTCTTTTTGCACGCTTAACATATAAAAAAGTGAACATCGATGTTCCATTTCACGAAAGTTTTAAGTTTACCGAAACCGACACAAATAACAAGGAATGTCTCCGACATGGTTCACTCTACAAGAAAATTTACTTGGACACAAATTGTGTGCTTTAGCGAGATCTACATTTTTTGTATAGTAAGATTTTGCCCATTCCTTATGGTGTACGAGTTATTCAAGTCATCCAGAGTAAACAAGACTACCTAGGCAATAGTCAGAAAATTCAAAATATACATTTAATTTGTCATAAAAATATCTTGAACATATGACATTTTATTCAAATTCGTTGGAGCCATTTTGAAGAAAATCAAAATTATCGAAAAATTTTCCATGCAAAGGGTAGCTTAGGGTGGGGCTATTTTCTTAAAAATCTTCGTGTCGCATCCTTGAAAGACATTACCTCAACTTAAATACCAACTTTGGTTTTTAACCGACTTTTCGTTTTTGAGTTATGCTGTCCACAGACGCGCGCGCGCACACACACATACACACACGCGCGCGCGCGCGCGCGCGGACCTTTTTCTAAAGATGCTTTTCTTTTTTTGATTCAGGGGGTCTCAAAACATATATTTCCGGTGAAATCTCCACATCGAATTTTTGGGTGGAATACAATACTTCCTCTACTTTGACGCACACGTTCCTCTCCGTCGATGACGTCGCCTTTAAGACCTATAAGATCTCGTGTTTGGTGTCCGGACTAGCTCTAGCAAGAGGTCCTAATCTACAGGGTATGCGCGAGTTGTGGTAGGAATGGAACCAAACGAAGAATTAACCAACATTTAACTTTATTTGCAAATTTCCAGATTTGTAGAGAACTGCCCACGATATTTAAATAGAATGTAACTTTGTAACTTCAACTACAACGTTGTAACACTTTAACTTTGTCACTCTTTAGCAACCGCCGAATTATGTATACGCGCTAGCTTACGTACAACTCAGAAATTGCACGTGTATTCTCGGCTCGATTCAAGACGAGTGTGTGTTGCGTTGCATTTGTTTTGCGTGAGCAACACGAAGGAAGCGATTTCCATTGGCTAACTTTAGAGCACGTCATGGTAAGATAGGAATCAGCCCGCGGAATCACTATGGCTTCGTACAAACAACAATTGCAACCTTATCACTCATTTAAATCTGCCTAGGCTTCCATTCTTGAGACTTTAATCTATTCAGCTTTATTACGTCTTCCCCTTAACTATTGGCTAGAATCTCCTTTTGTTTCTATTATCAAATATATATATATATATATATATATATATATTGACATTATAATTTCGGTTTCAACTTACTAGCAGAGAAAGCAACAAGTCTGATCTTATGCCCGCCCTGTAGAGGCTTGTGTGCCTCACGTCCAAGAGGTCGCGAGTTCGAATCTCGCTTAGGGTGAATTACCCGGTTACGGCCTTTACCCGAGTTTTTCCCGTATCCTGAGAAGATGAATGTCGGGTAACAACGCTCTATGGACCTCGGGCTCATTTGAGCCTCATTTCATTCATTCATCGTTCGATATGACACTACGTTGGCGGACGTTAATAAAAGAAAACGGCTTACAAAATCTTATTCCTCTATCTTCATGTTAGTTGAGATAAACATTTGCAGAAATTATCTTATTACTAATTTTCTTGTAGGTGCAAGGAAATATGGAAATACAGTAGACTTTGAGAGATAGTCAAATATTTTCAAGCTGGTCACTATATTATGAAGTCTTTGAAATTTCATTCTCTTTGCACGAACAAGAGAGAAAAAAGTGAATAACAACCTTCCCTTTGAGAAAAGCTTAAGTATTGGAAAACTCACACAAATAACAAGGAATATCTCCAAAATGGTTCATTCTACAAAATAGTATTACATTTGGACAAAACTTGTGTGTTAACGAGATCTACATTTTTGGTATAGTAGGAAAGCTTTATCTGTCTCTTACGGTTTGTGTGTCTGTCAATAGAATAGCTCGACAAAAAGTCGATTAAAAACCAAAGTTAGTATTAAGTATATTTCAAGAATGTGACACGAAGATTTTAGAGATAATTCCTACACTGTCACTAACCCTCTTTGTGCTTGCCACAAAAGACGTTTCACCCGAAACCTGAATGGGCGTTTTTTTTTTTTTATAATAAATTAACGTCCTCCAACATTGTGTCATATCGGACGAATGAATGAAATGAAATGAAATGGGTGAAATGATGCTCAAATGAGCATCCATGGAGCTTTAAGTTACCCGACATTCGTCTTCTCAGGGTAGGGAAAGCCTCGGAAAAAAACCTTACCCGGATAACTTACCTATATAATGTATAACTTACCCTAAGCGAGATTCGAACTCGCGACCTCTTGAACGTGAGGCAGACACGCTAACCATCACGCTACAGAGGCGGGCAGAATGGGCGTTGTCTATTTGTTTACTTGCAAGACAGAAGGAAACAGGGAGGGGTGACAGTAGGGGTAAAGCATGTCACACTTCCACTGCTCATCTTGCCGGCCCTGCTCTATAGTGAACATGGGTGAAAGGAAGTGCATTACGATTGCTGAAAAATTATGCATTTTGAAAGTAGTGAAGGAAAGTGGCAACATGAAACACACAAAAATTGCTGAGAAATTAGGAATTGCTCCATCTACTGAAGAGCCTTACCATAAACTGGTGGATTTTAATAATGCTGTTAGTACTTTATGGGCTACCAAACATTTTGTGATGCACCATAACATTTCTGAGGAAATAATAGCCAAATTGTGCTGGTTTGAAAATACATTCACGCCATGGCAGCAGCCAACAAAAAAGAACTCAAAATAACGGACTACTTCATAAAGTGACTCCAACCTTCTTCTTACATAGTTATTTTTATTTGGGTACATCTCTTGTGTTTGTATGGTTTCATATTGCAGATTATAGTTAAAGAATCCAATTATTTCTCGTTCACTTCTTGAACATAACCTGTGGGCTGTATAAATTTTCCAATTTTTATTTACTGACTTTCATTTGTGAATTTTTCACACTTAAGTGTTTATCTTTTGGTCCCCTGGAAAACAAATAAAGTTTTACTGTATTTTTAAAAACCTTTTTGAATTTGCAATACCCATCAGATGGAAGATATACTGCATGTCAGGTTTCTCTTTTTTGGGCATAGTAATTTTTGCCAGATGCTAAAGCTTTTAAACGTTTGGATTTTCATTTTAACTATTTTTTTTGGTAAAGCTGTTACATTCTTCCATCACCAAGATAATCTCTCACACTTGGGATTACATTCCTATAACTAATGCTCAAAGTAATAGACCTTTTCTAAGATGTTGGCTGCCATTCCAATCAAATCTTAATGTACCATCTGGAAATGTCAACCATACAATGACAAAACTATCCATAGAGAAGTTCAGAATGCTCTTGCCTTTCAAATCTAGTATAAGATCCCATAAATATTTTTGAAACAACTCCCAACAGAAGGATTGCCAGTTAATTGCAATTATCCTACATAGTCAGGAAGAATATTTCATAATTAGTGGCTTACTGAGTTGCTGTACCTATATACTACGTGTAAAGAATGGAAACAGTAATTAATACGCATCTCCACTGAACCATGAAAAATTCCTAACTTTTTTCATTCCACACAAAATAATTTATACAGTTTCACTCAACTATAGACTAAAACAATTAGGATCTGACCTACATGAAGATTTTGGAAATAAATAGCACACTAATATCATCACTATTAATTGTGAAGAAGTGTACGACATGATATGAAGGAAGTACTGCTCTGTGTTATAGTAAAAGAAATTACCTGACAATATGATTAATTTCATCCACAACTTCCTCAAAAATTGATAAATATAAGTACAAGCAAATGGTGTCTCATAAATGGTCTACCACAAGGATCTATTCTCTTCTAGTAGGCATCGACATTGTTAAAATTAGGGATGGGACCTCATACAGTCGATGCCTCTGTACCAGGCCTGTCCAACACACAGCCCTTGTCCTGCATGCATCCCGCAGCCCTGTGAATACTTCTAATAAAGCAATTGATTCCTGTTTGAAATGTTGCTAACAACAGGATTGCATAATAGTGACTCTGGTGGCAACTTTGTTCATTTATGATCACGACCAATGCATCCATTTAGTTGTGTTTAGAGCATCTTGGTCAGGGTATTTTTTATATTTGCTATTTACCAGCCTGTTGTCTCATTTGTCTGCATGCTCTAGGTTATGTATTCATTTTGATCTGCTCATATTGTTAGATAGCCAGAGCAAACATGAGCAACATTAGCAAGAAGAGGAAAATAGATGAAAAAAGAAGTTATAGATGCATGGCAATTGGGTTACTTCATCACAGCCAACAATGGCAAGTTGCAATATGTTGTATGCATGCAAATAATGTCTGCTTGTAATGTTAAAACATAATGCTTCATATAAAAAGCAATTCAAGAAGTATAGGTCGTGATGTAAGACATGAACAATTCTTGCACATAAGGGGAAGCTGCTTTCCTTCCCTCCCTCTCTGAAATGACTGAGAGGGAGGGAATAGACAGTCAGTTTGCCGCAAAACACTACAACAGAGCACAGCTGAAACAATTGTAGTTCACATGAAGATTATTGTTAGCACATGGCCATAGTTATAGCAAAACCGCTTTGTTCGTGATAAGCTAAATTTATACATATATGTCATTAGCAATATGCACTAAAGCTATACTGGTGAACTTCACTCCTTCATGGACAGAAACATTAGGACTTCTGTGCATGCATGTTTGTGCCACGTCCCCCACCATCAGCCTTTCAGGTGAGGAGTTCTACTGCACATCTAAGGAAATTGCTCCTGTCTCACCTCACGACCGATACGAGGGGGCTTCAAGAGCTGAAATTTTGCAATACAAAAAAAACTTGAAAAATCGGAGGTATTTTACCAAAATGTGATCTATGCAGACCACTGCTTTAACTGCTTCTTACAGTGTATCATTAGGTTGTAAAAGGGAAGAAAGCATTTAATGATGAAAGAGTGCAATTGCTATGGCAAATGCTTTTGGTGAAAGCCGTTTATCTACAAAATTTGCAACTGTTTCCCTCTCTCATCAATCTCATGACATGTACAAAGTATGGAAGGATAAATAGCGCAGAATTAGAAGAGACAGTTGGAAAATGCAGCTATTTTTCCTTATGTTTGGATGACAGTGTTGATCAGACTTACACTAGTTAACTTTTGAATTTTATACGTAGGATCTTCAATGATTTTTCAACACAAAAACTTCTTCATTTGCATTCTTTAATGGAAGCACAAAGGGTGAAGATATATTTAAAGTAGTAAATGAAACACTATGGCAGTTTTGAAAAGTGCTCTTATATAGCGAATGATGGTGCACCATGTATCAGAGGAGATAAAAGACAGGTAGGCCTGATTAGGAAAGCTGGGATAAGCTGCCAAATGTTCCATTGCATAACTAAGCATTGTTTGGAAAGTCAGTGAAACAAAACAATGCAGATTATGGGAATTTTTAGATGAGGTGCAGGTTCAAGCAAATGTACGTTAAGTGCAGGTAAAGTCTTCAAAAATTCTCTGCACTCGGATATACTCCAGCATTTTTAAAAGACAGTATCAGAGATAGTGAAAGCCTTGTTCGACAGGTTGAAGATCTGGACTTTCTAAGGCATCTGGCCTTCATGACTCACCTGACAGAGTACTCAAATGACTTGATCCAGACACTTCAGGACAAAGATCAAAGTTACGTTAGCGGTTTCAAAAATAAGTTGAAGCTTTTGAAGTCAGCTTTGTCAAGAAATGGTTTGACACTTTCTAGAATCATATCTATGACATTTTCAGGTCAGGTTTCAGCAAATTATGGAAATGAACGTCAAATACTCCCAAATTTGAAAAGCTCATAGCATGGAGTTCCTACCTAAAAATTACAACCAGTACAAATAAACTTTGACCTATCTAAAATACCAAGTTTAGCATGCACAGCACAATTTATAGACAGATGAAACAAGTAAATAAATCCAAAGCAATTTACACTGATAGCTCTTTAGTGGCAACAGCTCTGCCATTATAATTTATTTCAAACAAAAGACACTCCAAACTGCCAGAACAATGAAGTCATAGAAGCCCTATCCTGTAAGAGGTAAAATAAAAAGATAATGAATATTTTAATTTCCCAGGCTTTATACATCTAATTTTGAAGCTTTTTTACTTTGTTGGCATACATGGCCCTGATGCATGTTTATTTTCAACTGTTTTGAATATTTATTGTTCACAGTCAAAACAGTCATATGAGTGCTTGCCAAACTTTACTTTCAAAAAAGATGGATCAAAAGATTTGCATTTAATTTTGCTTGAAAAATGGAATAAAATGCAGTGCCACATTCGAAATGTTGACTATGGCTTTTGGTGAATCTACAAAAAGCCAAGGGTTTATGAGTAGCATAAACATTTCAAACAGGGTCGAGAAGACAAAGACAACCACCCCAGCACATCAATTACTGACAACAATGTGGAAGAAGCAAAGAAAATGGTTCTGGGAAAATTGCTGAATCACCATCAGAGAGCTTGTTGATGATGTCGGCATATCCTTATGCTCATGCCAAGCAATTTTTCCGGATATTTTGGGGATCAAACGTGTAGCAGCAAAGTTAGTTTCGAAATTAAATTTTGACCAAAAGCAATGTCATGTAGACATCGCTCAGTAATCAGTCAACAAAGTTGACAATTTAGAACTTCTAAAGGAGGTTGTAAGAGGTGACAAAACATGGATAAATCTTCCCAATGGAAACTGCCTGAAGAGCCAAGAAGAAAAACATTTTGATAAGTACTATCACATGTGAAGGTTCTTCTCAGTTTCCTTTGATTAAAATGGCACAGAGCATCATGACTTCCTGCCCTTTGGTTGTATAACAGTCAATAAAGAATACTACCTGGAAGTTGTGCACTGTCTGTGTGAAGCAATCTGAAGAAATGACCAGAATTGCAACAAAACCACTTGTGGAAATTGCATCATTGATAATGTTCCTGCTCATACCCCAATGCCTCTTGTTGCCTCAGCCACCGTATCCATTGGTCTGGGCCCCCTGCAACTTCTATTCCCGAGGCTGAACAGAACCATGAAAGGACATCGTGGTGCCACCACTGAGATAAAAGCAGAATTGTTGAAGGAGCTGAACACCATAAGGCAAAGTACCAGAAGTGTTTCCAAGATTTGAAAAAGCACTGGCACAAGTGTATTACATCTGAGAGGATTCCTTTGAAGGGGACAAAGTTGACAATAAAAAATAAAGATTCTTTAACCCACTTGCATCTTATAAATATGGCTTGCAACTAACCAAGAAATCAGATTTAAATCCTGTAGCTGAGGAGCTGGTAAAAGCTTAATGATTAAAAAAAATCATATAAAATCAATCACTATTTTTTGCTGAAAATTTGCATGCACAAATTAAAAGCATAAACTCACCAATACTGTTGTCCTACTACTGCTCTTGTGTGTGATAAGCCTCAAAGCAATCCTCTAAATGAAGGGCAACATCACAATGTTTACACTGCCACACAATTTCACTTTGTTTGCCCCTACTGTAGCACATGACATACCTTTTAGTCATTTTTCTTTTCACTTGAAGGAATATACAAGGGTGGTCTCAAAAGTTTCCAACCTCAACATGAGGATGGCAGCACTCATAAATAAAAGCTAGTGAATTTTGTTGTTCATCTGTTGACAGTTACTCACCAAAGTTTCAGCCATTTTGGATGCTCAGTTGTTATGTAACAGTCATTTTGAGTGAATTGATGTTTTTTTATGAAAATGGACAAAATCGAATCAAACTGTCATTAAATATTTGCTTTTGAAAGGCAATACGCCTACGCAAATAAAAGTTGAGTTGGATTCTGTGTATGGGGACTCTGCACCATCATTTACCACAGTAAAATTTTGGGCAGCTGAATTTAAACATGGCTGTAAGAGCTTGGGAGACAATGAACGTTTGGGATGTCCAAAAACTGCAACTATGGACGAAAACATCGCAGAAGTTCACCAAATGGTACTAGACGACCGCCGAATTAAAGTGAGAGAGATAGCAGAAGCTATGAATATGTAAAAAGGATGTGTTTGTCACATATTAAATCAATATTTAGACATGAGACAGCTGTCTGCACGTTGGCTGCTGCATTTGCTCGTTACCCAAAAACTTATTCGAATGAACATTTCCAATGCTCTATTGGTGCAGTTTAGGTGCAATAAATCCCAGTTTTGGCGCCAATTAATTACTGTAGATGAAACTTGGATACACCATATGCGCCCGAAACGAAAATACAGTCCAAACAGTGGATTGCAAAGGGTGAACCGGCTCCAAAAAAAGCAAAAACTTTTTTCGGCTGGGAAAGTGATGGTGGATGTTTTTTGGGATGGTCATAAAGTTATTTTAATCAATTATCTTCAAAAAGGAAAAACCATTACAGGAGCATACTATGCATCATTACTTGACAAGCTGAAGGCAGAACTTGCAGAAAAATGGTCACATTTGCAGAAAAAGAAAATCCTGTCTCACACCTTGGCGGTTGCAATGGTGAAAATCCATGAATTACGGTTTGAACTGCTTGACCATCCACCTTACTCACCAGATCTAGCCCCAAGCGACTTCTTTTTGTTCCCTCACCTGAAAATTGCACTCGGACAGAGATTTTCGTCAAATGAAGAGGCAATCGCCTTCGTGAACAATTATTTTGCAGAGAAAAACGCCAAGTACTATTTGGACGGGTTACAGAGATGGGAGCATTGCTGGGAGAAGTGTGTAAAGTTACAAGGAGACTGTTAAAAAATAAAAATCTGAAAAAATGTCTACATTTCAGACCACCCTCGTACATAGGAAAGTGAGCCCATGATTTGGCCTGTAGTCTCAAAGGTGTTGTACTGGAAGAAGGTTGGCCTCAAATCAAATACTCTGGTAGCTGCTGCGCACTACTTGTTCTAAAGTCTGCATAGCCTGCCTTCTTCTTTCCTGTCATTTTGTAATCCACAACAAAGGAGTCGAAAATACACATGTCCAGAAGGTAGAAAAATATTTTTCTATACCCCTTCACTATGCGTCGCAGGATGGGAAACAGCTGTCACTTATTCCTGTAAGTCAACGCCCCTCATTCCCTTTTGGTATTCAAAGACTCATTTGAGTTTCTGAACCTTCTCTCTTAAGCTTGACCTTGTTTTCTTCTCACCTTTCCCATTTCCGTGACGTCAGCTGATCATGTGTTTAGTGGAGAGAAAATACACATCCTTGGTATCTCTCCACCTCATACAAAGGATGTTTCTGGCACTTCATATCTTGCACTCCCCACACTTCAGTTTACTTGTACAGATATCGCATGGCATATATTTTCTATTGGGTCATACCATTCCAATTACATTTGTTTGCTTTTCAGTGAGTCTTCTAAATAAATCTGGAGAACCAATCATCTAAAACTGAGACCTGGTTCAATAATGGTTGACACATAGGAGCACTACATTGGTACTGGTGGGAAGACAAGAATCTACTATATCTTCACCTACATAGATTTTGAAGTAAAGGGAGTAACCTGAATTAGATTCACAAATTTTGAAAACCTTTATGCCAAATCTTGCTCATTTGGATCTATTGCACTGCACAAATAACATACAGTCCCTGAATTTTATTAGACTTTCATCTAGAGCAATATTCTGACAAGGGTGATATATTTCTGAAAGATTTGAAGACAAATTCTGTATGGTACATTTGTAATGTGCCTTCCATGCACTGGCTGGAACTCCCCGAGATTGCTTCATCGGAGATGAGGGGTCATTTTGTTTTCACCTTGCAGGTTTCAAACTACATACACTTTTTATATAAATGGATTTTCTGTTGTTGTTTTTTAGTGCCTTGCATCTGGCAATGAAGCCATTAGCATTCGTGCTTTCCAATACTTTTGAACTGTAGTTTCTTCTGATCTTAATGCTTCACAGGTCTTCAAGTGGTCTTCGTTCATTTCTGCTGGATCGTTACACAGGACACATATTGGTGAACATCCATGAAATGTAAGAAATGAGAATCAGCTTGAATCTCTCCCTTCTCATACAAAATTGGGGTGTCAAGGCATCAGTTTTTTCTCCAGTACAATTGAATACACGAGACGTCAAAATAACTAAAGCAATATAGGCCCTGATTTCATCTGCCGTAGTGCTAAACCATTTTTCATCTTTCAACACCTCTGTTGGGATTGTTCAACTGCCTTATTGCATAGGCATTCATTTCGTCACATTTTGTCAAACGGCAGACGGCATCACTGACGCATGCTTGTTCAACAAGTCTTTACAAACATCACTATTTACAGCAACAGGGTAGAGAATGGTGTCAGTTTTAGTTCAATTCTAGTCACACTCATCTTTCTGCATTGTAATGTGAATGTGTCTCGAAGGGCCTGGCATGTCATCATTGGCTACATAATTATTTTGTTCACTACTTTCTCTTTCATTATCACTGTCACTAGAACCTTCTTTGGCCCCTGGTTCATATTCAGAAAAATCACCACTTTCACTGTCGCTCTGATACTTTGTAACAGTTTTCTCAAGCCCTTGTCAACAGCGTGCATATTTTGCGGCCATGATAGCTCCTGAGGTACATGAAATAATGCTAAGATAAAATTGTTTTTTGCTGGTTTAAACACAGGGAGTTATGTCATACTGAGCAGAATTAGAAACATCACATGTCAGCATTTCATTCCAGATGTATACAAATGATCTCTATGAAAAGGAACTTAAACTATATAGAACTGTATGAAACAATGCAGCATAGTGAGCTGAGCTTGCCATATGATTCATATGCTAAAAGATGCATGCGATCCCCGGTTGTCAAATGATGCAAATGGGTTAAATAAAAAATTCCTGTTTTTTTAGTATCTTGTATATGTGAACTAGATGATAAATTATCTTCCCCAGTGCATACTGATTACAGAAGTCATTTTAGCATTCCAGATTTAACCACAACCACCTCCCTGTACTACTGAAATACACCTGATACTTTAATTTTATTTGCATTAAAAAAATCACTTGAGTTAATCTGCATTCCATCTCACACTTTAACATTGCTGGAAATGATTAATGATTCAACCTATAAAGCTGCCAAGGATACTTTTCTTTGAAATACACTCCTCAAAGTTCCATTCCAAGATGTCAACATTCATTTGAAACGATTTTAAAAACCTCTTGGGTTGCCTTGCCAAATAGTCACATGAAGTGAATAAACTCCACCACACCCTTTCCAGAGCAAACTGAACAAACTGCTAGGATCACATACTTTGGTCACACCAAACTCACACTCTACATCCTCTAAGGTCATCCACCTAAATGCAACACAAGAGAACCTGGCGCAACTAATTATAAATGCCTCACAGTACATTGACTGAAGGAATCCCTTAAATCCCTAGAAACCTAAGCCTCTCAATAAAGCGCATTAGTGCTTGTAAAAACCTAATAGTTTTTCCATTTGTACAAAATCATGTAAAAAATATTTTGATGTAATACCAACATATCTATGTATTTTATCAACTGTGAATAATGTAATATTGTATTGTAATTATATTAATAGCTAAAGACATGTAAAACAATGGTTTCCGAAGTTGCTAAAAGAACAAGCAGTTGGCTGACTAAACAAATATCCAATTAAAAAGAAAAAAAGTGTGGAAATCAAGAGCTAAAGAGCAACCTCAAGCCTTTAAAATATAAACAATTACAAAAATCAGCAGCTGGAACTCATATGACTAAAAATTACTATGTAAATGCTATGTTTCCAGGAGCAAATCTCATTTCAGAAAAACAGACATGACTTTTCAATTTGTAAATTCAGCATTCAGCAAGTTCCTGGAACCACAAGAGGGCTACAACTTGACCACAATGAATTAGCAGTCGAGCAAAGGCTAAAATGGAGACAATTGATCTCTGAAACATGTTACTAGTGTAAATCTATATATAACATTCACAAGTCAACTTCAACCATTTTTTTCAACAAAATGTTATCCATAGTTCAAAATACTCTGGTGGTTCACTATATTTTACTAAACCCACCATTACTATTATTTCTCTTAGGGCTAGTTGCATGAACTCCAAATAAAGCTCTGTTAGACATTCCATGGTTAGGCACTAAATTGCGTTGTACAATACCCAAATAGTCTATCAAGAGAAAAATCATAGACTAACTTATTCTGATTCCATGCAGGGTTAAGCTGTTACTCCAAGAATAGAGCACAAAAAGAAAAGTGACTAGTTTGGTACTGGACACAACCTTGTCTCACATTATGAATTTCTTTATATTTTTTACAAACCAGAAAGATTGTTGAAGTAGTCTAAGAATGATAAATGGAATGGAATTCAAGCTTAGGAAAAATATTGTATAGACATAATTTGATTATTCAGAAAAAGAGAAAAGGTATATAAAATCAGGTTATTGTTTGAAACATAATGTACCTAGAATATTATTCAGCAAAATACATATAATTTTATGGAAACTGTAGTTAAATACTATCCAAAATAAATGCAAAATACAGCACAATACACTACTACAATGTGTAGCAATGTACAGAGGAGGTCAAGTTATCGACAAAAACAAAAAACTGGCTACTTCATAAGGTACAGAAACATTCAGAATGTAAGATAGCTGCAAGTATGAATATTAATAACATTCTGTATCATATTTCTATTTGGAAGTTATGTATGAAATTAGCGGTGGTGAAGGTAATGACATCACAAGCTCCGTGACGTGAACGGGGTACCGGTGATTACCAAATTAGTTGAGGCCTTCAGAGCTCACATATCTAGTCTAAGATTAAATTTAAATTATTTAGGAACAAATGCATCATTTGTGGTGTATTCCAAACGAATGCGAAGAATAAATGCACGTATCAGTCACTTGTTTGGGTATGAAACCAACCCATTAGATCACATTAGAAATAATTTTGTTAGAATAGGAAAACAATACAAAATAATGCTTTGAGATTTAAGTGTTGTCATCAGCAAAGTGAGAGTAACAGGAATGGTTACTAGTACAAGGTACAATTTTGTACAAAATGTAAGGTTATATACACCCATACTCGTACCCTATGACAAGAACTCTCAGCATATGTTGAATAACGTAGTTGTAAAATCATAATATTGCATCCATACATCCTTATGGACATTCATAATTATTTCATCACTGTAAATAGCTTAATAATAGTTTAGGAGCAGCTGATAGTGAAAATAATGCAAATTGCTACACAAATTTCAGAAAAATAAAGCAGTCACTATGTGTCAAGTTGGCCATGAGTGATTTGTGGTTTAACCAACATTAATATTAATTCTGTTAACAGTTGAGTAGCTATCTTGGGAATAAAACTGCATTGTACAACTTGTCGCCACTTTATATCCTTGATCCGGTGTTCCAAGAATAACTACAAAATTTATTCAAGTTCATACAACCAGCCCTTATTGGTTTAGCATCAGTTGAGTAATTACGTATTGTTCTATAATTTGTAGAAATAAAAATGTAATGTTTATTTCCAGGAAGATATGGGAGTGGAGACATGACATGGTAGCATTGGATAAAGCTTTTCACAATAGAAATGGAGGCAACTCTAGATTAATCCTGGAGCACTGAAAGATAAATACAAGATGGAAATGATTTCAAGCCAAGTTAAACCTTGTATATGTTTTTAAACAGAAAATAAAATCACCTTCTGGCTTATAAGAATGTGATTATAAATAGTGAAACTTTGTACACCTACAAGTGATAACGGAGAAGAATGTCTATTAAACATGTTCTAAGTGAAACTTCAGTGTCACCAATCCACTCACAATTTTAATTAAGATGAAATGTATGCACTGTTTAATGTTCCTTTATATAAAAAGCACTAATTTCAGTATTCTTCTAAGTTACATAAATAACTTTCTTTTATGCCAAGTTTTAAAACTGTTACAATGTTCCTAATGCTACTATGATGATGTGCCATTAATACAGCAAAGTCTAATTATATGGTAAGGGTGAAACAGAGGAAAAAAAAAAAGTTGGCTCAAAGGTTTAATATCTTCCAGATAGATTTACTAGAAAGCAAATGTGCTATTTTTTTAGCATAAATGCTTAGCTATTATTATAGCCTTTACAGTCTGTTATATCAAGACGCCATAGCTGCCTAGGATTTTTCTCTCTAAATTATTTGCATTCAGCACAAAGAGTGACGTTACATCACCTTTACTGCTATTCACAAGAAGGCACATTTGCTGCAGTTTCGAAGTTTAGACCAATCAGTTGCTCGTGCTCGTAACTACCAATGTTCATATACCATCATTCACAAACATAAAAGTCAAATATAAAAATGCATTTCTTTATTAACAGTACCCAAAACTTGGAAGCAATGAAACGTTAACTCATGGACAACAAATTGGATCTATTACAGAAATATTAACTTAAAATGGAAAGAAACAATTTAACGATCCCAATATGCTGATCTTGTTCACTGTATCGACATGTGTCATTTAACATTTACAATAATTTTTATACAAAATGTGACAAAAAACATTCTGCAGGCCAAACAGGAGTGTGAGTGGTATTGAGTCCAGCTTTTACTGCTGCTTGCAATCATTTGGATTCCCATTCTTAGGGGCAGTTGCATGTTTGTTGCTGGAATTAAACTCTGGATCATCGTCATCGTCATCCTCCTCCTCTTCCTCCTCTCCTTCACCTTCATCCTCCTCTTCATAATCTTCATCCTCTAAGGCTTCACCTACAAACAGGAAGAATCATTGGGCACTGTCAATTTATGAATCTTACAACCATTTAATGTTACAAAATTGGTAGTTATAGGGTTATTATTGCTGGCGAAAACAGGTAGAGGTATCTTCAATGGCAAATTTTAAGGCACCAGCCATAAGAAAATAAAATACGGTTTTCTATAGCACATTGCAAATAGCATTATATGGGAGTCAATTATTCTTCCTAAAGGTGTACTCTTAATACTTCTGCAATAAATCATAGCAATATAGTGTTAAAAGTGTGCAAAAATCCATTAAGTGTTTTGGCAAATATGCAATACTAACCAATATTTTTAACATACATCAACTGGAATATTTTGTTTTAAATGTTCATTATACAATTCACGATTTAACATACACCATTTTGGCCCCATTGGTGCATCAAATCTAGGGTTTCACAGTGAGTCAGAATACCACAGAATAATTTTAAGGCAAGATTCAAGGGTTCTATTTGAGCGATTTCTTTTGGACAATATATAATCACAAACATCTTTAACTATAGGACTTTTACATTTTTCAAATGCTGCACTGACTTAAATGAAATTATACCAAGATGCAGATTGCATCTTTTTACAAGGCATTGGCAGAGTTTTGAAATAAGAGTAGCAGAGTGTCTTTAATTTAAATCATGGAAAATTCTTATATTGACTTAGTATCTTTAATTATATGGTACTAAATCCATGTGCTCTGAAATAGGTCCAAATTTTTTTTTAAACAATCTGTAGTAGTGAATACATGTGGTCAATATATGCAAGTAACTGGTTAAATTTTCTTCACCATTACACAAATTACTCGAGAAAAGTTAAAACAATGTTAACTGATGCAAATCGTTTGTTAAGATTTTAAACATAGTTAAACTAAGAACAAAACAAGTATTGAACAAGTGTATAAGTGGAAAGGGTAGAATGAGACTGAAAAATTCAATGCCATTGCCAGTATTTGAACCACAGATCTGCCGGTTACTGCCCGGTTGCTCCAACCAGTAAGCTACCATGTGCCTATACGACAAATTCTCCAACTCACTCCCGAAGTGATATTTAATATACAACAGAATCCCTTGTTACTTAACAAAAGTTAATAGTGATGTAAATTTTAAAACAAGAACAAACAATATTCCAAAATGCAAAGAAAACATGCTTTTCCAGTTCTGTCAGAGTAGAGCGATTTGACAATCTCCTTACCCAATATGGCATCTGAAAAATATTATCTAGCTTGGTAAGACATTTAAAGGCATATATTCCCAATAAGAAAATGCTTAAATACAACTCCTGAATCATGCCTTATTCTGACTCATCCTGTATGAAGAGCAAATGGGATATACCGGAAGAGCAAAAAAACCTCTGAACAGGCTGCACTGTGTTTTTCTGTCCACTTCCTTGGCACTCGTTGCAGTCTGCTAACATAGAAAGGCACAGACAAAACCATACATTTTTATAACTACTTTTAAAGCCTTTGCTTACCATTTTTATAAAAGATGCTGAAACTGCCCACCATCGTCCATACATTTGACACTCTTTAGGAAATTATCCATCACTGATTGAAGTACACATTGAGAAATGCTGGCAATTTTCTAGTGGATAATTCTTCCAGGGTGTGTGTATTTGTCTTATACCACTAGATTTTAAGTTACCCCAGAGACAGTAACCACAGGGAGCTAGGTCAGGGGACCACAAATATCTACTAATAATTCTGTCCTGAAACACTTTCAATTGTTCTCATCGAAAGACTGGTCGTATGAGCTGTTGCAGTGTCTTGTCGAAAAAAGGCAAAATCATGCTCCCTGTCAATTCAAATAAAAAAAAAAAAAAATAAATTGTATTCACATATGTACAGGTGTCAACTGCTGACTCAAAAAAAGTTGGCCCTATAACTGAAGTAACTCATGACGAAAAATTTGGTGTATGGTGCACCATTAGCAGAGAAAGGTTTCTCTGAGCTACAATAAGTTTCTTTCTCTGGGGTAACTTAAAGTGTACAAGACTAATGCACACACCCTGAAAGAATTAAAACAAAATATCTGCCAGGAAATTACCAGCATTTTTCAATGTGAAACACAGCGAGTGATGGACAGTTTCCTAAAGAGGTGCCAAAAACTTGACAACAGTAACCAGTTCCAGCATCTCTTATGAAGTTGATCAGTAAAGCCTTTAAAAGTAGTTTTAAAAATGTTGTATGGTTTCATCCGCACCTTTCCATGATAGTGGCAGACAGCAATGAGGATGCTGACAGGCAAAATAGTGTGCAGCCCATTTGTAGGGAGAAGTGTTCTCCCAGTAGAACTCAATCTGAGGCCTTCCTTTGTGTAATTGTATTATGTAAATAGTGATTCTGCTCAACCTAAACTTGCTGAGAATGAGGTTAAAATCAGTTTCTCTCAAGTACACTAGTTATCAGAGTGGACAGATAAAACATTAAGCTAATGCAATCAAATCCAATATAGAATGGAAAGTACACATACCTGTATAGTACAACACTGCTCGAGGAACAATTCTTTCTCGTATGTAGTGGCCAATTTCAAAATCACTCGTAAGAAGAGATTGTGTTTCCTCATCCATTTCTGCTTCCGGATCATCTGGCACTAAAAAGAAAAAATCTCAATTTTCATGCAAGCATTAGTTTAACTAAGCTTTAAAGTTCAGATGACCAGTTTCTTGAAACTTGCACAGTTTATATAATAATCTTTTGTTTCTCCTTTCAAAAGACAAGTGTGTGTGTATACATATGGTACATGATCAGTCCCAAGTGACTAATCATCCCACAACAACCCTCTGAACAAAATCATGTTCTAACAGATGACACTGAAGAAGTAAGAGGTCTTGTTCATTCTTAGCTACTTAAAATTAAAGTGATGCAAACCCAAAACAGTTATTTACAAAAATATTTTGACATTTACACACAGCCATGGAAAAAATCACTGACCACATTAGGAGAGCAGAATATTTCTAAGTCCCATGTCGTGTTACAGTATGGTTTACAAAAAGGATATTTCCAACTTGCGGCTGAGTTTGAGTCTCTGTTCCATGTGTGATCATCTGTTACACAATTAGGCTTATTTTAGTCACCACTCGCATTTGTATTTGCGAGTGTGTATATAAGTACAAATGGTAATTCAATACAGCCTATTTGTGTGTCTAACAGGCGATAACATATGTAACAGAGACTGTCAAACTAAACTGCATGTTGGAAATATTGACTTGTGTACACTACAGTGTAACACGACGTGGGGCTTAAAAATACTGTGCTCCCCTGATGCACTCAATCATTTTTTCCATGTCTGTACAAATTAGTGTCACTTTTACTGTAGTCCCCAACAGCTGGAGAGCTGCAGAAATGATACAATATCCTTACAACAGTAATATCAATGATATCTACACTTACAACCACGAGACTGAAAACAAAAGTTGACTGCAGTATATTACTTAAACTGGTTCTCTTCTATCTTCCTTTCATAGAAGTTCTCTTCTGCCTACTAGTTAGCGCAGCTTATTGAGATATCCCAAAAAAACAACCTTGACATTTTCCCCCCATTATGGTGTAGTCTGGTTATATTTGGTGATATCCCATCCATTGGGTTGCATTAGTGCCGCCAACTGTTTGTAACATATAACCATGGCAAAGCTATGGCCATAGTTGGTGTTATTGCGTCTAGAACAGTATATGCAATTATAGTTAGTGTTATTTTTGTGAACGCTACACAGTAGTGCATCTCGTATATATTACGACATTTAGCGCTCCGAAGTAATTTTATCCAAAAGTGTTATTGCAGCACAAGATTTGCTGAAGGTCAGTACGTTCATCATGTGTTGTGAGGTAACGATGTTCAAGCATTATATCATTTGAAAGCATGTTACTTTAACACTGATATTTGAGGTTAGAAGTGGCTTTATTATGTACGTCGGCAGGACTGCTTTTTGTGATACTTCCGTCAGCTGTTTAGTGTAATGTCGGCCATTTTGAACTCCTGGGGACTGCTGATAAACTGTGCCGACTATAGTTACATACTTCAAGCTGGCAGCTAACCTGAAAGCCTTGCACAATCTGCTCTATCAGTCCCCTAAATCATCACTGTAGTCATAAGATTCAGGTCTGGCTATGAATAACCATCTTAGATGGCCCAATTTGAAACCTAACTTTCCCCTCTCCCCCACAAAAGGGTAATCAAATGAACATACAAAGAAGATAAAGAACTTTAGTTTCAAATCATGCCTATAGAAACTTACCCTAATTTCATTAACAGAATGGATATGTTGCAAGATCATAGACCAAAATAAGCTTGAGTTTAAATGGGAAGGTACTGAAATTGAGGCTAAAAATATTGTTAGATACTTGAACTTGCCACAATGAACATTGTCATCAACTTGATAAAATGTAAGAGTTGGCAGTCAGATGTAATTACTTTTGGACAGGGACTCGCTTTCATTTTCATTAGTAGCTATCTTTTTATTAAGGACAGCATTTATTCTTATTTTTTATAATATGGCAATTGCTTTATCCTTTTCCAACCTTCATTAAGCAAAAAGGAGTGGTCCTGCCGTTGGTCACTGGGTTCCTTGGACCTAATCAAGAGGTTCAATTATTATATTAGCCTCAAAAATTTTGTAAAGTGAAATCAGTATCACCTCGTATTTACATTCCTGTCTTTTGCAATTTCTCATCGTTAACACTTTTTGTTGGTCTCCTCAGATTTCCTACGTACACAATGTATTAAAATCCTCTGATTTAAGTTTTTGAATTATATTTTCTGCCACTTAAGTCATGCCATGCAGTTTGACCAGGAAAAAAGTCAGACCAAAATGGTATACCATAACATTTCAAAACAAGGTTTAGTATGATTTAACTGTCAGGTTCTGCAAAACTGCATAAATGAGAACCAAATAAGTTATGCTAGCGTTAGGTGGAATTACTCTGATATCTTTAGTGTTGTTTACTTACTGTCAATGCAATAACCATCCCTGTACTGTATAACAAATATAGATTACTTGAAAGTTAACACGATAACAGCACCAGTAGAACAATCAAGGATGTAAATTTACTGCACTTAAAGCCTAAGAGTTTTACAGGAAATTTTGATATGATACTTACTACATGGTGGAGTGAAAAAATTGAAGAATGAATCATTCTGCACTGTCTTTGTAACTGTCCTAACAGATCCTTTTGACTTGTGCTTCTGCTTCTTTTTAATTGTTTTCACTGTTACATTCTTTCCTTTTTTCCAATCAATTACACAACCCTGCAAAATGCAAATTATGAGAAATGAAAGCAACAGTAAACTACTTCAGTCAATGAAAACCTGAAGCTATTAACAGTAAAGCAATATAAATAAACTAATATTAAATATTTAAAAGTTTCCTCTACATTGTCAATGTACATCACATGACAATGCATTGACAATGTAAAGGAAGCTTTACAAAACAAGTTTGTGATTAATTTCCACAATTATACCATATACAAAAGATAAGTAAAATATTTGTTAATATTAGTTGAATAAAATACTTATTTCACATATGCAATATGTTGATCTAATATGCAGGATTTTGATCCATAAATTTTTCCCTAGCCAGTCAATATAAATTGTGTATCTTCCCATTTGGTACAGCTTTTCTCAATTCTGGACATTCCAATAGGTATTCTCCATTTAAAATCTTGTCAGCATTGCAGATCTTACATGCGTTGTCACTCAAAAAACCAAACTTCTGGAGATGTTCCGCCATTCCTGTCCAGTGGCTAATCTGAAGTGAACAACTGCTTCTTTACTTGAGAATTTTTTTATTTTTTGTACTATTTATTTTATATTAAAATAATTTTTATTGAAAATTTCCTTTTAAATATGTTGGTATTTTTGTTCTGTACTAATTTTGATATTTTTTAGTTTTGCATCTAATCCACAATACTTTATAGGTTCAAGTGTAACACTGCTCCCTTTTTGGCTAGAAAATCTACAGTCTCATTACCAATCACTACCACATGTGCTGGTATCCACTGTAATATCTGTTGAAATTTTGTTTGGGGTAATCTATAATAAGATTTACATCCTTAATATGAGATTAATATGGATTGTCATATCGTTCAATTGCTTTAATGGTAGAAACTGAGTCTATGAGACCAATATATACACTAATAATAAATAATATGCTACGCAACTTTTTAATAACCTATTTTATATCCAAAATAAGTTGTAAAGCTAAGGCATTTGTTTCAAAACCTACTTATCAAAAAATGTAGATCCTGATATCACAATGCTAAAAATGCTAAAAATTATCTACAGCATCAAAAAATAACTCTTTAAAGATGAGAGAAAAAAAGATCTTTGTCCTGCACAAACCACGGTTGCTTTGGATAAAATGCTTCAATATACAAATAATCAACTTTTATAAGACAAAATACATTGCAGACTACACTTGCTACCAAGTAATTATAAAATACAAATTCTGAATATCAAATTGTATTAAGCAATTCAGTACTTTTTTTTTTGGTATACTATAATGTACTTATTTTTTATATTTGCTTAAAAGAATGAATTTTACTGCCATTTACATGTTTGCTTCAACATAACTCATGCTTAAAAGTTCCTGAACTGAAAATTAATGGAGTCTACACAACCATACAAGATGGGTTTAAAGTGCTATCCATACCTTGCATTTGTATATCTCTGGTCCTTCAAAACTAAATGGATCACTTTCATCAGGAGTACATTTCATTTCGTATTCCTTTGTGAGCACTGAATTTGAGAAGTATTCATTTGGTGAAAAATGGAATTCCAAAACAAAGCCCTGAAACAAAAAAATTGAATATGGATATCAAGAATGAACGCAGAATATTAAATATGCCAGTGTTTATTTAAACTCTCAGATACAGTTCCAAAATTAACTTTAACATTCACAGAGAAACAAACAGTTCAGTGAGACATCACAATTGAACTGTCTTAGCAAGCTCCAAAAGCACAAACATACTCATCTATTTGTAAACCTTCCCTGTGTAAAATCTGTATAGTGCTGTTGAAACTGCTGTTAGAGGGTAGCATATTACAGCCATTGCTTGGATCTTTTTTGCTAAACTAGAATAGACAGAGGTAAAGTCAGGACAAAAATTAATCATAACCAGGATCATAACCAAGAATCTTCCACTACAGAAGATTTCTGCTGGGAATCGAACCCGGATCCCTTGCATGGCAGGCAGGTGCTCTACCAACTGCATTATGGGGCCAGCCAGAACAGGAAAGTAATAGTTTATAATTTGTGATTGTTTGGAAGATGACTGCATTGTGTTTCACATTTTGTTGTTAGCTAATGCTGGATTTCTGACAATGAAGTCATTAATCACATTTTACAACAGGATATAAATAACCTTGCTTTTTCTCTTTAGTTTTTCATTCTTATATTACAAAAAGAGTACATGTTAGTATTGTATAACCTCAAATTCAGTGTTTGATATGAAAATGTTGATACTTCTATAAAAAAAACTGCAATTTAATATAAATTCAGTAAAAATATTAAATATATATTCTGAAAAAGAAACTTGGAAGAGCTTTGTTTCACAATTCCAATATGTTTGACATCACTATTTGGACCAGGTGCCCATAAAACTTTATAGCATTAAAATTCAATATACTAATGAACCAATATTGACCTCCTGAAAACTGTTCAAATCTAAAAATGTTTGTTATTTGTGCAAAAGCGAACATGTCCATGTTTAAGTGTGAATGTTAAAAAAATGTTTTCTTTCTAGACTTAATTTCAGAATCAAAGTGATTTTTATACACTCATTAACTTGTTTCCCTTTTAACCGTTTTTTTATACTCAAATTTAGACCAAATAAATTTTATGCCAATTCTGAAAATTCGTATTTGGCAGGCATGTGCGCTCTTGCAGGTTGCTCCTCACCGGTTCTAATTGGAAGAAACATGGATTTTAAGAAAAATAATGCATTATAGTATAAATTACATTAAAGAACAGTGGCGGCTTGTGAAAAAATGTACCAATGTGCTACAATATTTATTCCTTCCAACATACAATCCACAGCTCATTTTGGATGGAAATGTCCACTATGTTCTTTCAGTGCACTGTCTATATCAGAAATTAAATCGAATGGCTACGTGGATTGTAGCAAACTTACAGTTGGCAAGGAATGCCAACAGAACACGTGTAGTTGCTGAAGATGTACAACCCTGTGAAGTTCTACCTGTTGGGCCCACTACAGAAATACTGGAGAGCAAGAACACTAATGGCTTCATTACCAAAGCCCAGCATTTGGCAACAAGTGTAGTTGAAATTTCAAAGAATGTGCCTTCCCCCAAGATCATTGGAACTGAAAACCCTTCAACATTGGTACTGTACTTTATGGTTGTGGCAATTTGTGTATTTCTGAAGAGAACACAGAAAATAATATATATATATATAAAATATAAATAATATATTTCCAGTTCATCCATTTTGTTTGCATGATGGCTCACACTCTAAGAGAACAGGTGTAATATTGGTGCAATTTTACATCATGTTGTAGCACATTATCATTGGCTGCCTCTGTTAAAGAATTAAGTACATGCTTTAGAAGGATGGAATGTTTCCAAGGTTATCTGGAATGAGCAATTGTATTACAGAACTAATTTTGGCAGATTTTGTGTTTATATTTATCATACTATGCGGAGATATAAAACATTTATTACACTTACCATAGGATCAGATTCTAGAAATATTACTTTGATATCCAATAAATGTTTGAGGATAGGCTCATCATGTTCCTGAAGCATATCAGCTAACAACTGCACATTCTTGAAAATTGTCAACCAAAAACCTGGAATGCCCGCTTCTTCCACAGTTTTCTCAACTCTACAAAACAGATATTTTATATTAATATTCTGGAAGTTGACTGTTGTTGGATCACATTGAAGTACAAAAATTGTTAATAACAAACACTCATATGTAAGAGAGGTAGAACTGGAGTTTAAACATTCAAATCCCAGCTGTGTCATTGAATTTTTAAGTTCCAGTTCTACCTCTCAAACATTGCCCACACACAGCTTGTGAGTTTAAAAACACCAACAGTAAGTTTGTTGGAATAAACAAATAATAATTACTCATATGTAAGTTTCCCAGAACATTATCAACCAGATATTGACCGAATTTGTAGAGAAAGAAAATTATGACAATCTGGATCCAAAACTATTAAGACAAATATCAGGAAACCAAGAATTATCAACACGGGAACAAATCTTCATCTGGAAGAAAAACGAGTTTTCAATTTCAATATCCCACAAATGACCCATTGTACAAGTTCTTAGAATCACCCCTAGAGCAGTCTACAGAAGGACCAACCTCTACAAACAAATTCAGTTGATGTCCAGTTGATAACCGAGGAAACTACTAATGAAACATATTCCAGGAAATTTAAATAGCGAGTGTTTTAGTGTTGTTAATTTACCAATTTTTCTATTTTAATGAGATATTAATTTGCATATGAATGTAACTAAGACAAATGCAAAACCATGTTTTTGGAGACCGTTCTAGTTCCTATTAACAATTTAATATTTTAACCCAATCAAACAGCATCATAAGTGTGCATTTGATTAAGACATGCACATTAGAGGTCTGCATGGGCTTGGGCCTAGGTCCAGCCCAGGATTGAAAATTAAGAGATACAAAATAATGTGTCATATACTGATGCAGCAATTCCGAGTATAGTACAATTATTGCGGCATTTGTTTACTTGGAATTATATATAATTATTCTGCTGAAATGTTTCAAATAATAATAATAAAATTACACAATCAAGCCAGGCCAGGCTTGGGCCCGAGTAATATAACCCCTTCTCAGACTCGGGCTGGGCTCGGTTGAGGCCGGGCCGAACCTAAGAATGTTAGCCCGTGCAGGCCTCTGATGCACATTGCATTGAAGCTTAGCTTCTGCTTCTGTGATTATATGGGAGTTAAATCAGCACTAGTTAAGCATAGATCACATTCATAGCCACTAATCAACTGTTAAAAAAGTGAATGCATTTCCTTATGAGCAAGAATTACAAACCACAGCAGGTTTGAATTTGATAAAAGTAGCTTCTTAATTATGGAGGGTTCCCGCACTTAACGTTGAACACTTTTACTTAATTTTTTTTACATTGATATTCCTTTTTGCCATCACCTATTGTGATGTGATGTCCACAAACTTGAACTATGGCTTGACCTCGCTATTTCCTTGTAGAAGACTATGCTGTAAAACTGGAGGAGGATATTCTACTGCTGCAGACTATCCAGAGACCCTCGATTTAGTGGAACGAGTGGGCTGTTGTAAAAGACCAACTCTGCTGAAGTCCATTGGGGAAGCATCTGGTGACTTCACAGGGATCCCTTTAAATAGTGCCATTTATACCAGTTTCCTCAGTTTTCTGTGGTAGTAATGCCAGGAAGATCTAAAAGTGGGGCTGAATGCTTTATCCATGTGGATCAAAACACCCCAGGCATACTTGCAGTACAGCCAGTCAATCCATGACGTTCCGTTGGTAGTAAGCTGCATTAATTTTTGCTTTTTTGGCAACTCTGTGAATGCTGAGTTTGGCATTATATCAGTATCCTGCAACCACCAAGAATCACTTGGAAAACTTTTCCTTGTTCTCATGGAATAGAAGCAACCATTTTGGCACATTTAATGGCAGTAAATGTCACAAGGTTTTTTGTCATCTAGATGCTTAATCTAAGAAAACCACCCATTGTTACTTCTCATCTGCCAGGTGGTGTTCATAATATTTTCCTGCATTGGTGAAGCATTCTCAATGTGCTGTTTCAAGACATACCCCAATGCTTTAGCTGCCGTTCTACACTCAAATTATTTATGAATATTCCATAAACTGTCCCTTTAGCTCAGGCATGTCAAACATCACTCCGAGGGTGTGAAGAGAGGGGTCTACCCCTCCTTAACTGCAGTAGCACGCGCTAGTAGAACTGGTTTTCGCTTTGTTTTTCCCATTTTCCGATTTGATCATCACAGAGGGAAAGAAAATAGGGGAAAATTTTCACGCCTGGTGAATGCTGTTTGACACCCCTGCTTTAGATGTTTCCATGCAGTTGGCAATGCCTCTTCGTATTGGAGGATTTTATCAGTGACATTCTCAACCAAACTAAGTAGGCTTAGTAGTCCAGCTACATTAAAGAGGATTCAAGTTATGCACCTTTGTAGTGCATGTGATGGCACAGTGTGGCAAACCACTTCTATCATCTGCTCTAAAAAGCGTGCACAACTTCATTCTTTTGGTAGCTCACCTACTAAGCCTACTACTAAGATTTTAGGGTGTGCTGGTTGCACCCTTTTCCTTTACAGATTTGGCCTCAGGTGGGAATCCATTTTTGTGCAGCTCTTATACAGCCCACACGAGTTACTTATGGCGAGACCTTTCAGTTTAAACCACCAAAAGGCTGTAACTGGTGCCAAAAATCCAACAATACACCCCTGCCACAAATCAGCAACTTTGGAAGTTGTCATGAAGTAAAATTAGCTCCAGAGTGCACCAGCAGACTACTGGCACACACAGAAAACTGATTTAATAGCAAATGTGTGCATTTTCATCAACAGGAATAGGAGTGCCATCCGGTTGCACAGATGCACCAAGCTTAGCTGGGGCAACACTCCACAGTGACTGCTTTATGCTTGCATGCACTTGTTGATTAATCCCTGCATTTGGCGACAAAACCATTAGCATTTGTGCCTTCCGATTCTTCTGAACTTCTGTAGGACCTTCAGATAATGCAGAACCTACAGAAGTGCAGAAGTATTGGAAGGTAAAATTTATTTACATGGAAAAATTGGCATTTTTTATTATTGTAATTTCACTCTACACCAGAAGTTACTGGGATATGTTACAGAATTACTCAACTCTTTGGTCTTGGAGATATACACTCACCACATCCTTATTCCAGATATTTATAGCTTCATTTCTGCATTCATGATAAAATGTATAGTAAATATTGCAAAATCTAAAGTCAACATTACTTGAACCACTGACAATGTAACTTCGGTGAATATTGAATGAAACGGGGACTACATGTTCAATGGAGTGAACTTGTTTCTGGACAAGAAGTCACCATCAAATTACATAATGCAGCACTGTGCATTGAAACAAATTGTAAAATGCTACAGCTTGCTCTCACATTCATTAAACACTGCAGCTATGAAAATAGCTAATTTTACAGTGAAAATTTACCACTCTCCATGCTAATTTAAAAATTATACTTACTCAGTCTCTGGTTTCTTGTTTGCATCTACATCTTCAATCTTTAGAGTATTCTTCATTTCATTGCTAAGATCAGGTTCTTTTTCATCATCAGACTCCCATTCACACTCTACATCTGTTGGTTCATACTGCCCTGAGATAATTTCACCTCTCTAAAACAGTACAATATCAAATTTTATACTTTACCATGTTAACCTAAGCACACATAATCACATACTAATTACATTTAAATGCAATGTGACGCTGGATTTGGTGCACAACCAAGCATGGACAAGGCCTAGCGACCTCACACCACATGCCAGGCCAGCAAGTGGGCAAAGGTGTTCAGGGTCAGACTGTGTACACGACAAACTAGCGGCTACACAAAAGGAGCTTCCTCCATAACTTTAAAGAGATCTGGCCACGTGATCACCGGCCTGCGTATAGAAGTTGAGAAAGGTCCATGTGACGTCATCCCCTCCATAAAAGGAGTACAAGAAACAGCAGTGTGTGAATTTACGGTTACGGAAGAGTCAGTGTGTGCAAGACAGCTGTGCAGTCTCGTCTGTGTGTCGTGATATATGCCGCTTGTCGTAAAGATCTAATGAGCATTGAGTGATTGTAACATCACAGTGTGTGAAACACAAAGTGAAGAAAGACACTGAAAGGACTGTAGCAAGGTTTAAGTAAAAGTGAGTTGTAATAGCATGAAAGACTAGACTGTGTTAAAGATGAAAAGAAAACTGATATTTTGGAAGCCTAAGTGATAGAAAAGTAAAGACTTTGTTGTTTTGTTACAGTACATTAAAGAAGTTATTTTCCTCCCCAGATAAAATTTTACATGTCTGTACATTAAGAGAAATGTAATAACTGTCGTTCCAAGATATCTCAAACTATTCGTCTGATATGAACAGGTTCAATGGTGGATAAGCTTGCAAGTTGGCTTGCAAGTCAACATAGGTATTATAAAAATACCCTATTAAATGAAACCATTTTTTAATTTTTTTTTATTTTTAGCACAACTAAGTAGCACAATGAAATGTTTTACAACTGTTCTTTTACATTAGCAGGCAGTAGGTTGGAAAGTTAAATCAGATTAAAAGACTCAATGTCAACCACGCTTGAACCATAGATCTGACTCTTCATACTGAAGTGGTTTGAATCCCAGCCATTTGTTCAGATGATTCAATTTACCTCAGAACAACGAAACTTTATCACAACAAAGAATTGAGCAAAAATTTGGAACAACTCTGTGATAACTTTTTAAAATACTGGCATTTTGTTCCCAGGCTACTCACGCTCCTACATTTCCTGGTCATCTCTACTAAGTCAGCCCACCATGACATTGTATGTAGAACAAACTAATCAATAGGTTCTAATTGAAGAAAAATTGAAGCTAATAACAGTGAAACAAGAATCTAAATTAAAGAAATTAGAAACGGAAAGCTCCAGTTATCTTATTAATATTGCAAGGTGGTATACTGCTTCACTGTTATTAGCTGCAATTTTTCCTAAATTAATCATTAGGTGTTTAAAAGTGAGTGGCTATATGCTGACCTGGCATTGAAATTCAAAGCTTACCATAACAGGAGCAACTGAATCACACACTTTAACAAAATTACCAACTATTAAAAAATTCAAAGCAATAATGGGATATCTTGCAAATGGCTAATGGTACGAAAAATCTATTCAAAACCATTGTGCTTTAATCATTTTTTGTAGGTTACGTTTGTATATCTCTTAACCTTTAACACTTAATACACAAAATTCTTTCAGAATGAAGACTTCATATCCTATTCTCAGAAAATTCAAGATACACATTTTGTCAGCAAATATTTTCAATATGTGGTATTTTAAATATTAAATTCATTACACATTTTTAAGTAAACACCAAATCTTTTCCCATAGAGTTTTGGAGCGGGGGATTTTTGTTATAAACTGTCTTGCGTCTTTGTAAGATACTGAACTTAAATATCAGTTTGGTTGAACATTGTTTTAGTTATGTTGTTCACATACACACCACTCTCTAAAAACTTTTATTCAGGGGAATAAAAACAAGCATTTCCAGTGAAATCTTCATATCAAACTTTTGGTTGGTATTCAATGTTTTCTCTTACCTAATATAAGAAGGTATCAGAGAAAGTAAGAACTAAATTTAATACTAGGCAAAGTATCCTCCAATATCCTATTATTTTCAGCATTTCATTTACTCTAAATCTCTCTTCCTCCAATAAAAAGAAAAAGCTAATGATTCTGATTAAGCAACAATGGCAGGGTCAAGATTTCTGTATATATTTGACTATATGAATGCATTTTCAACAACAAATTACAAGGTGGACCGAAAGTTTCTCACCCCATACTTTGAAATAACTTGTCAAAAATAAAAAAATATCAATTTTATTGTTATACTACCCGAAACATATACCTTTTAATGATCTATTAATTTTACTATTTGATGTGATGTCCATCGTTACTACGACACCCCAAAATCCATTTTCGATAACTAAGTCATGGCTGTTTCTTGGTGAGTGGATTTCCATTCTTCCTTCACTCTTTGCACAAGTTGTTCTCTGGTGCGTGGCCTGAGTTACCTGAATATGATTTCCTGCAGTCTAGCTCACAAATTCTCAATGACAGTTAAGTCTAGAATTTCCTGGCCAAGTACAGATATCATTGAGGTCTTCCAAACAATATCCATGGTTCGATTAGTGGTGTGTGCTGTTTCAGCATCAAAATCTGAAGCAAATGATGTGAACTGTCTGGGGCCAAACATGACTTTCTGGTACACAGGTTTAATTTTTATGTTGGTACTACTCTCCATCCACAGTTTGGTTCTGTGGGACATCATGCAATTCTGCCTTACCGTAATGAGATATGCCCCCAGCAACCATGAGTTTTGTGAGAATTTAGAAGTAACAATAGGTGAAATAGACTGAGGCCTATTAGTCCTGATGTGTCAGTTTTGACAGTATGGCTTAGGATTCAGTATCACTGGACTTTCGTCTAAGACATGTGAATGCTTTATGCACCACTGTTGTGTCTTATGCAAATCCAGCATCAATCTTGTAAATCCTTACTCAGTCTCCAACTTCTTTTCTGTAAGAATAGGCTTTACATGTTCTTTATATGCAATCCTTCCCCAATGTGTAATATTTATTGGTCCAACATCTCTGAGGGTGTCACACTGCCACTGCCTTTCCTTGCCCATTTTCTCACTTCTTTAGACGTACCTCCTTTATTGATATGCCAGAGTGATAAAAACATTGAATTTTAGATATTTAATGTTCTCGTTGTGAGGGCAACATCTGCAGGACCCTAAAAGTAACCCTTGGTGATACTAAATTTTGCCTTAAATAAAAATACACTTGATGCATGTATGGTGAGAAACTTACAGTACAAATCAACCATGTGCCAAAGAATTTTAAAACCATGTAACAGTTCCTTCTGTAGTGAATGTGAAAGGAGATTAAGAAATTATCATAAACTAAGTTCTGACTCACTTTTGCAATGAGGAATGACCACAGGCTTAAAGAGAAGAAAAAGATCCAATTTTAAAGCACACATGTGCTGCAATAATGTTGCAAATGAGAACTGCTCCAGCTGACACCTTGACATGTGTTGCCAACATTAAAGGCCAGTTTCACCAACATGTGTCAAATTTTAACTCAAAGTTTTAACACTGAAGTTAAGAACATTTGTTTCATCGAACAGTGTTAGCTTTAACTTAAGTGCTAAAACTTGTGTTAAATTAACTTCCTGATGCACCCGAGTTAAACTGTTTAACTAGTAGAAATGCTCCAATTTCCGGGTATTGTGGGAAGAATAGATTGTACACACGTGATAATTTCTCTTCTGGAGACCAAAGGGCAGAAATCTATCTTAACTGCAAAGGTTACTTTTCAATTAATGTTCAAATAATTAGACCAGTTCTTTTGCTTTCTTTTTTTCACTCAATTTATATTTGGTTTCCAGCTCAACCACTAATTCTTTTTCCAAAGATAAAAAAAAAATTGTACCACTGTATCTAGCTTTCTCAGTCATTTTTCATTTCTATTCATCTCATAATCAGGAAACAAAACTAACCTCACACAGCTTTTGTGTTCCGAACCAGAGAACAGCTGTGCACCAAACTTATTTTGGTATTCTAGGATAAGAATTTTTTAGAATGATGTAGACTGTCAAAATGGCAGTGAGCAAAGTTGCAGAAGAAATACATGAGAGGTTAGAATGTCCTAACAGAAAGCTTTCTCTTTCTCCAATGTTGCAGGTAACTCAGCAATTTTATACTACTGGCATATTTCATTTGATGGTGGGGACAGTGTGGGCATTTCAAAAGCTGCTGTGTGTAGTGTTATCCAGAAGATTTCAGAAGCAATCACTTCACGCTGTGCACAATATATAAACTTTCCTTCTACACAGGTACGTCCAGCCATCAAACAATTTCTATGGAATGTGCCAATTTCCAGGTGTTCTGGCAGCAATAGACTAAATGTACGTGAAAATTCAATCTCTCAGTGGCCAGAGAGCAAAAAATCTGCTGTAATCACAAGGGTTACTTTCAATTAATGTACAAGTAATTACAGACTGTCCGTATTTTGCACTCAATTGATCTGTACTTGGTTACCAGCTCAACTATTAATTCTTTTTCCAAAGATAAAACACTTTTGCCCCTGCTTCTAGCTTTCTCGCTCGTTTTTGAATTAGGTTGTAATCAGGAAACAATGAAACTAACTTCACTTTAGGCTAAAAAATTTTCTCTGCTTTTCAGGAACCAATCAGAACAATGTTGCAAAGGAAAGGAAAGAGAAAAAGCTCATCAGATCACCTTCAGAAGCGGTCAAGTTCTCCCACTGCCTTTCTCACTTGTGGTTATTTGTTCTCTTTTATTTTAACACTGAGATAGTTAACTTCTCTGGAAAGGCTTGATGAAACAAGAGGCTTCGCAAAGAGGTAACATTTTAACTCAAAGTTAGTAAACTATGTAAGAGCATTTATAACACCCATAGATGAAACCGTCCCTAAAAATAACAGACAAGCATATGTATTTTGAATTACTGCTACATATTACAAAAATGCTGTACAAGGTGAGAAACTTTTGGACCCCCTTCCACATATGACAGACAGAATGCAGAGTTTCCCCATCGGAGGTCATTATGCTTTATTTCTTTTTAGTACTCAAATGTTTCAACCACATGTTAGTATGCATCTTAGTTGGTACCAAACAATGCATTAAAAATCCTGTAGTTATTGACGTAACATTGGTGTATAACATGAAAAATAACTGGTATGCAAACATGTGATGAGAACATAGTGTACAGGAGCAGGAGGCAAGTTTAAAGTTTTACATTCACTAAATACTGTAACAAACCATTCATAAAGTATTTCATGTATAATAAACAGTGTTTAGCTTTCAGCTTACCTTTTCATATAATGGGGTGAAAAGTTTATGGTATTTGCATTCAAGCAAATGAACTTCTTCATAAAATTTGGCTTCTATATTTGTAGCTTCTAGTTGGAGCTTTTTAAGTGCCTTGATTCTGCGCTTTACATTTGCTGGAAGTTGCTAAAACAGAAAAAAAAAAAAAAAATACATAATATATCATTCACGAGCATGAAGTCAGTTTGCACATTAAAGCTAAGATGTCAATCCAAAATTCCAACATTACACAGTTTATACATTACAGTATTTTAGAATGAACTCAAAATATACAGTGCTTAACTAAGCTATAACTTGAAATAAACCCAAGTTATTCCTGTGAACTGTTAACTGCATCAAAAACTTTCTTAGCCTTTTGTTTTAGAAAACAAAGCACCTAATGCCTCAACATCCAACTGAATAAAAATGTACCGAACTGGCTCAAAACATGTAGAGTATGCACCTAGAAAACAATCACGAAACGAGGTAATTTGCATTATATGCACAATATGAAATTGAATATATAATTAAACACAATATGCAAAAAATTCTATAATCTCTTAAATCTGTACTTAGTGCTCTTTCTTCTTGCAGACAAACAGCTTTTAAATTAGCCAATTAGTCAAACTCAAATACTGACTTCATGAGCAGTAAGTCTGCTGTTCAAGACCCACTATGTACATCACATCAGATTTGAGCCCCCACCCTCCAACACATTTTTTTCCTTTATCATTTAAATTATCCTAGGATTTGTCAATCATAGCTGGCAAATGTTGGGGAGGCACGTTACAATTATTTCAGTTCATGGATTAGTGTCCATTGTCTAGTGGTATGTTTAATAAGAAATGGACATAAAAAAAATTTAAAAATTACCGTAAATGGTGTTACATGCACGACAATATTGAATACATAATTGAAATATACTGAAAATTCTATCATCTGCTCTTAAAACTGCACTTCATGCTTTTTATTCTTGCAGATATGCAGTCTTAAAGAGCAAATTATCAAACCCTGAAATACTGAAATCACAAACAGTTCGTCTGCAGTTTAGATCTCACAAGAGCCACCACCTTGTACCTGTCCCCTTCCTAGTCATACCTGGCAAATGTTGGGGAGGTACACAGAGCACAAGGTATCCACCAGTTAGAAAGGGGACACATTACCTCTCCTTCCTTCCAGTTAAGGGAGGTGGCTATACCTATTCGTAAGTAGCCAATGAGTTGACAACACCAGCATAGGTATGCTTTATTGGTTTAATACAGAACAAAAGACATAATACACACCTGCAAAGTGACAATGTCAGCCAAGAAAATGAAAGCATGACGTAATAAGGTACCCTATTGAGTATAGACGGTAAGGAATGAGGTATCCACAAGAAGAGAGTGCCGATTTCTTTGTGTTGTCTGTACCCTGAACTTAAACCTGGAATGTTTCCTTCCCAATTATTAAATTTTGGAGATCAGTGTCCAAAACCTATGATGCCACATTTAATGAGCAAGATACATTTAACACAATTATAAAAATATGATGTGTTACATTCGCATAACATTCTCTATGCTTGTATAGGTCATTAGGAAAAACTAGAACAATTCCCCTACGTGTGCAGTGGCAATTTTTCACCAGAAAGACTGACGGTGGGGAAGTTGCGCAGTTATGTATGTGCAGAAGTCACGCTTCTGTCCACAAAGCAGTAACGTTCACTAGCATAGCTTTAGTGCAGCATTCTTTAGTATTTATGCAAACATTTACACTTTGGCATTCTGTGACATATAGGTACTATGGAAGGTACGTGAAGTTCTAGTGTGAAAAAGGTTGGTGGAAGAAAGATGCTTCATAGTCAAAGCAGGGAAAGAATATAGAATGTTTACAATTATTTTAAACAAGAAAAGAGCAGGGAGCCTAACTATGTGATACAGGAGAGTGTTACCAAAGCTTGGGAGTGTTAATTAGTGTACAGAGAATCCTTAAATGGGAGATAAATGCACAGAGGATGCCTCATTTAACCCCTCACAAAAAAAGACCAAGGAGAAAAGATAAATCTGACAGTGACTTTGATAAGACAGTAGTTCAGAGCACAGTAAATGAATTCCACAAAATGGAAGGTGAAAGGCCAACATTAAATTCATTGCTGCATGTCTTGAAAAAAATGCATTTTGCAGAAGTACATGGGCTTTAAGGAAAGTGCTCTGAAATCTAGGTTATCGGTGGAGGAAAGCAAAGAACAATAGGTGTGTATTAATAGAAAAACCAGAAGTTAGCAATTTGCGTTTGCAATACCTAAGGAGTTTGCAACATTACAGATAACAGGGAAGGCTGCCAATCATTTATACAGATGAGTTATATTTATGCATCGCATATAAAACACCACGCTCGGTGTGATCAAAATAATGGGCTATCTCCAATTCCCAAGGGGTCCAGAGCTGTAATTGTTCATGCATGGGGAGAGATGGGCTTTATTCCAAATGCATTGTTAGTTTAAACCTGGAGATTACCATAATGACATGAACTTTGTGAACTATGAAAGGTGGTTAGACAAAATTAATTCCCAACCTTCCCCTTAACTCTGTCCTTGATAATGCATCATATCATAATGTCCAGGTAAGTCCCATTTCAAATTCTTCATCAAGAAAAACAGATATGATCTCTTGGTTATCGTTACATGGCACTACCTTCGACACTAAAATGCACAAACCAGAATTACACTCCTTGATAAAGCGGAATAAGCCTGCTTTTAAAACATACAAAATTGATGCTCTCCTTGCTGAATATGGCCACACTGTTCTCCAATTGCCACCTTACCACTCAGATTTGAACCCAATTGAACTAATATGGAGTTCAATTGAAGAACATGTTAAGAAAAATGTAGAGATTTCTTTGAACAAAGCAATGCAGCTTGTAGAAGAGAAGTGCAAGATCACATCTGAGGACTGGATTTCAAGGTGTTGACATGTAATTGTTTTCAATTTCTCGCACATGGCACTAGAAACTTTCATTGATGCAGCATCTGAGCAGATTATTGATAACTTGGTAGAAGACTGATGCTGATTACATCAATAGCCATGCTGGTTATGAGGACGAAAATGATGGGGCAATGAGTGGGATTGAGGAGCTGCAGAAACATGTGGTGAGTACAGTAATACTGTTTGTTTGGTTATGTTCATGGTTGCCAACTCAGTGTGATACGCTGGATGGCAACCAAAAATAAACATTGGTATTCCTTCAAACAAAATAGCTATGGGCATTGCTCCTTTCAGATAATGCAGTAAAGGCAACAAACAGTTGTCATATAGGTATGTAAGGAGAGAACACTGCCTCACACTTCAATTGCTAATGACATAATGCATAAAAATTAGCTTTATAACAAAGTAATTTCGCTATAACTATAGGTATGTGCCCACAATTGCTTTCATGTGAACAGCCATCGTTTCAGCTGCATATTGTTATGCTAGTATTTATTCATTCGCACCAAGCTTGCTCGTCTATTTCCCCCTCTGTCATTGCAGAGATGGAGGGAACGAAAGGAGCTTCCCCTATGTGCAAGATTTCTTCAGGTCTTGCCTCACAACCTATACTACTCCTACAAACACTTACTCTATCTTCATGTTGGTAGAGATAAACATTTGCAGAAATTATTGCTAATATTCTTGTAGGTGCAAGGAGAATATGAGAGAAAATCCAGTACTTATATAGCCATCCTATTCAAGGGTTGTCATAGATCTGTAGAAAAAGAATTTTAAATATGAATGATAATGGATGAAGAAATCATAATGTAAAAATTTGATAAAGTGTAATAAATAATTTACAAAATTATTATAAAACTTGGAAATAGGACAGCTAACCATTTTATAATTAATTAGTTTAGTATACAGGTCGTGTAAAATGTACAAAAAATCACGCATAATTTGTAAACCAATGTCTTCTAAAACACTTAATTGCAATTCAAAATGTCAGAACAAACTAACAGTAAGTTAGTAATCACTCCACAGCACCAAAAAGTAGATCAATTCCCAGTTTGAAATTTTGTATTTGTCTCTTACATAAGGAATGCAAGGCTCAAAATGTAGTTTCTTTTCCTAATCAATCTCCTTCATTTGGTATAGATATTTTTCAAAAAGGATTGTAGGGTCAAGAATTAGTATTTTGTTGCCTGTCAATGACAACTGCCTCAAACTGTTTTCATAAACATAAGGTTAGAAAATGTGTTGTCAATACAAAATATCACCATTTCAAAACCATAAAAATGTATACATTTCAATAAATCGTAATTAATTGTTCCTGAATATAAAACGCTTACTAATATTTCCATTAACTAGTATGTACCTGTTAAACTTAAGTGAACAAGAAATATGTATACATGCTGCCAAGTAATACGTATAATTACTAATCCTTACAGCAGTATTGTCAAAATCAAATGCCTTGTCATGGCCTACAGTAGGCTGAGCGATAGTCAAACCACTTAAAGCTGGTCACTACATGAAGGCTTTGAAATTCTGTTCTCTTTGCACAGCTAAGATGTAAAAAAGTGAATTACGACCTTCCATTTTAGAAAAGTATGAGTTGGAAAGCTCACACAAATAACAAGGAATATTTCTAAAATGGTTCATTCTAAAAAAAAAATCATTTGGACATAAATTGGGCTTTAATGAGATCTACATTTTTTGTACAGTAAGATTTGGCCTATCTCTCATGGTTTAAGAGTTATTCTAAAGTCATCAAGAGTAAACAGGACTACATAAGACTATAGCCAGAAAATTCAAAATACAAATACACATTTCATCTGTCATAAAAATATCTTGAAACATATGCATTTTAATCACAAGTGTTAAGAGCTATATACAGGAAAATCAAAATTTTCAAAAAATGTTCCATGTAAAGGATAGTTTAGGGTGAAGGAATTTCCTTCACAATCTTTGTTGCATACTTAAGTTATTAAACTTAAATACCAACTTTGGTTTTTAACTGACTTCTTTTTTGAGTTATTCTGTACTTGCACACATGCACCTTTTTCTAAAAATGCTTTTTTTTATGGGATTCAGGGGGCCTCCAAACATTTCCAGTGAAATCTCGACTTCAAATTTTTGTGTGGAATACAATACAGCTTGTCCAGTTCCTTGTGACACTCCCCCACTTCTGAAGCATAGATGTGCAATAGAAGAGACGTGCACATAGGTATAATAGGAGGTGGGGATTAGTATATCACTTGCCCTCACCGTGATAACTACACAATAATGGTTTACAATTTGTAAACATACACCACTTGTGTATGTGACTGCCTGAGTTCTCATATCACTTGCTTGTTCCCGAACACTTTGGTCACTTCTTAATTTGTTCTCTCTTGCACATATGGAGTGTCACAACGATCTGGATCCTTTATTACTTTCTCTACTATGTATAGTAAGTAAAGTATATGAAAAAGGATTGTGCTGATGAAACTCGCTGGAAAACCATGGGATTCTTCTAAATAACTTCAGCATTAAATACATATACCTACGTTCAAAGTATTACTCTGATCTCATTTTATGTCACAAGTGGGACAATTTCACATCACTTTTATGATCAGCAAACATTCAAGTTCTGCTCTAACCCTAGGCACTGTCTTGTAAATACTTGGGGGTGTAAGTCCTCCATATGGGGAAGTAATCAGATGAGAATTGAGATGAATATACGTGACAGAGGATATCGGTTGATAAAGATGCTTATTTTACACCTATTTCCAATAAAGATGCAGCTACAGATTATCACGAATTTCACTATTAGGTATTTAATTTAAACTTGGCTTTTATCTTGTTTTAGCATGTTCTAATGAGCAGGATTTTGATCCATCAATTTTTTCCTGGTCAGCCTGGTTTAACATTATTACCCAAATACTAAGCCGCAGCATTATAAACAGAAGTCCACAAGGCATTTGTTTGTGTTTATCCCTCCCAGCTGATACAAACATGAGGCTAATGCAGACGGATACAAAATGTTTTGTTCAAATCAAGCCTGGTTCTAAGGCTGGATCAACAGTAACTGTATGGAGAACTCTCATTCTATACCTACAGCGAAGTTGCATGTGCAGTTCACTGACCTTCAGGCAAAAGTGCATTAGCTTGTTGTAAATATTTGTCTCTAAAGCAGTTCAAGCATTAATGAGTATATATTAATTGGAACTGCACTCTTTCTTCACTATTCCGGAAAATGCGAGGCCACAGAAAACGTGTACTTTTTGTAAGACAGAAATAACTCACTCTGGACTGAGTTAACTCATATTGACATTCCACCTTTTTTTTAGAAGTTCCAACAGCAACAAAATGTGAATAAAAATTGGACAGAATGACCAAAGCAGGTTTCAAAATGTTAGGAATAAAATGCAGAAAAATTATGGTTTTCTTCTGTTAGTTTTCAGATCTTGTTTCCTGAAGCAAGGTCTGTTTCTTGGATTTAATTTAAACATCCATTTAAAACACTTTCATTCTGAGGTGATATGTAGGGGAAGCAAGGATTAAAGTCCATGCACAAGCTAGACTCTGGCAATGTATATGTTCACGAGAACTACACCCGAATAGTTTGTCCATACATTTAAGATTTTAGTGGATTTGAAAAGTAATGTACCTTTGGGCTTCACAAATGTTTGCATTTTCATTTCTTTCCACCACTTTTGGATGGTACACTTATTTATTTTAATGTTTTGGTATACTATTTGGACAATAAAAAATGCTGCACTATGAGCTTTTTCATTTTCTCTGAATTGTATAGTATTTTTACCAGTACAGTAGAGCCCTGCTTATCTGAACCCCGCAAATCTGAAATTCTGGATATTCCGATGGAACAAACTCATAATTGAAACTACACAGAACAGATATTTTTTCCAGCCATTGATATTGGGTTTCCCAACACCAAATTCAATAGCCAATTTTGTAGCAGTTTCCCCCTTGGCAAGATGCTTAAGTAGTTCGTTTTTCTTTCAACATACAGGAACTATGTTTCACTTGGTTGACACCTTAGTATACAGTATAACACAAATAAGCACTTGTTCTGTATTAATTTATGAATGAAAAGCATAAATTGCTGTAGTTACCGAAACAAACTGAGCTATATGTATACTGACACTATTACATGCAATTCACTAAGTCAACAGGTAAGAAGAATCCATTGTCATGTGTGTGGTAATCGCAACGTCACTTCCTCACATCACTAAGCACTTACCTTGTAGCTGCTAAACGTATAGCTGAATTTATATGCTTTTGTTTTGTTTCAACATTTCCGAAACTGAACAGAACACACACCTCAATTCAGATTAACAAGGTTCTACTACACGGCTTCAAATTTTATTGGACACTTGCCAATCTACTGTGTTTTCAATCTCATTATTTTTACATAAATACTGTTTAATAATTGTCATCTTCTTTAATTAAAATATCAGCCTTGAAAAACATTAAAAACGAGCTCACACATTTATGCGTGACTGACTATTCTTTCCTACAAATGCTCAAAATCACTACAAGTAATATGAAATAGGGCCTAAGTCTGATTATTTCTGGAACAGCAGACAAATGGTTGAGGCTCGAGTGTTTCCACCTATAGTTTAATATTACAGATCTCATTTTACCAACTTTTCCTTTCCATTACATAAGCAATCCATCTAATACAGTCATCCAATATTGCCATCATTGGCAATAGGCTGAATTAGCAGGAGAAACCATTTATTTTTGTAGATCTATACTTCACAGCTGATACTTAAACTTGCAATAGATATAGAAAGAAAATAGACTACAGAATGAAACTACTACTTGTGTTAGGTGCATTACCTAATAGAGAAAGATATGACAGTGCTGCATGGTGCCAATGTATAAATAACTCAGCCTGCCAGAGCCAAGAGCAAACCACTATGCAGCACTATCATTTCAAAGTGTATTTGCAGATAACATATGGACTTGTGCAATAGGGGTGTAAAAAGGTTTCAAATGTGTGCATTACCTGCAAACGATTAACCTGCAGTTCATGGGCATTATGTTGCCAATAGAAGTTTGTAACCTGCCACAGAAGAACATATCTTCATGTATGTGGTTCAAAATGCTGCCATTACAGAAATGACAAAATCATTGCAGAAAACTATAACCACCTAATATATTAATAATCATCGCCGAGAAAGCTTCAAATTCTACACCTCATATATTTTCCTCTTACTTTCTGTTAGTGCTTTTCCCCACAAAATCAACATTTTTACTTATTTGCTGTAACTCAAGTTTTGCTTGCAAAGTGAATTGTGTTAGCTTTTCATGTGAATTATGCTATCTCAAGAAATGGTTGGACTAATACAAGTAAAATATGAGGAATCAACGTGGAAGACTTATTTCTCTTCAGTAAAATTGTAGCACTGCAGTAACACACCTTTTTTTTCCACATCTTCTGCTGTTCCTTCAGGTTCCTTTGACACCAACAGATTGTGCAAATGTAAATATTTAAGGGAGTGGGAAGTTAAAAGTAGCTGATAGCTAACAAATGAAACAAATAAGTCACCTTTACCTGTTTCCTCTGTACTCCCTCCTTAAAACTCTTCTTCAGCTTTTAATAATGACTCCATAGTTGTTCCAATTTTGGAATCAAATCTCATGTAAATGTTATTTAACTATCTGTGACATCAGACAACAAAACCATAAAACATAGGAAGTAATTGGAGGAGAAAATCATGCACTTTTGCAGCAACAATCCCAGACTGAGAATCTGTATTATCATGATGAAAGAACTTCCTTTTATCACCAGATGTGCACATACAGCTTGAATAGTACGCTAATAATGGAGGTAGTCATTTGGAGGTATGAGAATTCCAGAAAATCATCACAAGTTTCCTGGTGCATAAAACTATTTTTGCTTTCTTTGGAGCACTTTCATCTGTTAAGACTTATCTGAGTTCAGTGACGAACCCCTGTTTCACCTAACTTGCTGGAACTACATTTAAGCAACTCTGAACGGTAAAAAATATTGCTTTGAACCTGTATTTGGCCCATTGTAGAAAGAAACAAGCAGTACCCAACTGAACAGCAAGCTATCTCATACCCATAATTCCCAATTTTCTTAAACTGAGATCAGTAAACGTTTCCTTGTACAGCAAAGCATAACTATTTAAAGATACGAAATTAACTCCTTAATTGGCAAGTTATTTTGCTACATGCGCTGTTCTTCCTCTAAATCCTAAACCACTTTTCATATCCCTTTCAGAGGCACCTAAAGCCAAAGTGATTCAATTGTAATGCTTAAGGCGATACATAATGCACTGGCCAAACATTGAAAGTTCGAATCCCAGCAACTGCAGTCAAATGCGCCTGTGGTAAAAGGGGAAAGCCCAAGTAAAAGTGTTTTGGCACACTTGGAAGCTGATGAGGTTACATTTTATTGCAGTTGCACAAATTTTGCTTTTCTTAAAAAACACTACAGCTTTATTGAAACATTTTTATATGTTTACAATAGGAGACAGCTGCAAATACTTGAGCTGCCTCAGTAGCGTGATGGTTAGCGTGTCTGCCTCATGTTCAAGAGGTGGCAAGTTCGAATCTCGCTTAGGGTAAGTTATCCGGGTAAGGTTTTTTTCCAAGGTTTTCCCTTATCCTGAGAAGACAAATGTCGGGTAACTTAAAGCTCCATGGACCTCAGGCTTAGCACCATTTCATTCATTCACCATCCAATGTGACATTACATTAGAGGACATTAATATATAAAAAAATGCAAATACTTGAATTTTATTTTTATCTAGATCAGCATAACGAGAAATGAGAAAGAGCCGATAAGCTATCTCAAAACTTAATTTGTATGTATCTTATAAGATACACTGCCAATAAAAGGGCCACCTCTGTAGCATGTCTGCCTGAAGTCCAAGAGGTCACAAGTTCAAATCTCGCTCAGGGTGAGTTATATGGATAAGGTTTTATCAGATGTTTTCCGTTCTCCTGAGAAGGCACATGTCAGGTAGCTTAAAAGCTGTATGAACCTTGGGCTCATTTGAGCATAATTTCACCTATTTCATTCATTCACTATGCGATATGACACTACGTTGGAGGACATTAATAAAAAATAAATTAAGGATGCCCAAAATGTTGTTGTTGTTGTTAGCTAATGCTGGATTTCTGACAATGAAGTCATTAATCCTTTTGCTCTCCAATATTTTTCACTGATGATATTGAAGAGAGCAATAGCAGTAATAGTAACCGCTTTTTAGAGAGCACCATATTTTTATGTTTTGGCGGTCACATCGCTCTCTCACAACCCCCAGAATGTCTGGAGGACCACACCTGTCGTTGGTTTACGGGTCTCACCGACCTGACCGGGAGAATTATCAAAATAAATTCACCGACCATATCCTCTGGTTACCAATCAGAGGACGTATTACATGCCATGACAGGTCAGCATGTTAGGGGTTAAGATTTTATAGAGAAATGGAGAGGTTGGAAAAATAAAGACTCCCTAGCCCTCAGGAACCCTAATAGCATCGGGGTCGGAAGAGAACAAGAGATGACCAAGGTAAGGTCAGATAGGAAAGTTACAGTGAGGAGCAAAACACCAGTAAGTGGAAGTAATGTTCTGCTCAGCTTAGGTACCTTGTGGTCGCCATTCACATATCCCCTAGACGGAGACCCCTGAGTCAATAAAGTATATAGACCTTACTAAAATGTTTCATAAAGGGAAAATTATAATAAGTTGAGTTGGATAAGGGATAAATAAGGGTTAAATGCTTAAATGCACAGGACGCCCATATCGCTCATCCGCCATTAACCTCAAGAGGTTAAAATAGGATCTACAGGATGTACTGTTGTCTATTTCACTTAAGATTCTTAAAGCTCTCTTTTGGATTATAAATATTCTTTCACATTTTCCACCCCAAAATTTTATTCCATATTTTAGTAGACTATGAAACTGGGCAAAATATACATTTTTCAGTCCAGCAAGATTTATTGTACATTTTAGATATTTGAGCATATAGCACACAGAACTAAGTTTACTTGCTAATATGTGAATGTGGCTATCCCATTTTTTTTTCATTCACGCATATACCTAACAATTGTGTTTCTTTCTTGTAATCAATATTATTTGCTTCAAAAGAAATTTGACGTCTGACACTGTTTTTACATTGCCATGTATGAAATGACATTGCAATAGTTTTCTCTTTGTTTATAATTAGTGCACTTATCTTAAACCAGTTGCTAAGGTTAGTCATTACTGTGTTAACTTTGTTTTGCAATATAGTTTTATTTTCGCCTTGTTCAAGAATGTTTGTATCATCTGCGAAGAGGACTACCTCAGCTTGATGAATATTGCTTGGTATATCATTTATGTACATTAGAAACAGCAGAGCCCCAGTACTGAGCCCTGAGGAACCCCTCTCGTAATTTCTTTAGTGGTAGATCGGTAATTACTGATGCTTGATAGCTTATTGTGTTTCATGTCCACTACTTGCTTCCTATTGGTAAGATAGGATTTAATCCACGTATTCATGCTTCCTCTAATTCCATATTTGTTCAGCTTGGATAATAAAATGTTGTGATCTAATATGTTGTGATCTGATATGACCTCTGTAGTTAAAGGTGGGATATAAATGGAATAATTAAAAAAAAAATGTTCATTCTGTACACAATTATCTGAATGACAAATAAAATTAATCTAAAGTAATCAATTGCACTTAATCAGAAAATGAGCTAAGAACATGCGCAGACTACTGCTCAGGTTTGGAAGCAGGAAGGTGAGAGTGTCAGTGAACCATCATGGACGAATAAGTGCAGTTTATAAAACATTGCAGAGGGAAGCCTCTAACGAGTGTAAAAAAGTTATAATTCTCAATGGTTTCACAAACTATGCGAGAAATATCTGTCTTTAACCATCAAAGGTATTGTTAACCTCACAGCAGGGTTTACGGGTGTATCTGCATTAAGCATAAATTCCGCGCACAGTGAAAGGTTAAAAAATGGTAAGTTAACCACGCCTATAGTAGTTAAGATTCTTGTTTACCACTCGTCACATCAAATCACGTGAGCGTTCATTATATGCTTATAATCTGCTATTTATATAAGCAAAATGTTCAATGCAGTAAACATACAGAAATTATAAAAATCATTGCAAGCAGAAAATGATTAGTTGGTGGGGTGAATTTTACACTACCATGCATATTTCTCCATTTCTTCTCTGTGCTTGCAAGGTCAGCATGAAGGTTGGTGGTATGTGACACGCTGTGGATTGCTGTTTATCCACAGGAACAGACACTTCTGGCCATCTGTCCATCCGGCGGGAGAGGGGGAGGGGGCATTAGAGGAGCCTCTGGGGATACTATTTGTAAACAGGGATATGCTCCACCGTCCTTTGTGTTCTCTTACCTCATCCCTTCCTCCAGAAGGTTTCTGCTTTTTATATCTAACATTTTCCTCTGCTTAATGTGAAGTGGTCAGAATGTAAATTTTATCCATTTATTCAATTTTAAAACAAACAGGAATTCTATTTTACAAGAATCTGAGGACCTGATAGTAGTTAGTCACATATGCAGAAATTCTTCTAGTACCACAGATGAACATTAAATAACAATTAATAAGGACACTGCTGCCAAAGCTATACATGGATTTCTATTCCATATTTTATACTTCATAACTTAACTATAAAATACAGAAAACTTATTGCCACAGCCAGAGAACAAACAAGATAGTTTATGTGACTGGGTTGACCCACAATTTGTGTTGATTATTGTTTGTGCACATTTACTGCTTTTTTACTGCTGATAAGGTTATGGACGTCACTACTAGAAGTGCAATCAAATTTTAAATACCACAAAACAAAATGTGTAACTTGGGCATTTTCTTACAACCCAGTGAAGGGGGACCAATGGCAATAGATGCATGCACAGGGAAGATACTGCCAATTAAATCAATTTGCAACGTACAGCCTAAAGTTAGTGTTAAGTCACTCTCACAATTACAATATAATGCTTCATGTAAGTGGTGAAAATCTTTACTTTAATTCTGCCCACAAAGCTATAAAAACATCGCTCTTGCAATAAAGGTCTAAATATCGTAAAAAGACCTCCATTCCTGTACATTAAAATTTGGCAAGTACGCATATCCCAAACTCAGTCAAATGTGGACACAGGCACACTAATGTAGTGCATATCATGGTCATGGCAATGTACGCCAACTTACATATCTTCAATCAACTTTAATTTCGGTTTTACAGTAACACAAACTTTTACCATAATCTCTTCAGTAGTAGTGGTTTCCAGCGAATGCTAATCTTGAATAGACATGACCACTCAAATTCAGCAGCACATTTTTAACCATTAAAAATGTAGGGAAACATTCCTTTAATGTCAGTAAACCCTTTTATATTTCTGATGGGGTTAAACCCATTAAAATTAAGTACTTTATCTTAGCTCATGTCATTTTTTTACATGTTAATAGATTTGAACAATCGTAATAAGCAACTAACTACACTTACACATTTGAAAATTTACAGCACATCTGAACAGTACTTAATCAGTGATTTGCTCCTCATAACAACTAGGACCTTCTTGTACTAATACAGGGAGAGCAAAAAACCTCAGAGCGGGCTGTGCAGGGTTTTGCCTTTCTGCATTCTCCACGCTCATTGCCATCTGCTGCTATTATTGGAAGGTGCAAATGAAGTCATACAACATTTTTAGAACTACTTTTGAAGTCTTTACTTACCAACTTTATGAAAGGATATGCTGAAACTGGCCACTTTCGTTCATACACATTTTTGATACCTCTTTAGGAAATTATCCCTCACCATAGTGCATGTTCAGAAGTACTGTCAATTTCCTGGAAGATATTTTGTTTTAATTCTTCCAGGGCATATGGGTTTGTCTTGAACACTTTATGTTTTAAGTTACCCCAGAGTTAGAAATCGCAGGGGTTAAGGGTCTTGAGTACTGAGAAGCCCACAAATCTCTACTAATAATTTTGTCCTGAAACACGCTTTCAACTGTTCTCATCAAAAGATTGGCCTTATGAGCTGTTAAAGTCTTGTTGAAAAAAGGCAAAAATCACACCCCCTGTCAATTATCTAAAAAATTGTATTCAGGTATGTATGGGCATCAACTGTTCTAAGCCAGCCCAGCATTCCTCTTTAATTATTTCATTCTCCCATTTTCACTTCTGACCTAAGTTTGTTTTCCTTCAGCTGAAGTATAATACTACATTTTATATTCACTACTATCTATTATGCTTCCTAAGGTACTTTTAATTTCACTGATTTCCCTTTGTACATCTTTTAAATTTATCTCCCTAATCTCCACATTTCTTTCATGTTCTTCCCTGTCTTCTCCTACCACTATTTCCAACCTTCTCTAAATCTTCCCTATTCTACTTATTTCCAGTTTATTTATAACCCTATGCTAGTTAGGTATTCTTTTCTACAATTTCTAATTTCTAACAATTCTGATCTATTTTGATCAAGGATTTTCATTATTTCAGTTGGGCTTTCTCCTATATCATTCTTTCATTTGGTCTCACCTCCCCCCCCCCCCCCCCCAAATTTATTAGCACTCAAAAATCGTCACCCTTCTCATGAATCACTTTTACCAATTTCTCGCTAAATATGGCAGACTTCGATGCTAATGAATAAAACGGCTAGGCAGAGCCAACAATTGTGAAAAGTCAATCTTCCTTTAGAAACTCACTGCAATTAATTGATTTCAATTAATTTCACTGGCAATAAGAGTTCCTTTTATGAAAATCCATCAGATTCACAATTATTTTTTCTTTTACTTTATGATATACAATTAATACTCTTTGATGTTACAATATTGATCAATCAATTCCTCCTTTGTTGCATCACAATGAACAAAAGAAGTCAGCCTCAGCTGCCTATATTCTAACAGTTATTTCAGAGGGCTTTCTGTTGTTTCTATATTTACATTTGCAATTATTTCACAGGGCTTACACAAAATAGTGCCTCAACATAATTTCAGATTACCAAAACGTTCTCCAAAATGTACAATGTGCACTCACTACTTTTGCACAAAAGTTTCGTGTACTCTATTTGAGGTCAATATAGAAACTGTACTGAAATAAGATTCACTGTTTATTCTTCTTGGTTCAGGAGCTTAGCAACCACTGTCATTTATCTTTTTTCACAATTTTCACTTATCGATGTTGGCCATGTTTCATTTTACTGAATAGTTTAGGAAGAAACAATAAAACATTCATATAAGAGGAATTGACATTTATGATGGACACAAACATAAATATCAGCATGAATCATCCTGGACTTTTTATTTCCGCTACATAACTATAACCAACTTTAAACTTTTTCTTATCATTTTAACAAATATGCCTACTCTCCAAACACTCATTCAAACAGTTAGACATTGCAGATTGCCAAAAAGTATATCTACAGTAATAAAGGTTTTATATAAGCACAAGACATGTTTCCAGGACCCACCCCTCTTTTAAGCAACATTGCTGATACAGGTAAAACAAACAGCATATTAAGAGTTAACTAGGCGAATAAATGCCAATCAAAGTGGCAAAGGTTGCCAAATGAATTTTGCCAAGTAAGGTAATTTGCTAAGAGATGGTGGAAATTGTGGAGAAAAAAGAATTTCAAATGTTACTTGCCACAGCACATTTTCACTTTTAGGCAATTGCATCACTTCCTAAACGCAGCAGCTATCCCGTATCTGCCACCAGCATAAAGTATAACAGTGTTTGCCATCCTGCACCACTGGTGTTTAGCTTCACTGATCCCTAAGTAACCTAAACTAACACCCAACGGGTAAAAAAACCCAAACCTAAACTCCAACACTTAAAACCTAAAGCCTAACCCAAAACCAACAGTTTGGCCACACTCCCAAGTGTTATTGGCAAATTCCACTAGGTTTGGTGTGCCAATGTTGGCAACAGATGGACAGCATAATCAGCACCAACCAAGAAATGGACTGACATTTCACCTACAGAGGGGTTACATTGCAGCTTATCATGACCACATGAAAAACACGTTATGAATATGTGTACGAAGAAGATTGGATTGTGCCTGTAATGCATAGCAGATATTGTTTAAATTCATACACGAGGACAATAGTAAAACAATGAATCTACATACAAAGGATTGAAGATGCAAGTGTATAACAGTGTAAAGATTAGCGTTAACAAGAGACATACCTGTGAATTATTGATGCTTATTCTAACAATATTTGAACTGTTTGCATCAATGTTGATGGAATTCCCCATAGAAATTAAATGCTGTTCTTTTTGCTTCTTAAAGTCCTTAATTTTCCCATGCTGGAGTTATTACACTCTTTGTAAGAGTAATCACTTTCCCCCAGTCTTTAGTTATACTGCTGCTAGTGTCTCCATCAGCTTTCAGTGAAATATTTGTTTTGCCCAACATAACTTTTACTTCCAAATTGATGTTTTTTCTTTGCCTGATTACCCTCCCCTAAACATAGAACTTACAAGTCAGTGCCTAGGGTCTGACGCATGTTGGGGAGCACAGGAACCTATGGACCGGACAGAATGAAGACCTGGAAGCAGGTGGTCGGCCAAGCACCAGGTATTACAGTGGGGAAAAGGATGATATGAAATGCAGGCAAAATCCATGATTGGAAAGGTGGTAATGGAGCAATTGGTGGAATGAGTGGTGGGGAGTAACTGGAGAACCTGGAGAAAACCCATCCCGATGCTGCTTCGTCCACCACAAATACCACCTTCGGGTCTGTGGGACTGAACCCAGGCTGCCTAGGTGGTGGGCAATCGCTCTAATCACTCGGCCATGGCACCGTCTCCCAAATTAATCTAATCAGGTTAAAATGGCAATAACAGGGAAGCCTATTTTGTGACCATGTTCTGCAGTAATGCCATCAACTGCATATTTTAATTAGGGTAAGTACCTATACAAAATACAATTTTATTCTGGTCCTGAGTATGATGTTTTTATTACCATTTTTTGGTTCACAATATATGCAAGACCCAAGACGCACGTAAACACAAGGTAAATAACCATATAAATAGAATGATGCAATTGAACTTGGCACACAGCACACCGATGCAAGCATTGCTAGCTGGGGCTAAAGGAAGGTACTGTATACAATGCAGCGACAATAAGACAATATGTACAGTTTGTTACTGCTGGACTGCTCGCCAGGCACAAGCTAATCACATGTTATAATAGTGGCAATATGGTTTTTGCATCTAGTATAGCTGTGGAAACATCTTAGCTCTAACTGGTCCTGCTTTACGTTAAGAGGACTACTATGATGTATCCATCCCCTGCTGTTCATTTGAACATTTCCACCACGTGGTTAGGAACTTTCAATCCACTTCTTGATTTGCTCCCAGTATAGAACGCTTCCATAATGCCTCACATGGGATGCATGAGTTATATGCATGTGATTGCTGCATGTTATGGTGCAATGTTTCATTTCAAATCTAAGTGCTCATAATCGACATTTACTCTTCTACATATGTTATATGGAGTGTAAGTGTCCCTTTATGAGTATTTGCATGCTTATTCAATAAAGGAATCGTGTAATAAGTTGAGTTTTGCAATTCAGACACCTGCGCACATACTACAGTTTAACCATGCCCAACTCGAGAGGGAGGAAATCTTTGTTTTTCGCAAAAATAATCTAAGATAACTTAAACTAGCCTAACCTGGTTATCCTGTCTTATATCGGCCAAGCATCTTCCACCAGAGATGAGAGCGCGGAATAGGCTGCTGTTGCAAACGATGTTTCTCTGAAATCCGCAGTCAAATCAATATATTGCCAACTCTTCCATATCAAAATATCGCCAATCATGATATATGCAACAGAACTAATGTGGAAACAAATCTTGAAAAACAACCTAGCCTTGATAGAAAGAATGAAAGCCATGAATATGAAAAACATTCTCTGCCTTGCAAAGAATGCACCATCACGATTAACTTTACGAATACACGCAACAGCCTTTCTGCATCAAGGACTACTAAAATACACTAACTGCCTTCTTCAGGACAGCATCAAACATTACTAAAAGAACTACAAGAGAAGAAAACCAAAATGGGGCGATTTCTAGCCAACAGTTTTTATTCCTATTACTTAATGCTTTGTCACATACCTTGGTTACGCAGTGTTGGTATTTTCAGCACATGCACATTTCTTCAGCTGGCAAAGTTCCAGCCACCTAGACTACACCCTGACCGCTATTATACAGGATAACTGCCTAACCTAACCTTTCAGGAATTCCCTAAGTTTATCCTTTAGCCTGAAGAATGCACACACCTCTCATGTGTATTTACATTCAACTGTATACTCCAATAAACCGTGTCCTAACATAAAACAAATGACAACATTGTCAGGCAATTACACACACATTCGAATGTCAGCCACAATTTACCATGATAAATTTTATTATCCGCATCAAACCACCTGCATATGGAAATAGCCAATAGGAGCATGCTACAACATAACCATACCATGTGCTTGTGTGAAAAAGACATTATAGCACGTGCACAAGAAAGAATAGCATTCCAGTGTGAATTTCACAGAGCTAAATTGGAACTGTAGATCACAATTTAAGTAAAATTTGGCTATTCAGTTAAACTAAGCAAATAGCAATAGGAAAATATCAATTTATTCCACACGTTGCAGTAGTTAACCCTTGGCACTTTTGAAAATCAAGTTTGCATCTTTCTTTGAGTTCCTTTTAAAAAACTCATACACCCTATAAACAACTTGTCATACTGACTACGTAAAGCAACATTATTTTCCTCATCTACCACTAATACAATCACTTGCTTCACTTAGCAACTTGTTACAAGCTACAAATTCATAGAACTGCACATTATCAACCTGCTCTGTCCCTGGACAGAGTAATTAGAGGGATAGTAGGAAAAAGGGGGAAGCATAACAGTACACTTTTTCAAGAAGGTTATTCACACCTCTAACAGCTCAAGGTGTGCTTCATTTCTGACAAAATACACCTAAGTATAATTGTGTATAAATATTGAATGGCTGAAGCTAAAATTACGCTCCTTTTTCGTACATGCTTGCACAGCCATTTTGTTCATATCTGACATAAGTTTAAAGCTTGTAATAAATTATTAAAGTCTGAGCATTAATCTAATAATTACTAAGCAAGATGAAGCTACTTCTGACTAGGCAGCACTGCACGCCTGTGTTTTGCTATAGCTGTGGAGCCTCTGAAGACGAGCAACCCAATGAACAATCAACTATATTCGACAATGACGATTTAACACCAATACCATCAACCTCCCCACAGTCACACCATCCATGAAAACCAATCAGTCAATTACCCCAACTACACCTATAGACTTACTGAAGCATAGACCAAAATAACGTGAAAATCATTCATCATAATTTAAAATCCAACATGGAAAAATGCAAATCCACCGAATAAACTAAAGACGGGAAAAAACAACTCACAGTATTTAATACTTATAGAAAAAATATACAACAAAGTTGCAGTATCGCCTTTTTCAACAATAAGCATAAAATCAACATCCAACATTCTCTAGTACCCTGGTCCAATTCCTCAGTCTCTACACTGAACGACAGATGCCAACATCGGGCTAACAAACACCTCTGGCCCTGAGACACAAAGCACTGCCAGGAGATTCAGGTCCTTCTGTTGCAAAACTTAGCCAAGGTATGGTTTTGTAAGAAGAGGAGCAGAGCAGTTGCAGCCAAAAGATCAATGTTGGAGCATAGCCGAAACATCAGTGTAATCCAGGAATATAGTGGATTTCACTTAGGTTGGCACTCATTTCCGAATGCACAGAATCCCTTGTTTTCTGCAGTCATGCAATATTCTGCTATAAATGAAAGATCTACAAATGGGAAGTGCGAGTGGGATACATGCACGCCAAAGTAGCACACTTCTTAAGCACTTCACAAGATATTTACAAAATAGTATTAACCTAATCATTTTTTGCCATTTCAAAAGTGCCTCAAATTGGGCCAGGGTACTAAACAGCATCCTCAACGTTTCTGATAACATACATGAAGGTCACACTTTAATCCTCAATATTTCAATTTGAGCTAAATTGAACACATTTTATTTTGTCAATATCTGAAGTGCTTGTTAATAAGGAACAATTACAAGCAACAAAAAATTAAGCTGTGGATAGCCCGGTAATATTGAACTTTCTGGGCCTGCAGTTAATCTTGCTGATGACCTCTGCCCCGACCAACTCAGTTCCCCCACCACGGCTTCCAAATACACCATGTGACTCCACCACTACTATTTCCTATCACACCATGTGACTGGCCCAACTAATGTGATAAATTATTCTTACATTTGGCATCCAGTGAAGTTCAATTTATTTACTTTAAAGGATTGGGACACAGAATTGATTTGCACATGAAAGGAATGGATGTTAAACTGAAGACAAGTAAGCTCAAAAGCAAGCAATGAAGAGGAAGATCTCAAGTCAGATGTTCTGCTACCCCAGCAAAAAATACCTTCTGAGAGATTGTGTTTGCCCTTTATGTGCCATCAACAAAAGCTTCAAGAGTGAAGCATTTGTGCTGAATATTTGACTTTGGTGATGCATGATGCACAGGGTCAAGAAATACTTGTAGAAGCAGTTGCATGGTTACACGGTGCACGGGTAAGGAAATATTGATAGGAGCAGTTGGATAGTTAACAGGAAGCAGAAGCAGTGGTGGGGTAACCAATTTAGCCGGAGGGGAGGTGACAAGTGAAGTTAACTAGTACGGGCCCAGAAAGTCCATTATTATTGATAGGCCTTTTAAGAAATGCACACCTTTTATCAAATTATGCTTTAGAACAAATATTTTGACAGTATCCTACCTCCAACATTTCTGCATGGAGTCTTCCTTGTAAAGCAGCCAACACATCAGGACGCTTTAATACTTGTTCAAAGGCATCCATTCCAGCATGATCTTCCTCTTCTTCCATATCCTCTACCTCTTCAGCAGCATCCGCAACACGCTCAGGTTCAGCCATTATTAGGACTACAAGTGGAAAATGCATTATTAGCCTTTGAATCCTATCATGCTCTAAACGTGGTATATAGTTCTAAGATTGTTTGAACCAACTATTATAATTCCAACCTGAAGTATGAAAATTTAGAATTACATTATGTTTTCTGCCCAAACTTGCCCTACTTGTCATTCTATTTGTCGTTGCATTGTAAAGTTACCGTCTCTTAACTTTTTTTTTATAACTGCGTCACGTTTGGATTCATATTTACTCGTATGTTTCCAAGGATTTAAATTAATATTTTGCTCTGCCGATTTTCAAATAACCATAAAATACCTGATATTCTTCCACCATAGATACTTCAAACTCTTTAAACTCCAGTACGTCAAATTGAAATGATACGCATGTCGCCGAAATACATGCACATGGATACCGTTTTTATTATGTACATTAGCAAAAAATCTGAACTACAATACACCCATAAACTACCATTGTTTAGTTATATATTAGAAACTTAACTTTAAGCTATGTTTAAGAATTTTGAAAACCATTTCTTACTCTAAATGTACCTTATCCTTTGTCCTACGCACCTTTTTACCGCTCACACTCTCTCTGAAAAGATGGTTGAAGGTGAATAGTTGGAGCAGTCAGGATAACCAACATTAGGGCACAGCTTGCGCAGGCATATGCATCATTTCAAAGTTAAGCTCTTTCATTTAATTGCATTTAAATACAAAAGCATTAAAATAATCCCTATTTTTTAAACTCTTGTTTTAGGTTTCTACGCACAAATCGAATTAATTGTTATTTAGCATAAAATTGTGTATGACGTCATTAGCTGCTGCGCGGCAACCGCAACGCGGGCGGTACAACCATTCAACGATGCCTGACGTTCAATACATTTTCTTTCAGATCCCTCGGGTTTTATAAATACGTAAAGTATGTATATCATAATTTATAAACTTACAAATAAATCTTCATTTCCTGGAATAACACTAAAACTGAGGAACATAGAGCACCATTTTAAAGTAAGATTGCAATCACATGTCATGTATAACTCACTACTGTTCATTATATTATGAAGCCATAACTTTAAAATGTATCATTATTTTACATATAGGTACCTTTTCTCCAAATATCTTAAAATTAAATTTAACTCACCAGTTCCTTCTCAAATTATATGTCACCTTTGTAGACAAACGGGATTCCACTGAAGTCTTTTAAATAATAGCAATATTCCTAACCACAGCACCAGAAGTGCTAATAACAATAATGCAAATCATCAATACATCCAAATCCAATTAACTGAATAATTATTTCAATACCATTTTGTAAAATAATACTACTTAGGTCATAAAATAAGTATCCCCAGTTGAGACAATGAGTTAGGAAAGAAAGTTAGTTGTGTTTCTTCATACAGAAATATTTGTATAATTAATTCCCTTGCATGCTCTTAGAGATCTGTATTACTGTGTAGTGTTCATTGTACCTGGTATTTTTTATTTCCTCTACTACATATAAGTACGAGAATGTTGTATTCCACTCAAAAACTCCAAGCCAAGGTTTCATCAGAAATTCATGTTTTGAAAAAAAAAGTGTGGGTGTGTTTTTGTGTCTGTCTGCCTGTCTGCCCGTGAATTACATGAATTATTTTCAAAAACGCTGATTGTATCAAGAATGGTTCTAATGATTTTGATTAAAATATCATACTTTGTTTAAAATATTTTCATGACAAAATGTATATATAGAATTTCTGAGTGTCCTTAGGAGTTCTCTTCATTCTGAATTACTTTTGCATAACTGATCAACCACAAGAGATAGACAAAATCTTCCTGTACAAAAAAATGCTTGTTAAAATGCGCAATTTATGTATTTTTCTTATTTTCCCTTTTTTGTGTGAACTGTTTTGGAAATATCTGAGCACCAAATAAACACTTTGCATTACACAGGAAATATGACAAGCGAACAGTCATTCATAATGCGCTAGCACACGTATATAAGCTCAGGTCTAATTTTGTGATTTAATCAGTTGGTGTTTGTTTTAATGCCAGAGGAAGGCACGTGTTGTGTGAGTACCAACTGTTCAAACAGAAAAACGGGAAACCACTAATAAGTGGTGAAAAACAAATATAACCTAATGTGTTCAACTCACGATTAAAAAGACACCTCTCTCTTGCAACAGTGCAGCTTACGAAAATAACATCCAGGTTTACAGGTGGATCAGGTTTACAGGTGTTTCAGTGAAAAGTGTAACTGTGAGTGTAACCAACATGCGCAGGGGATATGTGAAATCGTCTATCAATATGGCAGCTGAGTCTCCTTTAGTGGATTCCGATTTGCGTGTTGCTTTTGTGGGAGGATTGCGAGTAACATAAGTAAAATGTTAAATTTCCGCAAGCTTATAACATATTGTTACTTCAGGTTGCGTTTTGAACCACGATTTTCATGCAGGGCGCCTTTTTTGTAGATGATACAATGTGGCTTGTGATATGTGTTGGCGAGCAGGGATATAAAGTTCCCTGCACACGTAGAGTGTATGCGGACGCCTACCGCTGTTCATTTTGGATTTTCTGAAGGATCGTGTATTCCGAACATGTCTATATGGCACACTCAAGGACTACTGTACGAACAGATCAGCGTATATAGACGGAATTACCCATAGGATATCAAGAGATTTATCCAAAGGCTGCCCTCAAGGATCTATACTTGGTCCTATCTTTTGGGATATAGGAATAGAACCTCTTATTAACCAATTGGAAGAAGATGATGAAATAAAAGATGTCATCGCATATGCGGACGATTTAATGGTCATTGTTGAAGCTGACAATAGAGCAGAGCTTGAGCGCAAAGGAAACTTTGTTGCCATGAAAATACAGGAATGGTGTAAGCTAAACAAACTAAAAATAGCTTCAAATAAATCTATGTATATGCTAATCAAAGGAAAATTAAAACGAAACCCAATTATAAAAATAAATGGCATTAATATACAGAGATCACATGTTACAAAATATTTAGGTTTCCATATAGATGAAAAAAATAATTTCAAACATCATGTGGAAACTGTACGTACTACAGCCGAAAAAATAATGATGCAAATCAGCAACATCGGACAAAATAGATTTCATCTACCACTTCTTCACATTAGAGCATATAATAACGCTATAATGTCCGCCATCATGAGCTACGCAGCAGGTGTATGGGCACACTGTGCCAAAAATGAGAATATAAAACGTTTGTTAAGAAGAACACAAAGAAAAATACTACTAAGATTCACAGGTGCAACTAATACCACCCCAACTATGGCGTTATTAGTAATTACGGCAATATGGCCAATAGATTTACAAATTCGTAAAAAGGGAGCCATATACTGGTTGAGAAAAGAAAAATCTGAAAAAGTAAAGGATATAATAGGAATAAATTGTCAAACCAAAGTAGACATAAAAAGAGCTCTTTTAAGAGATTGGCAAAACGAATGGGATAACATCAAAGAAGGGAGAAGAGTCTACAATATATTCCCTAAAATAAATAAAAGATTAAAAATGAAACATCTGAATCCAACAGAAGGACTAATTCATTTCTTAACGGGACATGGCCCATACAACACATATTTTTATAAAATAAATAAATCTCCTACGAACATGTGTGAGACCTGTGAAACTATAGATACGCCGGAACACAATATATTGGAGTGTGTAAAATTTTCAGAATTAGTAGAAAACGAACGACTAGCAATACAAGGCTATACTTTGCAAGAAATACTATTAAATAAAAACTTATTGAAGAGCCTACAAATTCTAACTAATAAAATATCGAAACAAGCGATCACGGAATACAGAAGATCAAGACCATTACACATCCAACCTATTGCTGCATCAAATACTCCAAGAAGATCCTTAAGGCTGAATACACCTAAAACAACTAGAACTAATCTTTAACAAAGAGTCGACACCCCAATAGTTGAAGGAAACACTATGTAGTTTCTCTAAGAGGAAGAAGACAAACTATATAACAATCATATGAACATTATTAACTTACTTGTTTAGATTAAGTGTTATGTTAGTATTTAGTATTTAGTTTTCATTTTCTGCAACATAAATATTGTTAAAGGAATGTTAAAAAAAATTTTAAAATGTGATGTAACCAATATAATAATTAACTATCCTGATGTAAGAAATTAGGTATCAGGATTAATAAATGCAGATTATCTATCTATCTATCTATATTCCGAATAAGGGTCAGTTCAGTTTTTTCTAACTTTTTTGATCAGAACGGAGCACCTCAGAGATCGCTACTGTTACACTGTTTGGTATGTGATTTGTATAATGGCTATTCGTAGATGACTTCGCTATCTATTGCTTTTCTCAATGCCCGCTTTTTTAACGGCATCTGCGGCAATGTTTAGGCGGTCTTCGAGAATGGAGCCCAGAAAATGTATTCGTTCCTCACCTGAGAAGTCAGTTTGTTCCAAGGTCTGGTGCCGTAGGAGACGATTACCATCTTCGCTCCGATTCGGTCCCGAGTTGCAGCTACCCATCAAGGGGGACATTTTCCCTCTTTGTTCGCTGCGTAACAAAGGTTTGTCGTACTGCCATCTGTTGCTCACAAGTGCTTTCCTGGCACACTTAAAGACCCTCTGGAACTGCCTGTCAGTCCTGCGGAACTCCTGATGGACGATAGCCAAGTAATCGAAAAGGGTTCTAAATTGTTATCAATGTTAAACTTCAAATCCAAAATTCGTATTATAGATATCTGGATTTCATGTCTCTTGGCCCTTTTTTATAAATTCGTTTTAGTTCTGGCTTTTGTCTTCATTATTTCTGTACATTGTTCTACATTTATGACTTTTGCTGCTCTGTTTATTTTGTATTGAACTTTATCTCTGGCTTTTGCCCCGTTTCGTTTTATAAGAACGCTAATGACCTAGTAGTTCAACACACTTAAAAACCCAACATCATCACTTAAAAGGGTGGAATCCCACTGTAATCCAACCCTAACGAATGTGTGTCGCACACAACCGTTCTCTGACTTGAAGTCCAATGTACCGGGAGCTGCGCGGAATTTTGCCTATCCGCAACCTAGGCGCTCGTTACCGTCTGTCGCTATCATAGAAAGGCGTGAATGAAATCATTCAACTGTTTAAAAACTACTGCAGAACCATGGCCGAGGCATCTGCGAGCTTCTGTCAAGTTCCCATGCTCCACCGATCCAGCCGCTTGAATGGTTACTAACATGGAGGGGTTGCTTTCCTGACCAGGGTCATCCAGACCACCCCGAATGGCGGATCGAGCTAGGATTATAGCTTCTTAGGTTCGCGTTCTGAAACGCGTGTGGACTGAGCGGTCCAGAGAATTAGCTCCAGTATTTTGCTGACGCACATTCCCTAGACTTTATATTAGTTTCGCCAACACAGCTGCGACCAACTGGCGTCTTTCGGCTCCCGGGCTACATTTATCTCTGGGCGGATTGTGACGGTCACCGAGGAGGCTGTCTTCGTGGGGAGAAGCATAGTCCACCAACCGACCTGTCCAGCTCCCTCTACGCCAAACCCTGAAGGCCTGTGCCGCCTGTGTAAACAGCGGCGGAAAATGCTGATGGTGTTTATCACCATAGGGACAGTTCATAATAAAATTATCCATTACCTCTCCATCCTTATCCTACATCTCCATGCCATTCTAAATGGCAACTTCAATGCCAAGCATCCGCGCTGGCATTTCGGCCCCCGGACAGACAGAAAAGCAATGAAGTCATATATATGATAGATGCAGACCCTCAGATCAGAGTGGAGAGACCCTGGCAACCCAATCACCATCCGCGACGTTAACAATGAGCATCTGTTAATGACTTCAAGATCGTCAAACAAGTCCCCTGCCATCTTTCACTCACATCGATCAACACACTACATTCAGATCATAATATCTTGTTGGTTAAGACTAGCACTAGAGTTGCCAGTCACGACATGCCGTTTCAATACCGGGTCGTTGACTCAGACTGCTTCAAGGTCTGTCTCATCAATCCATCCTACTAACCCCAGACTCAGGCACATCTCAACCTTGGAGGATGCGGTCTCACCATCTACTCTACAGCTCCTCTTTACCCGGAGATCCTGCCAGTAGATCTTGTTCTATTTATGCGCCGCTCTTGGGCGACTCGCGTATTCTACCCAGGGCACGCACACCACATAACTGAGCACCCCTAAGGCACCTGTGCCACGAGGTACGCCTCCGACTACGCAAGCATAAGGTGGGTGAGTGTAGATGATGACTCACTTGGACCTAGGACATGGCGACGTGTGGAAAGTCACCAAACTACTCCGCAACCGCTGTGGCTTAACAATCTCCCCATCCAAGGCACCCAAGGTCTGGCTTATGAGCCCCAAGCCAAAGACAATGTGTTCCCCGAATACCTAGGAAGGGCTACGAGACCAGAGATGGCACACAGGATCTGGACTCTTCTGACCGTGTTCGTCGAGATATACGCCGATACCTTTGACTACATCTACCCCTCTCCCTTGACAAAGCTGCTCATCTTGCTGTCGTTAGACCAAGCGAACTTCAAAGCGCACTCCACTGTCTCAAACCCAAAACGGCCACTGGGAATAATGGGCTAACCCGCGTCATACTCCGCCACCTTCCCTTCAAGGACGTGCTCTTTCTCACAAAGGTCTTCAATGTGTGTCTCAGCTTGTATCACTTTCTACTCGAGTGGAGGGAGGCCCGGGTGAGCTGCATCTTGAAACTAGGGAAAAACCCGGTCCCTCCAGCTAACTACCGCTCCATAAGCCCCCTGTCTTTTCTCGAAGATTTTCGAGAGGTTTCTGCTTGCCCGTTTGTCCCCAAAGTTGGGTAACATTC